>OZ012741.1:583071527-583658626 GCA_963859935.3 Lathyrus sativus | reverse complement strand
TTGATCTTCATTGCCATATCTGGTCGCGTTCTGCGAAGCTTTTGTTTGACCGGCGGGCAATCTTCTTTCAGTGGCAGGCGATGCACAACCATATCTGTATCGAGCCCTGGCATATCTTCATATGACCAAGCGAATACATCATTATACTCTCGGAGCATTTCAACCAGTCTTCGCTTGATATCGCTCTGCAGTGCGGCTCCGATACGAATATTCTTCTCAACCCCTTCCGACCCCAAATTGATAATTTCGATGACCTCGTCGTGAGGCAGAATGGCTCTTTCCTCTTGCTTCACTAACCAAGACAGTTCTTCAGGAACGTCGCTATCTTCGACAACCTCTTCTTCAGCCTGAAACACTGGGTGCTCAAAGTCGGGACGAGTCATAGGTGGTTCAAGGATGTCATCTGAAAATGTTATCCTGCAAAAGGAATGGTTAAGTGCTTCAAAATGCGTATAAAGCGAATAACCATGTTGCCATTTTATTGAAAAATATAAAACAAGAAAGACAGGGATTACAGTATTTGCACATGAAAAAACGCCATTTATTTAATGATTAACACGCAATGTTTATAACAACACAGCCCTAAGCAAATCCTGATGCCCCGGGCAAGACATCAGATTATTCAACAATTAATAAAGCAAAGCATTACTGTTTAAAAGTCACAGGAACAAGCTCCTGAATAGACCAGTTGCACAGTCCTTGTCCTGGCGTGCTTGGCTGAATCCAGGCATCCATATCACAGTCGCTGTCTCCTTCATCAGACTCTGAAGCAGCATTGACAGTTTCATGACATACTCCACTGGCAGAGATGGTGATTAACTTTCTGAAATGGGGGGCCCCCACGGAAGGAGTTGATGACGACGGTTGGTACCCCAGTCCGAACCGGTCCATTTTCACAGGAATGTCCAGCACTTTGCCCCAGCCCTTTGCTTCTCTTGCTTCTACTAGAGCTTGAGCTTCCTTATACGATGAGACAGCTATCTCTGGCACTTTGCTTGGCCCGGGACCTTTGTCCTTGATGCGCAAACCTTCGAATGCCTGGCATGGCGTCTCGTGGATCTCTCCGTCGACTTC
This sequence comes from Lathyrus sativus, assembly GCA_963859935.3. Classification (NCBI taxonomy): domain Eukaryota; kingdom Viridiplantae; phylum Streptophyta; class Magnoliopsida; order Fabales; family Fabaceae; genus Lathyrus; species Lathyrus sativus. The sequence goes on along the minus strand of OZ012741.1, from coordinate 583,657,552 downwards.
CACATATTTAAATGAAGATAGATGGCTGACCAGGATGTCTTCTTCTCCACACACGGTGACTACGCTGTCTCCGACCATATATTTTAACTTCTGATGTAGGGTGGACGTAACTGCCCCTGCCCCATGAATCCAGGGTCTTCCCAGCAAGCAGCTGTACGCAGGCTGTATATCCATGATATAAAACTCAGTCGCAAACACTTCCGGCCCCACTTGCAGAGGCAAAGTAATCGATCCGAAGACTGTTCTCCGCGTGCCGTCAAACGCTCTGACTACCAAGTCACTGGGTGTGCACAAAATTCCTCGAACATCCAGCTTCATCATCGCCTTCTTGGGCAGCACATTCAAAGATGATCCGGTGTCAACCAATACGTGCGACATTACTGATCCTCTACACTCAACAGATACGTGTAATGCCATATTATGATCTCTCCCTTTCGGAGTCAAGTCAAAATCGGTAAAGCCCAAGCTGTGGCCTGCATTCACATGCGCCAATACTCCTTCTAGCTGATTTACGGAGACATCCTGGGGTACAAAAGAAGTGTCCAGGACTTTCAGCAAAGCATTTCTGTGAGCCTCCGAACACAGTAACAATGACAAGATAGATATTTTGGACGGTGTCTGCTGCAGATGCTCCACAATCTTATAATCACTTTTTCGAATTAAGCGCATGAACTCTTCTACATCTTTCGATGCTGCTTCTTTTTCACTTGCTTGTACCGGAACATTTTCAACCACTTTCCCTTTTCCTTTCGCTAGTCTTTCAGCCTCCACTTCAGGAGATATAAAGATCCTGCCGCTCCTCGTCATGCCTCCTGAGCCAACAACATTATCCACAATCTCCGCTGACTGCTTGTTAACATCAATCTTTATCCCATCACAATACACCTCTAACCCATATGACCATGGGACTGCTTTCGTATTCTCGTACGGGATTGGCCCGGCCTTAGTTATGGTAATCGGTGGTCGCTGAGCTGGTGCTGCAATAGTGATCGTCTTCCGAGGAATCGTTACCGTGGCCACATCACTCTGATTATCCACTACTGCCCCTGCAGGCTCGTCAGTTGCCGCTCGATCAAACTGCAATATACCTTCATCAATTAAAGCCTGAATGCCTTTCTTCAAATCCTCACACCCCCCAGCCAGGGCCCAACAATCTAAGCAATACTCATTACATCCTGGGTAAACACCTCCTTGCAACAGTCGGCTCTTTATCTCGCTCAGCGGCGTCTTTAAATCTTCAACATTCATAATAAGATTCAGACCCTCCTCAGTCAGAACAGCGTTTGCCCCATGATTAGGCATGGGTTTCTGGACTATATTCGGACCTGCCGTTCCGAAATTAATAGTCTTGTTGTCCAAAAGATCCTGCACAACGTGCTTAAAAGCATGGCAACCTTCTATATCGTGGCCTGGGGCCCCAGAATGAAACTCACAGTGCCTGCTCGCATCGTAGCCGAACGGGGGAGCTCCCGTTATTGGTGCCAGAGTTCTTTTCTCTACCAGATTCAATCCCAACAATGTCTGCAACAAATCGGCATATGTTGAGGGAGGCTTCTCAAACATTCTTCTCGGCTTACTACCCTGGAATCTTCGCTGAGCTTGCTGTGCCCCCTGTTGAGGCTGCTGCTGCTGTGGCATTGGCTGCTGCTGAACCGGTTGTTGTTGCTGGAGTGGTTGTTGTTGATATGGGATAGTAACACTCGACACCTGCTGCGGATGACGATATTGACCTCGTCCCCTGCCTCGGCCTCGGCCTCGGCCTCCAAATACCGCGCTTGCCTCGCCCTGACGGCGCCCACCATAAGCTTTCCTATTACTGCCAGATGCAGTTGATTCCTCGACTTGGAACTTTCCTTGCTTAATGTTACGTTCAATCTTTTCTCCCATTAGAATCAGGTCTGAAAAACTGGCTAGAGACGTATGAAACAGCATATCATGAAACAGCCCTGTGAATGTGCCGACAAACATATCATTCATTTCCTTATCTTCCACCGGAGGACGGACCCTGGCAGCCATATCGCGCCACCTTTGCGCGTACTCTTTAAAACTCTCCCCCTTCTTCTGTGAAAGCCCGGCCAACTGGACCCGATTGGGTGCCAGGTCGCTGTTATATTTGTAATGGGCTACAAACGCCTCGGCTAATTGCTTCCATGTCTTGATATCAGTTGGCTCCAACCCCATGTACCATTCTAGGGAAGGACCCGACAGACTATCTTGAAAGAAATGCATTAGCATTCTTTCATCAGTGGAGTATGCAGACATCTTTCTGTAATAAGCTCGTACATGCACTTTCGGACATGTGTCTCCTTTATACTTGTCGAACACAGGAGCTTTGAATTTAATTGGTACCCTCAAGCCAGGTACCAAGCCCATTGTTGCCATGTCCAAACCCACAGCACTCTGGTTTAGGACTCCCTTCATCTGCTCTTCATGCATTCTAATCTTTTGGGAATCATCCATCGGCCCTTCAAAACCTCCTCCGGAGAAGGCGTCTTCCTGCTGATCCTCTTGCCACAGACCATTTCCAGCTCCGTACCCATCATATGCATTATTACGTCCAGCTCTGATCTGATTCATCCCCGGACCTCGGCCTCTGTTGCCGTACCCTTGAACACCTCCAGCAGGACCAAAAGCCATAAATCCAGTACCGTTGCCATTTCCAAAGCCTCTGTAACCCTGATTGACCATTCCATACCCATCTTGCCCAAAGCCTTGAGCATTAAAGCCATACTTCCCAGTGTTATCGAATCCCTGATCGTTGAATCCGAACCCAGTATTGACAAAGCCATTGCCTCCTAGATTATCTCCCAAATTGACATCACCCAGCCCAGCATTCTGGACAGCAGTCTCATTCCCCCCTCCGACGTTACCGTTCACAGCAGCGGTAGCGTTGTTGACATTAGCAGCAGGTATATTGACTACGGGCGGAGCCACTGGCGTGGGAGTGCCGTCTCCATGAGCAGTATCAACCCGGACAGACTGATGATCTTCATTACCATGACCAGCGTTTCGAGCCAACAGAGGCTGGACCATGGCCTGCAAATTCTCCTGCCCTTTTGCTATAGCCTCCATGGTCTGCATGAAGAGGGCGAGCTTCTCGCGCACATCTTGCATCTCGTTCTGCATTTGGTCCATGATTTTCCGACAGTTGGAGCGTGTAGAATAGCGGTGCGGATGCTGATCTGCAATCCTGTTAAGTACCTGATACAGAGCAGGAAATAAGACACTATTCAAAGATTACCTGTAATGCAATATGAATATGAATGCAATGCAATGTGTCTGTGCATTAGGGAAGTTCGTTCCCCCAGTTCTAGTGCGAAGGTGCCGGTGCAGTGACAGTGCTGACAATAGGAATATCGGAGCTGAATCATAGAAAGCCTCATATATTACAGGGAGAACCAATAAGCCCAGGGTACAATATCATTGAGAATACAAAGAAGGCATGACCTCAACCAACAATCCTGGTGATAGTCAGCACTATGCAAATAAAGCATACAAGTTACTACATGAAATGATCAAATCCTCCCAAAAGTCTGGTACTCCTCTATCAACTTCTTGGTCTCCGGATGGCTTGGTCGATCAAGCAGCCCTTCAACAAGCTGGTTTCTCCTCTTAAGGACACGGCGTACGTCTTCAGCAGTTTCTTCCCATGTTGCTTCTCCGAAGCAGTCTTCTAACTTTCGCTTCTGAGACACTGCTTCATCTCTGGATTTGATTGCCTTGTTCAGTGCGTGCTGGACACTATACCGGGTCATCACTTCTTCCTCACACTTCTTGATGCTAGACTTCAACTTCTCTTCGAGGTCGGAAATTTACTGCTTCAGCTTATCTTCCCTCTTCTTGTTGTTAGTGAGTGTAGCATTCCAAGTCTTATTGCAAGAGGATATCTCTCGGTGTGTGTTGCACCCTAAAATTTGATCAACCGGTCCTCCTATCTGACTCGTGGTTTAATTTCACATTCGCAGCTCAGACAGATGATTTTTGTACAAACAGGGGATATCAGAGTTTACAGCTTGATTTTTGTCTATCAGATGTGGCAGATCCAGTCCAGGTTATCGGGGTTTTATTTTCGGGAAATTGTGCGCTCCTCGGTGATTTTTCAGTGATTTTGAGGATATTCTGAGGCCCGGGGTTCTCCGTTCGATTCGATCTGGTCTCGTGCGCTCTTTTATGGGGGTCATTTGCATTCATCTGCATTTTTAGGATTTTTATAGGCTTTTGTGAATTTTTAACAGGCTTTATAGATTTTTCTGGAATTTAAATAGGGCTTTTGAATATTTTAATAGCTTAATTCTTTTTTAGGATTTTATAGGATTTTTAAATAGATTTTAAATAAATAAGATCTTAAATAGTTTTTAGAATAATAAAGAAAAAGGGGAATATAGCTTTTCTTTTACTACTAATAGATAATAATAGTTTAGAATTTTATAGATTTTAAATAGGTTTAATTGCTTTTTAAATCATTTTTAGAATTTTCTATAGATTTTAAATAGGTTTAATGGTTTTTAGGTAATATAGAAAATGATATAGTTTTTCTTTTATTAATAGATATTAAATGATATTAGGATTTTAATAGAGAATTAATTGATTTTTAGAGTTTAATTAGATCTTAATTGTGTTTTAGATTTGATTAGATTAATATAGAATTAATTAGACTTTAATTGATTTTTCAGAATTAATTAGGTTTTAATGACTTTTTAGAGTTTAATTAGGTTAATCATGTTTTAGATTTAATTAGATTGATTTAGAGTTAATTAGACTTTTAATAATTGATTAGAGTTAATTAGGTTTAGTTAACTGTTTTTTACTCAGTTTTTTTTTGCAGTTTTTTTGGTGATTCGTATGGGCCCAGGGTTTGTTTTTGTCAAGGCCCAATTCTCAATTCAGAAGTCCAAAAATGGTCCAAGTTCATCCACCATCTTCCAGCGTACACCAGAATCTCCTAGAAGCTTCCAGCGCCTTCAGTGGTATAAATAGCGCCACGTGTTGGCCATGCAGGGCCCCCACGTTTTCTGCGCTGATCACGCCACGCCACACTGAGAACGGCCCCACACGTGTCCCTCATTCTCTCTCTCTCTCTGCGCATGCGCGCCATCTGTCCTCCCCACACCATCGCCTGAGTTTCACACCGGCGGCCATGCAAAACCGGTGAACCCTCGCCGCCGGCAACCGTCAACCACCGCTAACCCACCGGAATCTGCAAACACCAGGAAATCACCAGATCTTCTTCTTCTTCCCCAGATCTCCTCCGTCACCTTCCTCTTCTCATCGCCGGAAAATTTAAAGACACGCCGGAAACTTCAAAGAATCCCTTCCACCTTCATACCTTCAACCACGTTTTCCAGAAACGCCATCAACCTTCATCCTTCATACAACAATATTTCCAGAATCCTTCGTTCACCAACACCAGATCTTCATCCTCCTCAAGCAATTTTTCCAGAAACCCTAAATATTCATCCAACAATCTTCGAACAAGGTTCCCAGAAACGTCGAATCACGTTCAATCTGCAAGCAAGCTTTCCAGAAATCCACCAGATTCAAGGATCTTCAAGATCCATCTGCTTCAGATTCATAGCGTCTTCGTTCTTCAACAACGCGCGCCTAATACTCAGGAATCTTCAAAGACCCCTTGTTTCTCTCGCGTCAAACCAGGTTTGCCTTCTCTCTGATTAGATTTTCATTGCAATTAGGGCGAAGTAATTGGTTAGGGTTTGAGTTCTGATTTGGGTTGAATCTGAGAGGGTACTAAGGGTGAGGTTTCGTGTTGACTCATTTGAGTGTGGTAAGATGTGTGAAGGTTTGTTGTTTTCTGGGAATAGATTAAGAGGTGAGGATGAATTGCAGAGAGGACGTGAAAGATAGGGTGAGGGAGAGGAGGAAGACGAGCGAGAGAGAGCGGCTAGGGTTATGTTGATGAACAGTACCAGAGTGTTTTGGGAAGAAGGTAGTTTTGACTAGAGTAACTGGATTAGGGTTCATTCAGATTGGGGTTGGGTTGGGCTAAGCCCAAAAGCGTGTTTCTGAACGCACACTCCCCAATTGCTCAATTCCACCCCCCTGGCCGTGTGAAATCTGGATGATGGATATGGGCCTTAGGCCTTATTTACTATCAACACCCCCTGGGCGTAAGCCCATTGAGATAACAACTAAGAAACTGCTAGCGCTGCCCCCCCCCCCCTGCGCTCAGTTCTGTTTTCTTGTTTTTTTTCTGGATAATAACCTGGGCCCTGCGCCCTTTGCTTCTGGCACCCCCCATCAGGGCCCAATTGTGGATAAATAACCTGAATGCTTGCTGTTTAGACCCCCCATGTCATCTTCTTTTGCTTTGATTTCTTTTATATTTTCATACATGTAAATAAATCATAATAAATGTAAATAATGGTTTTTTTTTCAATAATTCTTTTTTCATCCATTTCATGAAATTGTTAAGAAAATAAAATAAAAATAAAAAAGTCATTTTATTTTTATTTCCTATTTTTGTGCATATTTTCCAATTAATTGATTTTGTTTAATATCTTCAATGCATGCATATCATTAGAAAATTCATAAAAAATAGTAGATTTGGTCAAATAATTCCGTTCTTTTTTCTGTAGACTCGTGATTCAGTGTAGAATTTTATAGCATAAAAACATTAGCTTAATCATGCATTTTCATTTTAATTGCATTTTTTCATTGTTATTGATGTTGAATAAATTGGTCTGTGGATATGTCTGTGTTGCTGATTCTATTTCTTTCATCTGGTGTTGAATTTTGTTCTGTTTTTTTCAGTAGGTTATCCTAGAACCATGTAGGTCTCCCGTTAGATTTTTGATAGATTTTTGTAGGGTGTCCTGATGTGATTTGTCTGAGCCTGAAGATAGGAGAAGTCTTGATGACTTCTGACTTTGAAGTTCAACTGTGGTTGAACTTCAGAGATAGTCTCCTGTGGTTTGTTGGCCTGTGTGTTCTTCTTGAAGGTGGGAGCTGATGGAGGTCCTGCTGGAGCTTGCAGAGATGCAGTGGATTGAGGCTTAGTCTAGGAGCTTGTTGTCTGTTTGTGAGGTTCGAGATCTCGAAGTTTGAAGGGAGTTTATGGTACTTTCCTGAGGAAGGCACTATGAATGACTTTCATTCTTTCTTCTCACCTCTTTCGTAAGTATCCAATGATGTCGGAGCCGACTTGTGAGTTTAATTCCTCCTGAGGAGGAATGTAAACTGATCACATGTTGTTGAGCCACATGGGATACGATTCCTAAGTGGAAGTCCCCTAGTACTTTCCTGAGGAAGGTCCTATGGGTCTATTCACTTAGTTCCAGTAGTTTATCTAGGATGTCTCAAGTATCCAGTGATGTTGGAGCCAACTTGTGAGTTTAATTTCTCCTGAGGAGGAATGTAAACTGATCACAGTTGTTGAGCCACGTAGGATACAATTCCTAAGTGTCAGCCTCCTAGTACTTTCCTGAGGAAGGTCCTATGAGCCTGTTCACTTAGTTCCCCTAGTGCATATAGGTTTTTTTTCTTAAATATCCAGTGATGCCGGAGCCTTCATGTGAGTTTAATTTCTCCTGAGGAGGGATGTAAACTGATCACAGTTGTCGAGCCGCATAGGATATGACTCCTGAGTAGTAACCTCCTGGTACTTTCCTGAGGAAGGCACTATGAGCTTGTCTGCTTAGCTTCCTTTTCTCTGGTAAGCTTGTTCTGAAGCTTGGAGATTGGGATTGATTCCTCTTGCTTAGGGTGTTGTATAGAGTTTTGTTTAGAGAATTATTAGGAGATTGTTTCAGGTTTGTTAGAGGCCCTGCTCAGGGTTAGTCTCTTTGTATTGTTTGACTTGTGTGATGTTATGTTGCATTAGACTTAGGTGTTCATCTAGATAGTTCTGAGTAGGTGCATCTTAGAAGTAGACTTTGTGTGCATGAGAAGTTGAGGTGGTCCTCCTTCTGCTTGTTTGTTATTGCGTGGCTTTGCTTGTTGGTATTTGGTAGAGCTGAGCTCCCTTGCCTTTGTGGTTTGCGGCCTCTGTGCCTTGTTTGTTTAGCTGTTGCATTCATGCATATTTTCAGTATTCATTTACGTTGCAGTTTCTTGTTTGTGGTTCAGTCCAGTTGCCATGATCCCTTAGGAGCTCTGACTTCTCCGCTGCGGAGTTGTTATGATAGACATTAGGATGGTCAACCAGGTGGTAGCAGTAGATAGATTCCCCTGTTTCTCAGCTATAGTTTTAGGGTTTCCCTTTCCTTTCTGTAGGAGCTTTTGAGTAGCTTGATCCGTAGTTAGCTGAACTACAGCTGCTCTGATTCTTCGTTCCAGACGAAGATATGTAGGCATAGGATGCGATATCCTAGCGAGCACACTAACGACTAACCTTTGTTCTCTCGCGGCTGTGCGATCGAGACTTTCCCGCTGACGACTAATTGTTGCCCCTTTTCTCTTGCCCGAGTGCATTTGAGACCAGATCGTAGTTGTAGGTTCCCGAGCCTTAGAGACCAGTTTGCTTTCTCACTGCTGTGTGAGAACCCCTGTTTACCCGTAGTTAGCCGAACTACGTTTGCTCTGATCTTTCATTTCAGATGAAAGTACGTAGGCACAGGACGCGATGTCCTGGCGAGCAACCTTTCCCCGTTTAGACGTAGGAAGTCGAACTACGTTGACTCTGACTTTCCCATTGCACGAGGGAATACGTAGGCCCAGAACACCGTATGTTCTGTCGAGTCCTGTCCTTTTATTTTCTTTTCAGACCAGCCATTAGCGTAGATAGATAATACACCCTTTTACCTATAAACACCAAGCGTGGATCCCATCGAGTACGATGGACGTGAGGGGTGCTAATACCTTCCCCTTGCGTAACCGACTCCCGAATCCAGGTTTTGGTTGCGATGACCATACCTTTTCCCGTCTTTGCGAGGTTTACTTCGAGCGTTTCCTTTCCCGCTCTGAGGGATAAATAACGCACGGTGGCGACTCTCCTGTCAAGCCGGCGCCGATTTTCGCAGTAGCGACAGCTGGCGACTCTGCTGGGGAGATATAGCATCTAGGGACTTTCCCATCCCTTATGCTGGGACCGTTTCCCATCCCCTACGCGAGTCAATCCTAGCGCTTGGGTGTTTATTTGTTGGGTGTTGTGCATATTGTGTTTTACTTTTCTGCACTTTACTTTTCTGTACCTTTACCTTTCCGCATTTATTTTCCAGCATTATATTATCATGATTATTGCTGTGGGCAAGGGAGGTTACTGTGAGTGAAAGCCGGACCTGGGCTTGAGTACACACCTAGATATAGTTGTGGAGAAGTAGTAGACGAACCTGTCTGCTGAGCAGGCACAGTTCCCTACGAAAATCCGCGCTCAGACGAGATTCTTGCAGAGGTGCTCCTTTCCGGTCCTGAGGATCTGAGGGGAGTCCAGACGTGAGGATTGTCGACTCTGGGGACCGATCAATTGGAAGTCAGCTAAGTGAGGCCTCTTCATGACTTGATGATGCCACTCCTTCTGGGAATCGTATCGTCACTCATGAAAGTCTGTGACGCTGACAACCGCATAGGATGCCGTACCTTTGTCCGTGGATTAGGTTTATCCTACCTGTGAGAGGGACTGGGTTATTGCAGGAAAACTGGCCTTCAGAAACCATGATTCAGTAGTTATCAGATGGTGTTCTTGATTCATCTCCAGGTGTGTTGTCTGGGTCAGATGGGTTTCTTATCTGAGGTTGAGGCTATTATCAGATGGTATTCTCGTCAGATACAGAGGTTCAGATGGTTTTCTTACCAGGGGATTGATATCTTGAGTATCAGATGGTAGTTAGTGGCATGAGGTTCTGATGACCGTGTTGGTTTTCTGTTCTTGATCACAGAGATATTCCTCTTCAGGCTACAGCATAGCCCCGGTGTTCGCAGATTGCATTATTTATCATATTGCATCATTGCATTACCAACTGCATTTAACTAACGTGTGTGTATTGCAGGTATATATTTTCCCTTCCAGTTCTGGTGTTTGTTCCTAGCAAGACATGGAAAACCTGAAGAGAGTATTGCCCTATAAGTTTCCGTCGCCGAATATCAGTCTATTGTTAGAATTGATGGCTATTGCTAAGAAGAGAGGAATGGGTGACTTCAGAAAGAGATATGGGAGGATTCTGACCTACGTTTATCAGCCATCTGCCTACGAGACCAGCGGCATCTATACTCTGTTACAGTTCTACGACGCGGAGCTCAGGTGTTTTGTATTTCCCGACTTTGTTTTGGCTCCTACCCTGGAGGAGTACTCTGCACTTCTGGATATACCGATCCGTGAGCAGATGCCTTTTTATCGTACGGACGCTGAGCCCAAGCTGGCTGAGCTTTCTGCCATCCTGTGCTTGAAAGAGTCTGAGCTGTCTGGGAAAATGATCAGAAGAGGAGATGTATGGGGATTTCCGTTGGATGTCTTAGTGGAGAAGGCTCGAGAATATGCCCAGAAGAGTAGCTGGGAGGTTTTTGACGTTATTCTTGCTGTATGTGTGTATGGCATCGTGTTATTCCCGAACATTCCTGATTTCGTTGATTCTGATGCCTTCTATATCTTGGCTGCGAAGAATCCAGTTCCTACTTTACTGGGAGATATCCACCATTCAACTCACTACCAGAATGAAAAGCGACGAGGAAGGAATGTGTCTTGTTGTGTCCCTCTCCTATGCAGGTGGTTCACCAGTCATTTGCCTAAGTCAGGCCCGTTTGTCACGTCTATCAATTCTCTAGGATGGCCCGAGCGCTTAATGGGATTAACTGCTGAGAACGTGGTATGGACCAATAAAGAGGTATTCGGAGCTGAAGTCATACTCAAAGGCGAAGGATTCCCGAATGTTCCGTTAATAGGAAGGAAAGGTTGTGTCAACTATAACCCTTCCTTATTGATCAAGCAATTTGGGTACATACCTCAAGGAGCGCCAAAGCCCGAGGAGATACAGGAATCTCTGTATCTCACCGGGGCAATAGGGAAAGAGATGCTGACTAAACTTGAGAAAGCCTGGAAAAACTTGCACAAGAGAGGGAAGCTTTCAGGTAACAGAGGGGATACTCGAGTTCCTAGCTCATATATAGAATGGATTCGTGAGCGAGCTGTGAAGTTCTTTATGCCGTATCCAGCGGTTCAGCCATTGCATCCTCCTCCGGTAGAGGAGCCTACCACTGTGGACATTCAGGTTTACAAGCAGCTGATGGCGGAGAAAGAAGAGCTAGCCAGGGCTAAAGAGGCTTTAGAGCAGGAGAATGCCCAGCTTCGGCATGAAAAGATTGAAACAGGATATATTTCTAAGCAACAGGCTGAAACTCTGAAACATCTGAAGACTACGCTATTGGAATTGACTGAAACCAAGAAGCGTCTAGAGTTAGATGTCGACTCAGTTAGTAGTGTGTTGGCCACCAAAAAGCAAGAGCTGGAAAGGGCCTACACAAAGCTAGCCAAGTTCAGAGAACACTGGGATCTCACTATGACCAAGCGCAAGGAGCGAGAAGAAGAGCTGAAGGCACAGATTGCTCAGTTAGAAGAACAGGTCAAAGTGAAGAACGAAGAGCTTGAAGAAGAAGCCTGTCGCCGATACGAAGCCGAGCGCAAGTTGACAGATGCCATGAAGAATTTGGAAGATCTCCAGCATAGAGCAGATGCCAAGAGACCCAAACCTGGGGGCGGTGCCAATGATAAGGCTTGGGAAGACTTTGTCAGAGACATCCAGGGGACGGTCAGGAAGAGGGATCGACTGATAGAAGGTTTGATTAATCAACCAGATCATGCAGAGACAAAGAAGATGGTCGAGGACTTCCGCAACCGTACCCGTATTTGATTTCTCTTGTATTCTGTATGTTGAGATCACCACCAGGCATGTTGGCTGGGATCCTCTTTGTCATATCAGCTGTATGGAGCATAGTTATGTAACTGCTTGACAAGACTGTTATTCTAATCAATATATGAGGGTTTTTCCAAATATTGTCTCTATGGGTTATCTCGTCTTGCTGCCACTGACACTGGAATTGGAGGGAAAATATCTCCAATGCACATGCACGTTAGCATTTTTGTATTTCTGTTTGCATAAATCATATTGCATAGCATTTAGCAGGTCAGAGCACTTATCCAGCCTTTGTTTTCACCAGAAAGTGATTCTCGGGGATTTGTTTGAGGCAAGAGTGGAGTGTTGAAGACGACCAAGGGGCTGAAGCGGATTTGAGCAGAATCAAGCAACATAGTCGGTTACAGGTAATTGGTGGCTATGTCTGAAGGCAATTGCCAGGCTCCTAACACCCAAGCAGGGTTTACTATGGCGTCCAACCATCAGTATGATTTTATGGAAGGCTTCCCGCAAGCGAACAATCTTACTGCAACCCAAGTTGTACAGCCAACTGTTGAGAACAGAGATCGGCATGAGAAGTTTGTTGCCCGAAATGAACATTATCCTCCTGTTAACAATCAATGTGTTGCTTTCCCTGCGATGAATTACCGGGGAGATATTCCAATGACCGGGTTAGTAGATCCAAGAGCTCTTGACGATGGTAGAAGACTCCGAGTGTTGGAAGAGCAAATGAAAGCCTTGGAAGCGAAAGATGCCGTTAACCTGGATGCTGTAGCCATGTGTTTGGTCCCTGACCTGGTGTTGCCATACAAGTTCAAAATGCCGGAATTTGAAAAATACACAGGAGATAGCTGTCCGAAGTTGCATTTGATGATGTTCTGTCGAAGGATGACTTCGTTTGTGCGAAATGACAAATTGATGATCCATTGCTTTCAATATAGCCTGACTGGGGCATCCCTGAGATGGTATGTGCAATTAGAGAGTAATCAGATTCGATCTTGGGTGGATTTAGCCAGAGCTTTCATAAAGCAGTATGATTACAACTTGGATTTGACTCCTAGTCTCGTAGATCTGCAAGAATTGTATCAGGCGGAAAATGAATCATTCAGAGCATATTTGCGAAGATGGAAGGAATTGGCTGCTAGTGTTCGACCACCGCTTCCGGAAAGGGAACTGGTTGACATCTTCTTGGGTACTCTGAAAGGCCATTATTTTGACAAATTGTTCAGTTGCACAAGTTTTGTGAGCCTGATGAGGCTGGGAGAGATTGTTGAGCGAGGACTCAGGAGTGGAAAGTTTCGAGGTGTTCCTTGCATCCCAGTTAATAAGATTGAGTCAGTTGTCAGTTCTCAAGAAGAATGGGAAGGAGATGACGTCACCTCAGAATCTCTAGCATCTCAGGATCAGTTTTCAGACACTTCAAGTCAACGGTCATCCTATCGTCGATCGCGTCAGCATGCTCCACGAAGACCAAGGAAGCCTGAAAGGCAGTTTACTCAGCTACCGGTGTCATACGGTCAGTTGTTGCCAGATTTGGTCAGAAGCGGATTGATAGTGCCGAAAGAGACTAAGCCGGTAATTCCACCTTATCCTCCAGGCTTTGATGCCAGCGCCCGCTGTGAGTACCACGCTGGGGCACAGGGGCATTCAACGAATGATTGTAAAGTGCTTAGAAGTCAGATTCAGGATCTGTTAGACTCTAGCCGTATTTGCATCACTCCTCAAGGTTGTGTTCAGATTAATGATTTTCCGTCTTCTAGTTGTGCGGGTTCGTCAGTTAATGTCATGGAAGACTCCACAGGAAGTGTGTGCTCTGAAGATTGCCAATCAGAAAGTTCGGTTGTATGGGAGAAATTTCTAGAGGTTTTCGCGTCGGATGCCGCATCTGTTTTCTCTGCTTAATCCGTTTAGCTTTTTGTGCATCAGTATTTGTCGACCACCACCAGGATTGTTGGCTGGGGTCGTTATAGTCATACTCATTTGTGCTTACCTGCTGATTTTGTTGGTTGTACATGTATGGGAGATGTTCGTCTGTTTGCTTATAGCTTGGGTTTCTCTTTATCTCGTTATGAATGTGTGGTTGCTTTCCGCATTGCATTATTTTTTAACAGGTATATCAGAACCATGGGTCTTATTTCTTCATCATCCAGTTTGTTGCAGGAATTCCTTCAGAGATATGGAACAGAATCAGTTTGAATTGATCGAAGTCCAAAGCCAGCTAGAGCAGATGATGAGAGACATGCAAGAGATGCGTTCAGAGCAGAAGATTCTCAAAGAGGAGAACAGTCAGCTGAAGACCCAAGTGAGCTTGATCATGGAGGTAGTCAAGAATGTGCTTAGGAAAGAAGACGATCAGCTATTTGAAGCCGCAATGAAGAAGCTCGCGCCGCCTGTGCATGTGGAACCTGAGCAGCAGCAACAGAAGATGCATCCGGCTCAGCGGAAGATCCAGGAAGGAAAGCCAAGGAGAATATTTGAAGCACCACCTATGGCATATGCGGAGCTCTTGCAGATCTTATTGAGGTTTAATCTGGTTGAGAAAAGAACGTTGTCACCACCAACAAAAGCGTTTCCTCAGGGATACGATGCCAATAAGCAATGTGATTTTCATTCCGGGGCATTCGGACATGACATCGAGGGATGTCATGCTTTCAAACACAACGTTCAAGACCTGATTGACTCGCACGATATTGAATTCACGCCGGGCGGCGTAGCTGTGCATATTGCTCCTGTCTCAGTCGATGCTAAGATGACAGATGTTTCCAAAGCTGCAGTGGGTCAGAAGCGTATCCTGGACTCCATGGTGTCAGAATCTCCAGGCCCACAATTGTTGCCTATTCCTGGGGCAGATCTGAGAAAGCAAATGGCTAAGCATAAGGAGAGCGTTAATCAATACATCGAAGATCAAGAAGCCGATGTTGCATTTGATACGAATGGTGCTCAAGGGTCAACCCGATACCGGCAGCAGCAGCCTCAGCAACAGAATAATCGGGGGTATAAAAGAGGTCAGAATCAAGGTCCTTTGGCAAGCCGTCGTTTGGAAACTCCTCCTATACCGTACGCACAGCTTCTGCAGACATTGCTTCAGCTCCAATTGGTTCGTAAAAGGACATTGGCTCCCTTAACGGGACCACCACCACCGGGGTACGATGCTGACGCTACTTGCGAGTTCCATACCGGGGCACCAGGCCATACGGTTGAGAACTGCAAAGCATTTAAGCACAAAGTGCAGGATCTGCTTGATAGTGCGGCAATCAGCTTCGGGCCGGGAGGTCCCCACATCATCTGAATGAAGGAGAAAGGGCTCTATAATTTGGCTGGGTCGTTGAAGCAGATCAGGACAGCATTGGATTGCCCCTAATAAAGATAGCTGGTTCAGCAGCAGGGTAGATGCAAAAGCCCAGTTCTCGGGAGCTAGCATATTTTCTTTGTTTTAGCTTGTCATTTCTTTGCATTTGTAATTGCTTTCCTGTTTGAATTTGTAAACTTGTTTGTAAAACTTGTTGTTTCCATTTCAATTGATGATAATGAAATAAATGTGCATGTTTTGATTGAATCCATTCGTGTTCACTAACTGTTTTGCAAATGTCCAACGCTTGGTTAAGTAGAATTTGGGGAGGATGACGAAAATGACTGACATGCAACTACCGATATTGTATGCTTTTGAAATAAACCTGCTGATGATGTACAGGCATTGTTTCAAATCCTTAAACACCGGAGATATAAGGAAGATAATCCCTTGTCAACCCCTTTGAGCCTTGTAGTAGGAGTTTCTTTCTGAAAATGAAAAACCCTAAATCTTAGCCTGGGGCAGGGTAGGTGTTAGCTAATTTGACCGAGCGTCCAAATTGCAGAAGGAGTGTCCGTTCGAGGATCAATCACGTCCCTAGAGGTCGTGCCTAAAAGACCACAATGGTTCAATCAAGAGTGGGACAGCCACACCACTTCCCAAAGAGTCAGACAACCAGTGTCACACGACTTGTTCGAAAAAAAAATGAAAAAAAGAATCAAAAAGCCCGCTAAGTCAAGAAAACTTCAAAACAAATGGCTTAGGCAAAAATGAGGGCATCCCGCTGGACTTAAAAAAATCAAAAGAAACTCAAAAGGAGTCAGTCCAGGCAAAAGTTAGGGATATGAAAAGAAAAAGATGAAAGGGATCAAAAGAAAAATCCTCGATGGAAATACGAGTCGTGTGACCACAAGTGTCAAAGACGAAAAGTGAGTGGCTGTCACTCCAAAATCCAAAAGTTTCTCGAACTATCACTCCTATCTTTCAACCTCCGAGAGGTGAGCGCTAAGGTCAAATTAGCTGAACGTAGGATGGGAGAACATCAAGGAGAACGGGTGGGTTAGAATAAACTTCGAGCCTTTATCCTTTCTTTCAAAACCATGAACCTGACCACGTTACAACCTTCAAAAGTCCTAATTGAAGCAGTTTGTTTCGAAAGCATACTCCGGTAAAGGTCGCGTCGATTCTGACTCCTAAAAAGGTTCCTCTTACCATGTTGATACTGATGTTGACGAATGTTTTGTGCATTATATGCCATAAACTGTTTTCTCTTTTCCCAGTGAACAGATTGGATGTCAAAGCTGTCATATGTGTTGCATTAATACATCTTTTATGTAGAACAACTTGTTTTACTTGCGAGTAAGCGCTTGACAGCAGAAAAGCTTCCTACAATGGAAAGTATGGTCAAGATAGAATGTGGAGCGCCCGAATGTTCCAAGAGCAGGGGCAAGCTTTATTGTGATTCCCAGTCAGGTCAGCTTCTCGAAGTCAGTTATTCTGGGGCAATCAGGTTGAGATTCAGGCGAATACGGTCAAGAGCGCTACTCTGAATCAGATAATCGGGGCAAGGTCATTGCAGTCAGGGGCAGATCATCTTAAGCGCGCAAAGGTTTGTGCGAGGAGCATTCAAGGTGAAGTATCTCAGAAGATCAGAACGCTGAGGCACGTTATATCAGACCATCGGGGCAACAAATTTGCAGATTCTCTTTCAAGGACTATCCCCACAGATGTCCTGTAAGATGGGGTATATCAGAAGCAAAAGGATTGTTGTTCTCCATACCTACAGGGCCATTCAGAGTTATTCGAGCAGATGCAGTCGATTTTCGAGAGCGAGATGAATACGGGAAGTCGTGTTACTATCCCTTGACCCTTCACTAAAAGGCTGTGTATTCAGGCAGAATATTTTCCAGCGTCAGTTGTGCCTGACCCATCACGGACAACCTAAGAGTTCAAATCCATGTTTGCGATTACTGTGAAGACCATCCGTGTTGGCGCATCAATTTCCGGATCCGAGCTTCGTCAGTACGCGGGAAGATTCCCTCCATTGTCTCCAGCAGAGACCAATTTGTCATTGGCTTGGATAAGCTATTCCCAGAGGAGTCTAATCATATTCAGCACGTCTGCTATTTTACAACGGAGTTATATTCCCCAGCAGGGTATTACTTCGTCAAGGTGTTCGGTTAAGTTCCCGGTATCCCCAGCAGGGTTGATTTCACTCTCCCAGCATTTATTTTGCTAGGACGATTCGGTGATATCCGGGTTATCCCCAGCAGATTGGCCTCGCTTTCAGCATTTATTTTGCTGAAGTGGTTTTCTGTACCCGGCCTTCTCCGGCAGCTCGAGCATTAGCATATTGCATGCATCATACTTGCATATCATGGTCAAAATGCGTAGCATTTCTATCCAGAATGGAGCATTACGCTGTAGAAAGATTAAAGCATTTGCATATGCATACGAAGCATAAGTCAGGTTTTCTATCAGCTTCACATGACGCGTGAATTACTCTGTGATCAGTTCAAGGACATTTATCCTGCAGCAGTATTCAGACAGTTCAGCAGATTATTTGTATCTCAGATCATACAACGATTATGCTTTGATCAAGCAGTCATCTGATGTTGACAAGCTTTTCTTCCCGTCAATTCATATTGACGATGTGTTCCTCCAATAAGTGGATTTCTCCGTCTATCATTAGACGTCTGAAGTACGAATGTGGTCTTCTTTCCGTCTATCCATAGACGATGTGAAGTTGCGGGTGATCGCAGTAAGATTTCAAGAAGGGGTTTCTCCCAGGAGATGCTTTTCTTCCCGTCTGTCAGTAGACGATGTGAAGTTTTGGTTGATTTTCAATAAGGTTCAAAATAGAGCTTTTCTAGCAAGTGGCTTTCCTTTCCGTCTGTCAGCAGACGATGTGAAGTTTCGGGCTACTGTTCAGCGGGTTTCTTATTGCCAGATCATACATATGATGAGGTGTTTCCCCAGCGAGTCTTCTCCTGATATCCTTAGTTGTTGAGGGGTTTCAAAATGATTTTGAATATTGGTTCTCTTTCTGGTTATTGGATATGATGACGTTTAAGAGGGACTTTTCTGACCGTCAATCCTTATTGATGGCGAGGCTCTTCGAAGAATGTTCAGTTTGCGTGATCGTTGATTCTTATTGACGACATGGTTCTTTAAAAGGTGGTTTTTCTTACCGTCGGTCCATACTGACGATGTGGCCCCTTCAAAGATGTTGATCTTTTCCATCAATTCCCGTAGACAGAAGGATTCTGAAATTCAAAGGATGGTGTTGAATTGCGTTATGGTGACTTCCCGTCTATCTTTAGACGATGTGAGTTTGGAGATTATGAATGTCTTTCCGTCTACCCTTAGACGATGTGAATAATGATTTGTTCATCGATCAGGATGATTCCGTCTACCCTTAGACGATGTGAATAATGATTTGTTCATCGATCAGGATGATTCCGTCTACCCTTAGACGATGCGAATAATGATTTGTTCATCAATCAGGATGATGCCGTCTACCCTTAGACGATGAGAATATTGATTTGTTCATCAATCAGGATGATGCCGTCTACCCTTAGACGATGTGAATAATGATTTGTTCATCAATCAGGATGATGCCGTCTACTCTTAGACGATGTGAATAATGATTTGTTCATCAATCAGGATGATGCCGTCTACCCTTAGACGATGTGAGTTTGGAGATTATGATGTCTTTCCGTCTATCATTAGACGAAGTGAGTATTCAATCAGGGTGTCTTCCCGTCCATCTTTGGGCGATGTGAGTATATTTCTTCCTGCCTATCAGTAGGCAATGTGAAAGAATCAGGTATTTTGTTGCAGCCCTCAGGGTTTGTTACATGGGGTATCACAAGCAACGGGTATTCAAATCAGGAGTTCTTTATCAGATGATTAATCAGTTTGGTGCCGCAATGACTAGACTCGGTTTTCTGGACTTTATTCTCCAAGCAGTTTACAGTATATGCTCGCGGTTGGCAAATTTTCGGGTTTCATTTGTATTCAACCGTCTCGTACCTCTGAATGTTTGAAGGCTGAGCGCTCTTCAAACCCTTCAGGTCCAAGTCGCTTGAATAGGGGCAGCTGTTGCACCCTAAAATTTGATCAACCGGTCCTCCTATCTGACTCGTGGTTTAATTTCACATTCGCAGCTCAGACAGATGATTTTTGTACAAACAGGGGATATCAGAGTTTACAGCTTGATTTTTGTCTATCAGATGTGGCAGATCCAGTCCAGGTTATCGGGGTTTTATTTTCGGGAAATTGTGCGCTCCTCGGTGATTTTTCAGTGATTTTGAGGATATTCTGAGGCCCGGGGTTCTCCGTTCGATTCGATCTGGTCTCGTGCGCTCTTTTATGGGGGTCATTTGCATTCATCTGCATTTTTAGGATTTTTATAGGCTTTTGTGAATTTTTAACAGGCTTTATAGATTTTTCTGGAATTTAAATAGGGCTTTTGAATATTTTAATAGCTTAATTCTTTTTTAGGATTTTATAGGATTTTTAAATAGATTTTAAATAAATAAGATCTTAAATAGTTTTTAGAATAATAAAGAAAAAGGGGAATATAGCTTTTCTTTTACTACTAATAGATAATAATAGTTTAGAATTTTATAGATTTTAAATAGGTTTAATTGCTTTTTAAATCATTTTTAGAATTTTCTATAGATTTTAAATAGGTTTAATGGTTTTTAGGTAATATAGAAAATGATATAGTTTTTCTTTTATTAATAGATATTAAATGATATTAGGATTTTAATAGAGAATTAATTGATTTTTAGAGTTTAATTAGATCTTAATTGTGTTTTAGATTTGATTAGATTAATATAGAATTAATTAGACTTTAATTGATTTTTCAGAATTAATTAGGTTTTAATGACTTTTTAGAGTTTAATTAGGTTAATCATGTTTTAGATTTAATTAGATTGATTTAGAGTTAATTAGACTTTTAATAATTGATTAGAGTTAATTAGGTTTAGTTAACTGTTTTTTACTCAGTTTTTTTTTGCAGTTTTTTTGGTGATTCGTATGGGCCCAGGGTTTGTTTTTGTCAAGGCCCAATTCTCAATTCAGAAGTCCAAAAATGGTCCAAGTTCATCCACCATCTTCCAGCGTACACCAGAATCTCCTAGAAGCTTCCAGCGCCTTCAGTGGTATAAATAGCGCCACGTGTTGGCCATGCAGGGCCCCCACGTTTTCTGCGCTGATCACGCCACGCCACACTGAGAACGGCCCCACACGTGTCCCTCATTCTCTCTCTCTCTCTGCGCATGCGCGCCATCTGTCCTCCCCACACCATCGCCTGAGTTTCACACCGGCGGCCATGCAAAACCGGTGAACCCTCGCCGCCGGCAACCGTCAACCACCGCTAACCCACCGGAATCTGCAAACACCAGGAAATCACCAGATCTTCTTCTTCTTCCCCAGATCTCCTCCGTCACCTTCCTCTTCTCATCGCCGGAAAATTTAAAGACACGCCGGAAACTTCAAAGAATCCCTTCCACCTTCATACCTTCAACCACGTTTTCCAGAAACGCCATCAACCTTCATCCTTCATACAACAATATTTCCAGAATCCTTCGTTCACCAACACCAGATCTTCATCCTCCTCAAGCAATTTTTCCAGAAACCCTAAATATTCATCCAACAATCTTCGAACAAGGTTCCCAGAAACGTCGAATCACGTTCAATCTGCAAGCAAGCTTTCCAGAAATCCACCAGATTCAAGGATCTTCAAGATCCATCTGCTTCAGATTCATAGCGTCTTCGTTCTTCAACAACGCGCGCCTAATACTCAGGAATCTTCAAAGACCCCTTGTTTCTCTCGCGTCAAACCAGGTTTGCCTTCTCTCTGATTAGATTTTCATTGCAATTAGGGCGAAGTAATTGGTTAGGGTTTGAGTTCTGATTTGGGTTGAATCTGAGAGGGTACTAAGGGTGAGGTTTCGTGTTGACTCATTTGAGTGTGGTAAGATGTGTGAAGGTTTGTTGTTTTCTGGGAATAGATTAAGAGGTGAGGATGAATTGCAGAGAGGACGTGAAAGATAGGGTGAGGGAGAGGAGGAAGACGAGCGAGAGAGAGCGGCTAGGGTTATGTTGATGAACAGTACCAGAGTGTTTTGGGAAGAAGGTAGTTTTGACTAGAGTAACTGGATTAGGGTTCATTCAGATTGGGGTTGGGTTGGGCTAAGCCCAAAAGCGTGTTTCTGAACGCACACTCCCCAATTGCTCAATTCCACCCCCCTGGCCGTGTGAAATCTGGATGATGGATATGGGCCTTAGGCCTTATTTACTATCAACACCCCCTGGGCGTAAGCCCATTGAGATAACAACTAAGAAACTGCTAGCGCTGCCCCCCCCCCCCCCTGCGCTCAGTTCTGTTTTCTTGTTTTTTTTCTGGATAATAACCTGGGCCCTGCGCCCTTTGCTTCTGGCACCCCCCATCAGGGCCCAATTGTGGATAAATAACCTGAATGCTTGCTGTTTAGACCCCCCATGTCATCTTCTTTTGCTTTGATTTCTTTTATATTTTCATACATGTAAATAAATCATAATAAATGTAAATAATGGTTTTTTTTTCAATAATTCTTTTTTCATCCATTTCATGAAATTGTTAAGAAAATAAAATAAAAATAAAAAAGTCATTTTATTTTTATTTCCTATTTTTGTGCATATTTTCCAATTAATTGATTTTGTTTAATATCTTCAATGCATGCATATCATTAGAAAATTCATAAAAAATAGTAGATTTGGTCAAATAATTCCGTTCTTTTTTCTGTAGACTCGTGATTCAGTGTAGAATTTTATAGCATAAAAACATTAGCTTAATCATGCATTTTCATTTTAATTGCATTTTTTCATTGTTATTGATGTTGAATAAATTGGTCTGTGGATATGTCTGTGTTGCTGATTCTATTTCTTTCATCTGGTGTTGAATTTTGTTCTGTTTTTTTCAGTAGGTTATCCTAGAACCATGTAGGTCTCCCGTTAGATTTTTGATAGATTTTTGTAGGGTGTCCTGATGTGATTTGTCTGAGCCTGAAGATAGGAGAAGTCTTGATGACTTCTGACTTTGAAGTTCAACTGTGGTTGAACTTCAGAGATAGTCTCCTGTGGTTTGTTGGCCTGTGTGTTCTTCTTGAAGGTGGGAGCTGATGGAGGTCCTGCTGGAGCTTGCAGAGATGCAGTGGATTGAGGCTTAGTCTAGGAGCTTGTTGTCTGTTTGTGAGGTTCGAGATCTCGAAGTTTGAAGGGAGTTTATGGTACTTTCCTGAGGAAGGCACTATGAATGACTTTCATTCTTTCTTCTCACCTCTTTCGTAAGTATCCAATGATGTCGGAGCCGACTTGTGAGTTTAATTCCTCCTGAGGAGGAATGTAAACTGATCACATGTTGTTGAGCCACATGGGATACGATTCCTAAGTGGAAGTCCCCTAGTACTTTCCTGAGGAAGGTCCTATGGGTCTATTCACTTAGTTCCAGTAGTTTATCTAGGATGTCTCAAGTATCCAGTGATGTTGGAGCCAACTTGTGAGTTTAATTTCTCCTGAGGAGGAATGTAAACTGATCACAGTTGTTGAGCCACGTAGGATACAATTCCTAAGTGTCAGCCTCCTAGTACTTTCCTGAGGAAGGTCCTATGAGCCTGTTCACTTAGTTCCCCTAGTGCATATAGGTTTTTTTTCTTAAATATCCAGTGATGCCGGAGCCTTCATGTGAGTTTAATTTCTCCTGAGGAGGGATGTAAACTGATCACAGTTGTCGAGCCGCATAGGATATGACTCCTGAGTAGTAACCTCCTGGTACTTTCCTGAGGAAGGCACTATGAGCTTGTCTGCTTAGCTTCCTTTTCTCTGGTAAGCTTGTTCTGAAGCTTGGAGATTGGGATTGATTCCTCTTGCTTAGGGTGTTGTATAGAGTTTTGTTTAGAGAATTATTAGGAGATTGTTTCAGGTTTGTTAGAGGCCCTGCTCAGGGTTAGTCTCTTTGTATTGTTTGACTTGTGTGATGTTATGTTGCATTAGACTTAGGTGTTCATCTAGATAGTTCTGAGTAGGTGCATCTTAGAAGTAGACTTTGTGTGCATGAGAAGTTGAGGTGGTCCTCCTTCTGCTTGTTTGTTATTGCGTGGCTTTGCTTGTTGGTATTTGGTAGAGCTGAGCTCCCTTGCCTTTGTGGTTTGCGGCCTCTGTGCCTTGTTTGTTTAGCTGTTGCATTCATGCATATTTTCAGTATTCATTTACGTTGCAGTTTCTTGTTTGTGGTTCAGTCCAGTTGCCATGATCCCTTAAGAGCTCTGACTTCTCCGCTGCGGAGTTGTTATGATAGACATTAGGATGGTCAACCAGGTGGTAGCAGTAGATAGATTCCCCTGTTTCTCAGCTATAGTTTTAGGGTTTCCCTTTCCTTTCTGTAGGAGCTTTTGAGTAGCTTGATCCGTAGTTAGCTGAACTACAGCTGCTCTGATTCTTCGTTCCAGACGAAGATATGTAGGCATAGGATGCGATATCCTAGCGAGCACACTAACGACTAACCTTTGTTCTCTCGCGGCTGTGCGATCGAGACTTTCCCGCTGACGACTAATTGTTGCCCCTTTTCTCTTGCCCGAGTGCATTTGAGACCAGATCGTAGTTGTAGGTTCCCGAGCCTTAGAGACCAGTTTGCTTTCTCACTGCTGTGTGAGAACCCCTGTTTACCCGTAGTTAGCCGAACTACGTTTGCTCTGATCTTTCATTTCAGATGAAAGTACGTAGGCACAGGACGCGATGTCCTGGCGAGCAACCTTTCCCCGTTTAGACGTAGGAAGTCGAACTACGTTGACTCTGACTTTCCCATTGCACGAGGGAATACGTAGGCCCAGAACACCGTATGTTCTGTCGAGTCCTGTCCTTTTATTTTCTTTTCAGACCAGCCATTAGCGTAGATAGATAATACACCCTTTTACCTATAAACACCAAGCGTGGATCCCATCGAGTACGATGGACGTGAGGGGTGCTAATACCTTCCCCTTGCGTAACCGACTCCCGAATCCAGGTTTTGGTTGCGATGACCATACCTTTTCCCGTCTTTGCGAGGTTTACTTCGAGCGTTTCCTTTCCCGCTCTGAGGGATAAATAACGCACGGTGGCGACTCTCCTGTCAAGCCGGCGCCGATTTTCGCAGTAGCGACAGTGTGCTGCGTCGAGCGCCTTCTTTTTGGCTTCCAGCATGTCATGGGAGCTTCTGAACTCTTGCCCCAGACGTTCACGCTTTTTCTTTTCTTCAGTCAACTCAGCTCCTAACCTGTTTACTAGCTCGATCTGTTGTTGGAAAGCATATACGGCCTTGTTTTTCTCACTGCGTACTTGGGCTAACTCTTGCTCTAACCCTTCATTAATCTTCATCAAGGCTTCTTTTTCCTTCACAACTTGTTCATAGACTTCTCTAGAAACAGTAGTTGGCTCTTCTGCCGGGACGGGAACAATGACGGGTGCAGCTGGAAATGGCATTAATAACTGACTTGCTCGTTCCTGGATCCAAACCCTGTAAGGTTCATAAGCCTGGCAATCGTTCTTACCTAATAGTGGCTTCCCTTTGCGGTTAATACGTGTCCAGGCATGTTGCAACTTGGCTAATAACTCCCCCTTCACGTCACCGGTGAAGTACAGAGATTCCTGTACTTCTTCCTCCTGAGGTGGATTCTTCAGTGCATATCCGAACTGGCGAATGAATAGAGAAGGGTTGTAATTGATACACCCTTTTCTTCCTATCAGCGGCACATTAGGGTACCCAGAACAACTGAAGATGAGCTCGGATCCCAACAAATCTCGATCAAACCATACAACGTCTTCGGAAGATAGCCTCATCAGGCGTTCTGACCAACTGGATGAGGTTGCACTGTCCACAAATGGTCCCTTTGCGGGAAGGTGACTCTTGAACCACATATTCAACAGAGGAGTACAGCAGTAAACAACCTTTCCTCTTCGGTTCTCATTCTTATAGTGCAATGAATGATAGAAGTCTCCAATCAAGGTTGGCACTGGGTTGCCTGCAGCAAACAGATAGAAAGCATCCAAATCCACAAAGTTGGGCAAGTTAGGAAACAGCACAATTCCATAGATGCATAAAGCCAAAATAGCATTGAAAACCACCCAACAACCGTTCTTGGCGTACTCTCGAGCTTTGACAACTAAGAAATCCAGAGAGAAACCTGACACCCCAAGCCAAGAAGTCAATAACAGATCTGCAGCGTCCATATGTAAGGCTTTGGCTAGGTCCTCCAGCTTGGGCTCAGCAGCAGAGTGAATAAAGGGAACCTTGTTCTGCGCGGGAAGCTCGGTAAACTCCACATACTCCTCAATAGTAGGTCCTAGAATGAAGTCAGCAAAAGTAAAGCATCTCAATGCGGGGTCATAGAACTGCATCAAGGTGTATAGCCCGTTCATCTCATCAGCAGTGGGCTTACAGACTAATCTCAGTAATCTCCCATGGCTCATTCTGAAGCTTCTCCTAACCTCCTCATCGGCAAGAGATATCAGACCAAGCAAAGAAGTAATATCAGGTGAAGGCAGCTTATACGCAACTGTTTTCCTCAAACCAGCCATAGTCAATACTCAGAAGTCCGGGCACTAGAACTAGGGAAATGCAAATGCGCCTGCAGCACAGACACACGTTAGTGAAATGCAAATGGTAATGGATATGCAGGCAATGCAATGCAAGTAACATGCAACAGGGACCAAAGCTGCAGCTGAATAGCCTAAACCCAATCAAGAAAGGTCTCAGATAGACCATCCAGAAGTCATCAAACCCTGGTCTCAGATAGACCTAACACAAAGCTCCAATACTGGTCTCTGACAGACCTCAAACCATAACTCCCATTGGTCTCTGGTAGACCTCAAATCACATCTCTAATTGGTCTCTGACAGACCTCAGAACACATCTCCAAATGGTCTCTGACAGACCTCATAACTCTCCTACTGGTCTCTGACAGACCTCAGAACACATCTCCAAATGGTCTCTGACAGACCTCATAACACATCTCCAAATGGTCTCTGACAGACCTCATAACACATCTCCAAATGGTCTCTGACAGACCTCATAACTCTCCATAAATAACCAGGATCTCTGATCAAGAAATAACCGGTATCTGAAGGTCTGGTTACCTGCATAACCCCAAATCCCCTCACAGGTGGGTGGCCCTATAACTGGCACAAGGTACGGCATCCTATGCGGTCGTCGGCGTCACAGACTTTCAGGGTTGATGATACGATTCCCAGAAGGAGTGGCATCATCAAATCCTGAAGAGGCCTCACTCAGCCAACTTCCAAATGATCGGTTCCCGGAGTCGACAATTCAGCTGACCAACAACCCCTTCGACCCAAAGGGTAGAAAAAGAAGCCAACCAGAAGAACCTCGTCCGAGTGTAGATTTCATGAGACACTAATGCAAGCAAAGCCGGCACGCGCCCACTACTTTCTACGCTAATTCTAGGTGCACTCAAGCCCAGGTCCGGCTTATCTCTCAATATCAGAACACCCGTCACACCCCAAATACAGCAATAATAATCAATATATATAATGCTGAAAATAAAGGTCAGAAATATAAATCCATACAAAATCCTCGACGGGAAAACAAGCGCTAGGATTGACTCGCTCAAAGGGACGTTGGATCCCAAATGCATAAGAACCATCGCAGTTCTTAGCAGCCAGGGGAAGTTGGATCCCCAGCAGAGTCGCCAGCTGTCGCTACTGCGAAAATCGGCGCCGGCTGAACAGAAGAGTCGCCACCGTGCGTTATTTATCCCACGGGAGGGAAAGGGAACGCTCAGAGTAAACCTCGCAAAGACGGGAAAGGTATGGTCGTCGCAACCAAAACCTGGATTCGGGAGTCGGTTACGCAAGGGGAAGGTATTAGCACCCCTCACGTCCGTCGTACTCGACGGGATCCACGCTTGTTTTCGGGTATGGATTGTTATTCTATCTACGCTAAAGGTCAGGGGTTAAAAAGAAAATAAAATGAAAATAAAAATGACTCGGCAAAGTATCGCACTTTATGCCTACGTATTCCCGTCTGGAACGAGAAATCAGAGTCAACGTAGTTCGCCTACCTACGGGAAGGAGGGGAAGGTTGCTCGCTAGGATATCGCATCCTATGCCTACGTACTTCCACACTGCATGGAAGATCAGAGCAAACATAGTTCGGGCCACGCACGACATAAGTCTGTCTTGGTTGATTTTATTCTTTCTGAAAAAAGGTTTTCTGATTAGCGGTCCCAGCGGACAAAAATGACGTCTTGATGAGTTCACATTCTTTTACGGAAGAAGTGTCTTTTATTGTGTTTGAAATCTTTATGTGTTTTTCTGTTTGTTTTGAGAAAGAAAGAGACAGAACTCTAACCTACGGTTGCGAAGGGAAACAAACTAACCTAATGTTATCATGCATGGGTTAAGACCTAGTGTCTATCATGCTCCTCTCTTGCACAGAGAGAAACAGAGATCCTAAGGGATAGGCAGAAACAGAAACAATATCAAATATACAGTAAAACAGTAAAATGCATGGATGCAGCAATACAAGCGAGGCAAGGGAGTCCCACTCAACCTCGAACCTAGAAAACAATAGGCAAAAGTGAACAGGCTTCACTTTCAACCCAGCAGGGTAACCAGCAAACAATACAACCAGGAAAACCAATCAATACATCAACAATGAAATACAACAGCAAAAGAAACAGCATCAGCAGCTCTGAATCAACATCTGGCTTCAAGTAATCTCCAATCAGCTACAGGCTTCAACAAGCATCAATCTCCATCTTCATGGCCTTCAGGCAAGGGCTTTGATCATCTATCTTCTACAAGCAATGGCTTTTCTTCAAGCTCAAACCTCCAGGATGAGGAATCAGTCACAAGAGTGAAGTGAATGAATGTTAGACAGTTAATTACCTACCAATGGTGGTCCATCAACTGTTAACATTAAACAGAAAGTTTCCTCTCAAAAGTTCTATCTTTCAAATATATTCACTGATCCTTCCAAAGGAAGGAGGTGGATATTTGAAAGAGACTTTGAATCATAGAGAAAGGATGGATGCAGACAAGGCATTCCATGTTTGAGAAACAAGCTTTCTAATCTAGAGCTCTGCCTAGCTCCTAAACCCTAGCCTCCTCAGCAGCTGCTAGCAAGAACCTCCTCTCCAACTCTGGCAGTGGATCTTCAATCTTTGGATCTCCAATGTTCTTCATCTCCTCAAGTCTTCAACTTCCCCAGGTTCCCAAACAATCCCAATACCCAAGCAAGCAAGCAATAATCCCCAGAGGGCACACCACACCAGTCAATCAGATATAATAGAATACTAATAGCAGTAGGGGAATCCTGACTTTTTCTAAGGGATCTAATAACTACCCATAGCCCCTATAGTCCCATAACTAAACTAGTCAAACCCTAAGTCCTAAGGGAAAAGAATCAAATATCCTAAGTCATCACCTAAAACCCTAGTTTGTTCATGTTGTTCAAGCCTACATTAAGCACCTAAAATTAATTTCTAAAAATGAGAACTAAATTGTTTCTACAAGTTCAACATCTCATCTAAACAACCTAAAAAGAATGGACAAAAAATATGAAAGCATCTAATAGAACAAAAATTAATAAAATCATGCATGAAATGAAACTATCTAAAATGACATTTATTTAGAAAATATGGAAAAAATAGCAAATAAAAATAAAAATGCAATTTTATTTAATGAAAATTTTCTACACATTCTAATGAAAATGATGTAAAAAGAATGGATTAAAAATGATTTTTTATCTATTTATTATGAATTTTTTAAGTTGGTAAAAATTAAAGTGGAATTAAAAAATTAAATTGAATTAAAATGAGAGGGGGGGGGGGTTAGAATAGAAGACACGCTCAGTTCAAAATCCAGTGGGCCAGCAAACGGGGGGTGTGCGTAGCACATTAGCTAAGGCCCAGAATCACTCAGAATTATTGAAAAAATAAAAAAGGCGCAGGGGGTGAGAATAGCATAGGAAATCACATTCAGATTGATTGGGCTTGGCAGTAGGGTGGTGGGATTAGCAATACACATTTAGGCCCGCCCGTTTCAATTAATGAAACGGTGCGTTTAGGGGTTCTACAGCTTCCCTCCAAAATCAGAATCAAATCTCAGCCACACGATGGGCTTCTGAGTCAAAGGTCTTGCACCAAACGGACGCTCCAGATTTTGTCCCCTACCTTAGATCATCTAGGGTTTCTGAAACCCTCACGCGCATGCCATGAACGTCCAAGTTCAAGCTCTCGGTTCTCTCTCTCCAGGCCATGGAACGCCACGATATAAACATGAAACTTACTCTAAATCTCTCCCTCTATACGTCTATGGTCTTTGTTTGCATTAAAACTCGGCCAATCAATAAACCCGATCGATACAAGTTCTGGTCACCATGAAAATGCACTGAGATGCATCACAACAATTCTCAACCAAACCTATACTGATCTACTCTATGCATAATGGCGATCATTCTAAACTAACAAGCTAAGGTTATCATGCAAGATCCTACGCATTCTTGATCCAAACAGTTTGGTGCACCTGTTATGAATTGTCTCTATTCAGCCTCAAATTCATCTAAACTAACCTCCTAACATCATAGACCATGAATATACTAGTAAAACTACCTAAATCTCCCTAGATTGAATAAGTTAGAAAGATTTGCACCTTGAACAAGCTTTAATGGAGGCTGAGTAATCACGTGGATCCAGGCTCTTGTATGCTTCAATCTTGGTCCATTCTTGATATACTTGATTCTGTTTGCAATATTTGGATGAAACTTGGCTTGGATCTTGCTGTCCAATGGAAATTGCAATTTGTGTGTTCTTGATGGAAGTGCACAAAAATGGATTGATCACACCTTGTTCTTGGTTGAATTCAGATCTATGATGATGAATCAATATGATGAGATTGATTTTGATGGTGATTGGTGAAGAATTTGAGAAATTGAAGTGAAAATGCAATGAGAAAGAATGAGAGAATTTGGGAAATTCTTGGTGAAAAATGAATCCAACCCTTGATCAATCTTCATTTCATGTTTATATAGGGCTCAAATGAACTTTCTAGATCCATCTTACAATTTCCCTTGCCTTCCAACTTTGATCCATTTTTGAAATGTTTCTTCAAATGCAAGTAACCATGAATAACTTTTCTTTTTCCTTCTAAACTCAAAAAAGTGTTTGAACCATTGTTCTTAGAATGTCTTTTCCATTCAAAATCATATATTGGAAGTCTCCATTTGGACTTATAAATCTCCCAAACCATTTTTCACTTTGACTTTATTCAAATTATAAGCCATTTTAGTTCAAATTTGGACCAATCATGCAACTTCATGTTATGAGCTTTTCCAACAATTTGTGACCTTCTTTCTAGACTTAAAATCCCATTTGGAGCAAGTTTGATGTTGTAAGTTTTTCTATTTGAGGCCTCCTTGTATGAGTTTTGGACATAGGTTAAAATGACCTGTAATTCACAAATGCCCAAAATACCCTTTGCTTGCCAAGACCATAAGTTGAGTTACACACATAATATGAAGGCATGCTATACCATTCTAGAAAGCTAAGACAATGAGGAACAACTCTTATGTTTACCAAGAATTCATTTGAAATCTCCTTGAGGGGTAAAAATTTCTTGGAAGTCAAGTCACTTTCACAGACAAAAATTCAGATACCTCAGATGACCTGTAACTTGCAAGGACCATAACTTGAGTTCTATAAATCTTCTTGATGTCTTCCACCACTCAAATTAAAGGTCTTGAGATCCTCTACAAGTTTCATGTTGGCCAAGAATCCATTTGAAGCTTGCATTTTGACTTATCTTGCTTGGAAATTTGACCTAAACTAGGGGATTTTACACAGAAACCCTAATTTAGAAGTTCCTCTTCTCCTTGATTTCTCTTGAATTCTTCTTGGCATATCTCCATATCCTTCTTTATATGTCCCATGATGAACCCCACATCTCTCCACTAGACTTGAATGCCCCTTAAATCAGTCAATTGACCTAGGGTTGACCTAGGGTTGACCCAGATGAAACCCTAGTTGACTGCCTTCAGCTATAGCTCTTGTGCACTCATCAATGACTTGTCTCCTTCTCCAAATGACTTTCTAAGTCTCTCATAATGTCTAGATACTCTCCATGCCTTCACTTCACAGCTCACAACCCTCTTGTTGACCCTCAGACACCCTCAGCTAGGAGATGGACTCAAGGCTTGATCTGCTGAGCTCTTTGCTTTCAAATTCTTTCCTGATGACTTGAATAAGATTGAATTGGGATAATAACCTCTTGATAGGCTTCTAGAGATGAGAATAATGATTGGTCCCCTGTTGAATGACTTGCTATGCTTATGCTATGCAGATGATTAGCCTATGTACCTGACTCTATATGCAAATGCTAATGATATTAAAACATAGACCCAAGGAGTAAGGTTGGGCAAATTTTAGGGTGCAACACATGGCATAAAGAAAAACTGAAATTACATAAACTCAAATTATGTTATGAAATCGTTGCGAAAGATAAATTTAACTGGAAATGAAAATAATGATAAAAAATAATGAGAAAAGAATTAATAAACTAAATCACTGATAGCCGGTTCAAAGGCGTTTCTTCAGGTCTTCGATGGCGGAGTCCAGATGATAGAATTGTTCGCAGGCCATGTCAGTCAATCCCACGATGTCCAATCGCATACTCTTAATGTCTTCTCTGAATAGATTAATGTCAGCTTGATAGGCATTGAGAGTGTGCATGATGTTCTGCAAGTTGTTAGCGTACTCTCCGTGATTCGCTCCAGGGGTTTCATGAACTTTGTCAGTTGGGTCAATGTCATGGTATCCAGGAGGTGTCTCGGGGTCAGTTTCAACAGCGGTCATTATATCATCTGTTATCCTGTGAGACTGAGGTGTTTCAGGAGTGGCTGGATAATCAGGTGGGTTTAACTCATAAAGCCAATTATCCTTATTATGAACACTTACTTTTGCATGATTGGGCAATGTGAACAGGGTGACTACTGTGTTCCGGATCAGGTACTCAAAAGGTGGGCGTCCTAAATTCCTTATAATACGTCTATTGAAGCAGAATTTAAGATTCATCAGGCGTACGGTTCCCAGACGGGTGCACCTGTCCAGTTGGTACCTAAGTCCTAAGGCATCAGCAATCATGGTTACAAGACCTCCTACCACTATAGGTAATTCAGGTTCATCTTGGATGCGGGTGAAGGTTTGCATCATGAAAGGGACACCATTAACACACTGTCCAGTATTGAAACATGACATAATAAATAATTCATCCTTAGAGACTCCGGTAATGTTTTCTTCTTTTCCAAAGAAGGTATGGGCGAGGAATTTGTGGAAGTAACGAAGAGCAGGGTTATGGATCTCATCATTGTTCATGTCATTTGGTTCAGGGTGGTAGTTTCCGGTCAGAGTTCCCCAAAAGAAATCTAGCTCCACATCCATCAATTCTACCTGTGTGGTAGTAAAGGCAAAAGGTCCACTAGGGAATCCTAACAGGTCAGCTAGTTCTTTATGGTTAAAGTCGTATTCTATTCCGAATAGGCGGAAACTAATGAATCCTTTCCTAGAACCAAAACCGCGCTCAGGTAGGTAAAGTAGGGAACTAAGGAACTCAAGGGTGAGCTCTCGGTAAGTCGCAAACTTGTGTTGGATCATTGCATTCTCCCATCCGAGTCGGTTGAACAGGTACATGACACTATCATGTATACCTAAGGTTTCCATAGTCTTTTCATTTGGGTACAGGGTCAAATCCATTTGCCTCTGTGATAACTCTTCGAACTTTATTCTTTGGTTCCTACCTCTAAATTGGGTTTCCATATAGTTAATAGGTTGGTTAGCCATAGTCAGTGTAAATACGGTGGAAACAATTCAGTGGAAAAGACTTTAGAAAATCTGTAAAAAGTGATTTAGGATAAAAATAAGAAAATGAAATGCTAAAATGTAACGGCTCTAATAGTAATGTAAAATAAAGCTAACAAAACAATTTAAACAAATAGTAGTAACGATAATTAAGAAATGCTCAAAAAGAAAAGAATAGTTTAAAATAGGTAAATAAGTGAATGGGTTGCCTCCCACTAAGCGCTGTTTTTATTGTCAAAAGCCTGACGTAACGCTGAGGTTTAGACTAATCAGGGGAATTAGCGGACAATTTCAAAAGTTTTAGATCATTCGTATAGTCTCTATTTTCAACTTTATGATAATGTTTTAGGCGCTGTCCGTTTACTATGAATGGTTCATTGTTCCTACCCTTGATTTCTATTGCTCCACTTGGGAATACTCTAGTTATATCAAAGGGTCCTGACCATCTAGACTTTAATTTTCCAGGAAAGAGCCTAAGTCTTGAATTAAAGAGGAGTACAACGTCTCCCACACTGAATTCTTTCTTAGATAGGCGTTTATCATGCCATCGCTTGGTTCTTTCCTTATATAGCTTAGCATTTTCATATGCATCTAACCTTAATTCTTCTAATTCGTTAATGTCTAGGATTCGCTTTTCTCCTGCAGCGTTATAGTTCATATTGAGAGTTCTGATCGCCCAATAAGCTTTGTGTTCTAGTTCTACTAGGAGGTGACAAGATTTTCCATAAACTAGTTTGAAAGGTGTAGTACCTATGGGAGTCTTGTAAGCGGTCCTATAAGCCCATAGAGCTTCATTAAGTTTAGATGACCAATCTTTTCGAGATATGGCGACAGTCTTTTCTAAGATTTGTTTTATCTCTCGGTTTGAGACTTCGACCTGTCCACTTGTTTGTGGGTGATATGGTGTAGCCACACGGTGTCTCACTCCATACTTAGATAGTAATTTGTCAAAGATTTTTGAAATGAAGTGCGAGCCACCGTCACTTATGACGAGTCGAGGTACACCAAATCTGGGAAAGATTATGTTTTTGAAAAGCTTGATTACTACTCGTGCATCGTTTGTAGGAGAAGTTATGGCTTCAATCCATTTCGAGACATAATCAACAGCTACGAGTATGTAATTATTACCGAAGGATGATGGGAATGGTCCCATGAAATCTATTCCCCAGACGTCGAAGATTTCTACTTCCAAAATTCCCTTTTGGGGCATTTCATCTCTTCTTGAAATATTGCCGGTGCGTTGACACCGATCGCAACTTATAACAGCGATGTGGACATCCTTCCATAGATTAGGCCAGTATAAGCCGGCTTGCAAGATTTTTGCACAAGTCTTGGAAGTGCTTGCATGTCCACCATAAGGAGATGAATGACATTGGGCAATGACATCTTCTATTTCTTCTTCGGGAATACATCAGCGAAAGATTCCATCTGGTCCTCGTTTGAATAATAATGGTTCATCCCAATAGTACTGTTTTAGGTTATGAAAGAACTTCTTTTTCTGCTGATAGGTTAGATCGGGTGGAAGGGCTCCTGCGGCTAGGTAGTTGACAATGTCAGCGTACCATGGCAGTCCTACAGTTGTCTGTATTATTTCCACGGGTTCTGGTTCATTTATATCTAACTGCGCTAGGTCGCTTCCTATTTGTGCTATCAGCTGTTCATACGGAAAGTCATCGTTAATCGGCACTTGTTCGGGTTTAATACCTTCTATTCTAGATAAATGGTCCGCTACGACGTTTTCAGTACCTTTTTTGTCTTTTATTTCTAGATCAAACTCTTGTAAGAGTAAAATCCATCTTAAGAGTCTTGGCTTAGCATCCTTCTTAGTTAATAGATATCGGATAGCAGCGTGGTCTGTGTAAATGATTATTTTCGCTCCAACTAGGTAAGAGCGGAATTTGTCAAGCGCAAAGACAACTGCTAGCAATTCTTTTTCTGTAGTGGCGTAGTTCATCTGGGCAGAATCCAAGGTTCTACTCGCATAGTAAATCGCATGGAGTTTCTTTTCTTTTCTCTGACCCAGGACTGCGCCCACAGCATAGTCACTCGCATCGCACATGATTTCAAAAGGTAATCTCCAGTCAGGGGGTTGCATGATTGGTGCGGTGATGAGGGCTGTTTTTAGAGTTTCGAATGCCTTAAGACAATCTTCATTGAATATGAACTCAGCGTCTTTCATCAATAAACCAGTAAGAGGTTTAGTAATTTTCGAGAAATCTTTGATGAATCGTCGGTAAAAACCGGCGTGTCCTAAAAAGCTTCGTATTTCTCGAACGGTTTTAGGAGGTTGAAGGTCCTTTATTACTTCAATCTTAGCTTTATCGACTTCAATTCCCTTATCTGATATTACATGACCTAATACTATTCCTTCGTTGACCATAAAATGACATTTCTCCCAGTTAAGCACGAGGTTCACTTTTACACATCTTTCTAACACCATTTCTAAGTTTGATAGACATCCTTCAAAGCTTTGCCCGCATACAGAGAAGTCGTCCATGAACACTTCCATGATGTTGTCTATAAAATCTGCGAAGATTGACATCATACATCTTTGAAAGGTTGCAGGAGCGTTGCACAATCCAAAGGGCATTCGCCTATAAGCGAACGTTCCATAAGGACATGTGAATGTAGTCTTCTCTTGATCATCAGGATGGATAGGGATTTGGAAAAATCCTGAGTAACCATCAAGGTAACAGAAGTAAGAATGCTTGGCTAATCGTTCTAACATTTGATCTATGAAAGGTAGTGGGAAATGATCTTTTCGAGTGGCTTTGTTTAGTTTACGATAATCTATGCACACTCTATATCCCGTCACTACTCTTTGCGATATCGATTCGCCTTGAGCGTTTTTCACAACAGTGATACCTCCTTTCTTTGGCACTACATGTATTGGACTAACCCATTCACTATCAGAGATTGGGTATATTATCCCGGCGTCTAATAATTTCTTGACTTCTTCCTTTACTACAGTGCTAAGGGTTGGGTTTATTCTTCTTTGAGCTTCTCTGGAGGTTCTGCAATCTTCTTCTAGCAGAATGCGATGCATGCAAACTAAAGGACATATTCCTTTGAGATCAGATATGTTATATCCTAATGCAGTTGGATATTTCTTCAAGACATCTAAAAGTTTCTTTGTCTCTATAGTCCCTAAACTGGAATTTACTATAACTGGTCTTTTACATTCAACGTCTAAGAATTCGTACCTTAGGTTATTAGGTAAAGTTTTTAATCCTAATGTAGGTTTATCTTTACTTGGCATGGGATCCGGTGTAAGTGCTAAGCTTTCGCTTAGACTATTATCCTGATACGGTTTTTGCCAATTATCATCTTCGAGAATTGGAGGGATTTGAATTTTCATTATTTCAGAATAAGTGATCTCTTCCAGTTCCATTTCTCTTACACATTCGTCAATTACGTCCATTAGATAGCATGTATCCTCTATAGCTGGTGATTGTAAGAATTGTGTTAAAACAAATTCGACTTTCTCTTCACCTACTTCAAAGGTTAGCTTTCCTCTTTTTACGTCTATTATAGCTCCGGCGGTAGCTAAGAATGGTCTTCCTAGTATGATAGGTGTAGTGGAGTCTTCAGAGATGTCCATGATTATAAAATCAGTAGGAATGTAGAATTGTCCTATACGTACTGGGACGTTTTCTAGTATGCCTACAGGATATTTAACAGAGCGATCGGCTAGTTGAACAAACATTTTAGTCGGTCTTAGGTCTCCCATGTCTAGCCTTTTGCAAATCGTTAAGGGCATAACACTGATACTGGCTCCTAAATCGCGTAGAGCTTTGTCAATGACGAATTTTCCTATTACACAGGGTATAGAGAAACTTCCTGGATCTTTTAGCTTAGGAGGCATGTTGTTCTGAATTATGGCGCTACACTCGGCAGTGAGTGTAACTGTTCCGTTATCCTCTATCTTTTTCTTATTGGATAAGATTTCTTTTAAAAACTTGGCATACGAGGGTATTTGGGTAATTGCTTCTGTAAACGGAATAGTAATATTCAACTGTTTCAGAAGTTCGACAAATTTCTTAAATTGACCCGTCGTCTTGGAACTTATTAATCTTTGAGGGTACGGAATTGGTGGTTTATAGGGTGGTGGAGGCACATAAGGTTGTTCTTTCTCCACTACTGTAACACGGTGGGAGAACTGACTTTAAACAATGTTGCGGATAGCAAGAGTCGCCACCGACTTTTATTTTATCCATAAGGAAAGGTTATAAAAGAACAGGAAAGACCTTAGAGAATATTTTGGGTCCGGGGGGTAGGTTATGAAAAGGGAAGGTGTTAGCACCCTTTTCATCCATGGTTATCCATGGGCTCTTAGGTACTTAAGCTCACTTTTGAATTGTTTTGAAAGTGTAGTGTGTGAATAGAAAATTTTCAGAATAGTTAATAAATAATCCATGTAAGGATGTGTTAAGAACTTGTTTGAAAACTTGTTGAAAATTTGTTTAAGTGTGAAAAAGTTTTGAAGTGAGCAAGTATCTAGGAGTAGCCTACCCTAATGTTTTAAGGTCTTTCTTATTCTTTATCCTTTCCTTAGTAAGACTATCCCTACTATAATGGAGTAGGTAGTCCTTACTTTGGATGTTAAGGGACATGTGAGGGACAATTGGATTTTTGAAGGCCATTGTGGGGTGTAATAAGCAAACTAGAGGGACTATCATCATTTTTCGAAAGGGACTCGATTCGTAAAGGCAACCATAAGGGACTTTGATGATTTTCTTTTTGAGGGACTTGCTTTATACACCCCACTTAACCAATATTCATAGGCAACTTGAGGGATATCCTTAAGAAGTGAGACGGCGATTAAAATCGACTTACGTGTGTGAAATGTTTAATTTAATTATCTTATATTAAAATGATCTAATTTATTTTTTTAAATATCATACATATTAGCACTCCCTAATTACTAACCATAATGATAATAATAATTAAGTAATTACAATTTACATCCAAGAGGCAATTACAAAATTATAATAAATAAAAAAAATAACAAATAAGCAAATAAAATATTAGGGTTAGTAAATAATAAGAAAAATTAAATAAGGTTAGTATAAATATAAAGTTAGTGAAAATAATTAGTTGAAACAATAATAATGAGAAAAATAGACAAAGTTAGAAAAAATAATAAGATAGAAATTTCAAAATAATAATAAGCAACAAAATATGATTAGCAATAATAATTAATTAATAACGTGATTAAACATAAGATTTGATTTTTATTTAGAAACATAAATGATTAAATAATTACTATAATATAAAGTTCTAAATATCATAAGATTTAATTTTTATTTAGAAACATAAATGATTAAATAATTACTATAATATAAAGTTCTAAATATCATAAGATTTGATTTTTATTTAGAAACATAAATGATTAAATAATTACTATAATATAAAGTTCTAAATATAACATAATTATAAATTTCTTAATCATTTACAAAAATTTAATTATCTCTAATTATATATTAACAATTATTAAGAAAAATATTTACACATTATGATGAAAACAAATTTTAACTAATCAATAATCACATTCACCAAAATTTTACATTAAGTGTTTATAAGGTTTAATTTTATTTACAAAAATTTACAAGAATTATAATAAATATATACATAGAATCATATAGAAAATTAAAATTAGGTTTTCATATTAATTTGGAAAAAAGATGTTAATGTCATTTATTTTAAAAAAACAGATTTTTATATTACAACAAATTTTAATAAATTAATGATAATAATAATAATAATAATGATAATAATGATAATAATAATAAATAATAATAATAATAATAATAATAATAATAATAATAATAATAATAATAATAATAATAATAATAATAATAAAGCAATAATGAATTTTAAATGTGCCAAATAACCCAACAATGTTGCTAACGCAGAAATGCGCTCATCGCAACCCGATCTAAATCGGACGAAACAAAATTTATCGCAAAGTAAAAGAAATTAAGCAAAAAATAGTATTATTGCTCACACAAAAATGCGATCATCGCAACCAGATCGAACTAACACAAATGTCACGCGTCATGCACACAAATGTGCAAACATCGTATCGACATAATTCGATCAAAAATCTTATATATATAAACTCTAACAATTTAAAAAATTATATATATATAAACGCAACAGTAATAGATAAAGAAAAAGAAATAACGGTAATAGATGAAGAAAAAGAAATAACGGTAAAAGATGAAGAAAAAGAAACAACAGTAATAGATGAAGGAAAAGAAATAACGGTAAACGATGAAGAAAAAGAAACAATAGTAATGGATGAAGAAGAAAACTAAATAACGGCCAACGGCACTCACTCCTCTTAGGTTTTTTTCCTTCTCTTCTTTTTTCCAACAAGGCAACACATGTATATATAGGGAACAAATTAGGGTTAACACCAAATTGTCAATAATGTCCCTAAAGCTCATTTTAAAGCCCAAACTAAATAATTAGTTAAGAAAAAATAAAATTTAAATAATTTAAAATAATTAAAATAAACTTAAAATAAAAACTAATAATCCTATTGATTCCTAAAATAAAAAATATTATAAAAAGAACAAGATTTTTTTTTCAATATTTTTTTATTTTATGATTTTTTGGATATTTTTATGAATAATTTAGAAAAAAGTGAAAAAAATAATATTTTAAAAAATGATTTAATTAAAATACGAAAATAATAATTAAATAATAATAAAAAACTATTTTTGTTATTTTTTTAATGAAAGATAGAAAAATTTAGAGTAAAAATAATAAAAACAACAAAAAGTGCCAAAGGTGAGATTCGAACTCTCAACCTCTCACACTCATAACTCCTTACACATGTCCTCCTGCCAATTGTGCCATTTTTACTTTTTAGAAAAAAAAGTGCATGCCATATGATATTTACCTGCAAAAAGTCAAACGACTACACAAATTTGTTAGTAATTGATTAAATGCAATGAAATGCGACGACAAATCTTAGGGCAAAATTTGGGGTATTACAGTTATTATGATAATATTTCTCACCCAACCTCTCTTTGATGTTGGCAAAAAAAATCATGAAGTTTGACTTTGGTTTGACCACAGTTGACCTCAGTTTGACCTTTTAACTGCATTGACTGCTTTTGACTTATCTGATCATCTGACTGAGCAAACTTTTGAGAAAAGTATTGAAACTTGACATGGGGGTTCTTATACACATATAAGATGTTATGAAGCTCACTTGAAGTCTTGGGAGTCCATTTAGCCTGATTAAAGTCAAAACCCTAGTTTTGGATGCACTGCTTAGGAGGTGCATTGTCTGAGGGAATTGTCAACTCTTCTGACCAATTATGAATTTTGTGAACCTTGTGAACCTTCTTGGAACACAAAGTCTTGTATTGTGAGGGCAAATTTTGGGGTGCAACAGCTGCCCCTGTTCAATTTTCTGAAACCTGAGGGGTTAGATTGGTATATTTGCCAGTCGTAACCTGGAAGGTTGAAGGGGATTGAACACAAAAGCCCAAAAATTTGCACTCACCAGTGCATGGAGTGATATTGATGGTTGGTTGAACATGATTGAGTGGGCTTAAGGATGCCACTAGGGGAAAGTTCTTCAGTAGTATAATGAGAGCTGTCAGGAGTCTGGAGTAATACTGATGTAACAGCATGTCTTCATGAGGATAGAGCGATCAATAATGATAACCCTAAAGCAGTCTTGAAGTGATAAATCGGACCTCAGGAGGATAGAGCAATCAATAGCTCTAAAGCAGTCTTGAAGTAATAATGGCTTCAGGAGGATAGAGCAATCAATAGCTCTAAAGCAGTCTTGAAGTAATAGAATGGCTTCAGGAGGATAGAGCAATCAACAGCTCTAAAGTAGTCTTGAAGTAATGATTTCAGGAGGATAGAGCAATGAATAGCTCTAAAGCAGTCTTGAAATAATAACGTGATATGTCTTCAGGAGGATAGAGCAATCAATAGCTCTAAAGCAGTCTTGAAGTAATGATTTCAGGAGGATAGAGCAATGAATAGCTCTAAAGCAGTCTTGAAATAATAATGTAATTTCAGGAGGATAGAGCAATGAATACTCTAAAGCAGTCTTGAAGTAATGATTTCAGGAGGATAGAGCAATGGATAGCTCTAAAGCAGTCTTGAAATAATAATGTGATATGTCTTCAGGAGGATAGAGCAATCAATAGCTCTAAAGCAGTCTTGAAGTAATGATTTCAGGAGGATAGAGCAATGGATAGCTCTAAAGCAGTCTTGAAATAGTAGGATGATTTCAGGAGGATAGAGCAATGGATAGCTCTAAAGCAGTCTTGAAATAATAATGTGATATGTCTTCAGGAGGATAGAGCAATCAATAGCTCTAAAGCAGTCTTGAAGTAATGATTTCAGGAGGATAGAGCAATGGATAGCTCTAAAGCAGTCTTGAAATAATAATGTGATATGTCTTCAGGAGGATAGAGCAATCAATAGCTCTAAAGCAGTCTTGAAGTAATGATATGATTTCAGGAGGATAGAGCAATGGATAGCTCTAAAGCAGTCTTGAAATAATAATGTAATTTCAGGAGGATAGAGCGATGGATAACTCTAAAGCAGTCTTGAAATAATTAGATGGCTTCAGGAGGATAGAGCAATGAATAGCTCTAAAGCAGTCTTGAAGTAGTAGGATGATTTCAGGAGGATAGAGCAATGGATAGCTCTAAAGCAGTCTTGAAGTAATGATTTCAGGAGGATAGAGCAATGGATAGCTCTAAAGCAGTCTTGAAATAATAGGATGATTTCAGGAGGATAGAGCAATGGATAGCTCTAAAGCAGTCTTGAAATAATAATGTGATATGTCTTCAGGAGGATAGAGCAATCAATAGCTCTAAAGCAGTTTTGAAGTAATGATTTCAGGAGGATAGAGCAATGGATAGCTCTAAAGCAGTCTTGAAATAATAATGTGATATGTCTTCAGGAGGATAGAGCAATCAATAGCTCTAAAGCAGTCTTGAAGTAATGATTTCAGGAGGATAGAGCAATGGATAGCTCTAAAGCAGTCTTGAAATAGTAGGATGATTTCAGGAGGATAGAGCAATGGATAGCTCTAAAGCAGTCTTGAAATAATAATGTGATATGTCTTCAGGAGGATAGAGCAATCAATAGCTCTAAAGCAGTCTTGAAGTAATGATTTCAGGAGGATAGAGCAATGGATAGCTCTAAAGCAGTCTTGAAATAATAATGTGATATGTCTTCAGGAGGATAGAGCAATCAATAGCTCTAAAGCAGTCTTGAAGTAATGATATGATTTCAGGAGGATAGAGCAATGGATAGCTCTAAAGTAGTCTTGAAATAATAATGTAATTTCAGGAGGATAGAGCGATGGATAACTCTAAAGCAGTCTTGAAATAATTAGATGGCTTCAGGAGGATAGAGCAATGAATAGCTCTAAAGCAGTCTTGAAGTAGTAGGATGATTTCAGGAGGATAGAGCAATGGATAGCTCTAAAGCAGTCTTGAAGTAATGATTTCAGGAGGATAGAGCAATGGATAGCTCTAAAGCAGTCTTGAAATAATAGGATGATTTCAGGAGGATAGAGCAATGGATAGCTCTAAAGCAGTCTTGAAATAATAATGTGATATGTCTTCAGGAGGATAGAGCAATCAATAGCTCTAAAGCAGTCTTGAAGTAATGATTTCAGGAGGATAGAGCAATGGATAGCTCTAAAGCAGTCTTGAAATAATAATGTGATATGTCTTCAGGAGGATAGAGCAATCAATAGCTCTAAAGCAGTCTTGAAGTAATGATATGATTTCAGGAGGATAGAGCAATGGATAGCTCTAAAGCAGTCTTGAAATAATAATGTAATTTCAGGAGGATAGAGCGATGGATAACTCTAAAGCAGTCTTGAAATAATTAGATGGCTTCAGGAGGATAGAGCAATGAATAGCTCTAAAGCAGTCTTGAAGTAGTAGGATGATTTCAGGAGGATAGAGCAATCAGTAGCTCTAAAGCAGTCTTGAAGTCATGAGAGGCTATCAGGAGGATAAAATAACCCTGAGGTTACAATAAAGCAGTCCCAAAGTAATAAGAAGCTCATCAGGAGGATAAAGTAACCCTGAGGTTACAATAAAGCAGTCCCAAAGTAATAAGAAGCTCATCAGGAGGATAAAGTAACCCTGAGGTTACAATAAAGCAGTCCCAAAGATCATAAGATTGTTTGTTGGATAATTAACCTGAAAACAAGGTAGCATTCTGTATAACAACATTAGTTTATGCTTTATGTATGCATGTATGACATGATGCACTTAGGTAATGTACTATAGACATATATGTTATGGTATGATGTAAATGATGTATGTATGCTATGACACTGCTGGAAGTGTCTGGATATCCTTGTATAA
Source organism: Lathyrus sativus (assembly GCA_963859935.3). Taxonomy (NCBI): domain Eukaryota; kingdom Viridiplantae; phylum Streptophyta; class Magnoliopsida; order Fabales; family Fabaceae; genus Lathyrus; species Lathyrus sativus. The sequence goes on along the minus strand of OZ012741.1, from coordinate 583,614,195 downwards.
CAACTGCTGGCCAAGGAAAATAAATCCCGATTCGTTGTTGAAGAATATATAACCCTCCGTCTGCTGGGGATAACAAGGTATAGATAACCTCCCGTTGTTGGGGATAGTAGGGTATAGATAACCTTCGTTTTCGTTTGATAGTAGGATAAGTATAACATCCCGTCTTCGTTCATCGTGCCCTTATTGGAAAGTAATTTCCCGTATATCCGTATGAGGATAAAAGAAATGGATATAAATTCCAGGGGAGATTAGACTTTGTGAAAATGGATTAGTCCTACTGATGGTTTGTAACTGCCTTGTAAAGATGAACCGGCAAAGCTTCGTTGAAATCCTTCCCTCGTTCGTCCTTAGTAAATACTATTACTGCATTTTCATGCATTTCTGGTAAACATCAATCATATTAAAAGGCATACATACATTTCTGGTAAACATCAATCATATTCAAAGGCATACATACATTCAAACACAACCAATGGACGTTTCGCTTATGTAAATAGGGTAAAAGTAAATCTGGATTCAAAAGATGGAATTTATTTATATCAAAAGTGACCCATACACGGGTAAGTTTGTACAAGGAGACATAAACCCTAGTAAGAGAATTTTGTCATGAAGTTTTTACAAAAAGAATCAGCTATGTGGGAAATAATCCTATTGAGTTTCAATCCTACTATTGCCACTCAAGTATCTCATCTTCTTGCTGTTGAGACGGAAACGATTGGATTGAGCTTTATCTGTTTGAGCTTGAGTAAGTAGTACAACTGGTTGCAGTTTCATGAGTGATCCAAACGAGACATAGTCATACGCTTTAATCCCTAACTTTTGCCTGGATTGCCCTTTCAGGTTTTCAGTCCACCGGGATACCCTTTTTTGCCCAAGCCGCCTTTTCAGGTTTTCGACTTGCCGGGGTGTACATCTTTTTATATATATATCCCTAATTTTTGCCCAAACCCTTTTGGTTTGCCGGGATGCCCTTATTTTTGCCTAGGCCTGTCAACCTAGCGGGTCTCTTTTTATGCGTAGTATTTTTTAACTATGTCTGCGTTTACAGGTTGTGGGAAGTCTTCACCATCCATTGTAGTCAATATCATGGCACCTCCTGAGAACACTGTCTTGACTACAAATGGTCCCTCATATGTTGGAGTCCACTTGCCCCTAGGATCACCCTGTGGTAATATGATACGCTTGATTACCAAGTCACCAGCCTGATATACCTTTGGCTTAACCTTCTTGTTAAAAGCTTTGATCATCCGTTTCTGGTACATCTGGCCATGACAAACTGCTGCTAACCTTTTCTCATCAATCAAATTTATCTGGTCAAGTCGAGTCTGAATCCACTCATCTTCATCCAAGCCTGCATCCTTCATAATTCTCAAGGAGGGGATCTGAACTTCAATAGGCAGAACTGCTTCCATACCATAGACTAAGGAGAATGGGGTTGCCCCTGTTGAAGTACGTATTGTAGTACGATAACCATGCAGAGCAAATGGTAACATCTCGTGCCAATCCTTGTAAGTAACAGTCATCTTCTGTACAATCTTCTTAATGTTCTTATTAGCAGCTTCAACTGCCCCATTCATCTTTGGACGATACGGAGAAGAGTTGTGATGCTTAATCTTGAACTTGCATCTTCGAAATCAACAAGGTAGTATGGGTCAACATATACTGTCTTAGTCGGCGAGCAGCCCATGCCAAAGCGCAGCAAGTTTTCTCGAGCAGTGAGTATCTTGTTTCACAGTCGGTAAACTTTTTGCTAAGGTAGTATATTGCCTGCTCTTTTCGACCAGACTCGTCATGTTGCCCCAATACACACCCCATTGAATTGTCTAATACTGTTAAATACATAATCAAGGGTCTTCCATCAACTGGTGGCATTAAAATTGGAGGTTCTAGCAAATATCTCTTGATTTCATCAAAGGCAGTCTGGCACTCATCATTCCATTCCATCATCTGATCTTTCTTCAACAACTTGAAGATTGGCTCACAGATGGTAGTTAATTGGGAAATAAATCTTGCAATGTAGTTCAATCGTCCCAAGAAACCTCTAACCTCCTTCTCAGTACGGGGAGCTGGCATCTCTCGTATAGCTTTCACTTTTGCAGGATCCACTTCAATACCTTTTCCACTGACAATGAAACCCAGGAGCTTTCCAGATCTAACTCCAAAAGTACACTTGTTTGGATTTAATCTCAACCTGTATTTCTTCAACCTCTCAAACAACTTGTGCAGATGATCAAGATGTTGCTCTTCATTCTGAGATCTGGCTATCATATCATCCACATATACCTCTATCTCATGATGAATCATATCATGAAACAAAGCCACCATAGCACGCTGATATGTTGCCCCTGCATTCTTCAAACCAAATGGCATTACCTTATAGCAAAAGGTGCCCCACTGTGTCACAAATGTAGTCTTCTCCATATCTTCAGGTGCCATCTTGATTTGATTGTAACCAGAGAAACCATCCATAAAAGAGAATACCTTATGCTGAGCAGTGTTGTCTACCAGAATATCGATATGAGGCAGTGGAAAGTCATCTTTAGGGCTAGCCTTGTTCAGATCTCTTTTCTGTTTTCTTCAGTTCCCAGATTCACAACTTCGACTGGCTCTTCATGTGGCTGTATAGCTTTCTCTTCTTGTTGTAACAACCTAGCAAGCTCCACAAGTATTTCACAATCGTCCTCGTTTCCGTCTTCAGTTTGATAGATCGGATTCTCGAAATTGTAATTGGCAATAGTAGAACTGTTATCAACTGGATCCAGAGTGGATGAGGATCGGCATTTTAGTGACGTGGGTGTGTGTAAGAACACATAGCTGATAAAGCAAAAATAAAAGAAAAAGAAAGACAAGGAACACAATATTTACGAAAACGAAACGTCCACTGATTTTATTGAATGCAGTATGCAAATGAAATGACAACCCGTAACAAGCACACCATTGTGCCCCGGGTAAGGCACATGGCTTGAAAGTTTTAATTGTTCCAAAAATTGCAAATTTAAAAACATAACACAGTAATAGTATTTACTCCTGACTAAAGGAGATAGGGATAACATCTTCAGCTGTCCAATTATTGAGTCCAGCACCCACAGTAGGAAAAATCCATGCCTCCAAGTTGAAAGTGTTTACATGGCTGACAAAGTATTCTTCCTCTCCAAAGACAGTAACAACTTTTCCATTCACCGGATATCTCAACTTTTGATGTAATGTGGAGGTCACAACACCTGCCCCATGGATCCAGGGACGACCAAGCAGACATGAGTACGAAGGACGAATATCCATCACATAGAATGTAGCAGTAAACACCTGAGAGCCAACCTTGATTGGAAGATCAATTTCCCCATGCACTACTCTTCTAGAACCATCAAAAGCCTTTACCACAATATTACTGGGCTTCAATACCGTATCTTCAGGACTCAGCTTGTTCAGGACTTCCTTAGGCAACACATTCAGAGAGGAACCATTGTCTATCAGCACATGAGACAGGGTAGTGCCCCTGCATTCAATTGAAATATGCAAGGCCCTGTTATGATCCCTCTTGGCAGGGGTCAAGTCAGCATCAGAAAATCCTAACCCGTTGTCATAGGTCAGGTGAGCAACACAATTCTCAAACTGGTCCACAGAAATTGCACTGGGTACATGAGCCATCTTTAGAAACTTGATCAATGACTTGGCATGAGCCTCAGAACATAATAACGGGGAGAGCATAGAAATCTTTGAGGGAGTATGCCCCAGCTGATCAACAATATCATAATCACTCTTGCGAATGATTTTCAATACTTCTTCCATCTGCTTAGAGAGGTCATCAGCAGCTGGCACATCAGTAGATACAGGCTCAATAACAGGACCCTTGCCCCGAGCATCAGTGGTGGAAGTAACAGCAGGAGTAACTGCACTCTTAGAAGCAACTGGAGGAGAGAAGACTCTTCCACTACGAGTGATCTTGCTAGATCCAGCAATATTATCAATGTCAACAGGCACATCAGGTAAAGGCTCTTGCTTAACACCATGGATGTAAACGTCAGACCCATAGTGCCAAGGTACAGCTTTGTCAGATGTATAAGGAATAGGACCAGGAGTGGTAATGATCAGAGGAGCCATCCATAGCATCCATTCTATCCACCAGCATCTTGAATTTGTCTTCGTTAGGCTCATGGTAGTAGTTAGCCTCAGAATCAGAGTCCCCCATAGTGTTGTGGAGACTGCCTCTCTCCTGCTCAGACTCTTCAGATTCATAGTCTTCAACCTGTTCCTTGGTCTTGTCAGGACCTTTGAATCTTCTTCCCATGTTGAGCAACCCAGCAGACCTTCTAGCTTTCTTAGTCTTCTTGGCCAGCAGTGTCTTCAATTCATCCTGCCCCTTGGATAGGTTCAGGATCAGCTCTTGGAACTGTGCATTCTGTGCCTGGAGATCCTTAACTGATTGTTCAAGAGCCATTGGAATGAAATAAACAGCGAGAAGATGAGAAACCTGTACACAATTATAAACCTGTGATGCAATGATATGGGAATGCATATGCAATGTTTTCAAGGACCGCAGGATTTAAATTTGCTTAAACAAACAAGAAAGTAACTTTTTATTAGTAATAACTTGTTTTGCCTTTTAGGCTTACAAAAAATGAAAACGAAATAAGTACAAAAGATGGGGTTTTAAGTCTCCCATGGACGCTTCCTCTTTGTGTTGAGGTATGAGTTGAGGTTTCGTTCCTCATGAAGTAGCTTTGTTAGCTCTAGGATCCTTGCTTGGCTTGCTTTGTAATGAGCCTCGAAAGTATCCCTTTGCTCTTTCAGTTGGATCCATGATCTCTGCAAGTCTTCCATATCAGTAGGCATGTCTGGGTGAAGGATGGTATAAGCTGTGTCTCCTTCAGCAACAGGTTCCATGGTAACTGGTAGGATGGCAGGATATGGCATCATGAGTGTCTGAGCACGAAATCGTACCCATCTGAGATAAGCCTCCATAGGAATGGTGTACTTAGGCTCCAGTGTCTTGCTGTCAATCCTGTTTACCTTTCCCCAAGCTCGTATGAATCTCTGACGGTAACCCTGAAGATTGTTGTCGTAGTCAAACACAATGCCCTGAATCAACATGTCATGTGGACCATCGCTCCGGGCGTAACCAAACTGTCGTAAAGCTAGAGATGGGTTGTAGATGATGCCTCCTCTTATGCCTAGAAGTGGCACATTAGGAAACTCCCCACAACGGTCAATGATGGTGACATTCTCCATGGATCTGGAGCACCAATGGATGTCTGAGTGAGAAAGTGACATGATCCTCTTGGACCATCTGAACCCTTGCTCATTCTTCATTACTGAGCGAGGAAGGTGAGAAATAAACCACCTAGAGAGTAAAGGTATACAGCACATCAAAGTTCCTCTTGCCCTTGTAGTACGGGTGTGAAGAGAATGTAGGATGTCTCCAAGTAAGGTAGGCACTGGATTGTGACTCAGGAATATGTTGATGGCATGAACGTCTATGAACTGATCAGGATTGGGGAACAACACTAAGCCATAAATCAATAAGGCTAAGATCTCCTCAAAAGCATCGTAGCTCATAGCCTTCAAGAACATTTGAGCTTTATCCACTAATACCTTGGCAAGAATACCTTTAACTCCACTTCTCGTCTCTAGAACAATGTCAGACTTCTTCAGATGTAGAGCTGCAGCAATAACTTCTGGTTTAAGCTCCTTATCTAAGCCTGTGAATGGCTTCTGATCAAGAACAGGTATACCCAGAAGTTTAGAGAACTCCTCCATGGTTGGAACCAGCTGATAATCAGGAAATGTAAAGCAATGGTGCTTAGGGTCAAAGAACTGAAACAGCACACTCATCATGTCTTCACTGAACCCTGAAGTAACTAGATCCAATAAGTGACCATGTCTCTTGTTGAACTGGGAATGATCAGGCACTAGGGAAACCAACTCCTTGAGCTTAGCAGGTATCCCTACAAAGTTGATCCTGATGGTGTTTCTACGAGCAGAAGCCATGACCTGCAACAAAGAACAAAGATAAATCCTTTGGTCCTTGAAATGGTTAGGGAAAATGATATGCTTATGATGCATGATGATGTCATGATGTCATGCTCAATCTCAAACATGTGGCACACACAAACAAGTCACACCATAGCCCTAGGTTTAAAGGCTTGCATGAGGTTCAAAGGCAAGTACCCTCCCCTGAAGTTAGATGGTTCATCCTGTCCTACAAAAGTAACCAGGTTCTAAGGGATCTCAATATCATTGATCCTTCACAAGGGTGGTTGTTCAGAAGGCAACTGACTTGCCAACCAAAACCCTCCAAGTTTAAGATCTCAATGAGCGTAGTATCGAGTGTCAACCAACTTCAGTTTGCACCAAAGCCGGTTACCTCACTACTTTCTAAAGGCCAAGATGAGTTAACTAGGGTTCTAAAAGTTAGTTAGTGCATTGACAACATATGGCAGCCTCAATATTATCCTCAACTTGACTTAAGGAATATAAGCACCAACCACGAAGTCGCACTAACTATGGCCACCAGATCAACCGTATCGATATACGTCGTACAGTTTCCTTGGTCTATTGCCATTTACCTAAGGTACACTAGGTCCGGGTTAGGACCTTTCACACATGAGAGCACCCCAACAAGTAATATAAAACAAACAAGGCAAACAATTTAAAGTGATCTTTAATTCCTAAGGGTACCCCTCTTAAATAGATCCCCAGCAGAGTCGCCAGTTCTGTAACACGGTGGGAGAACTGACTTTAAACAATGTTGCGGATAGCAAGAGTCGCCACCGACTTTTATTTTATCCATAAGGAAAGGTTATAAAAGAACAGGAAAGACCTTAGAGAATATTTTGGGTCCGGGGGGTAGGTTATGAAAAGGGAAGGTGTTAGCACCCTTTTCATCCATGGTTATCCATGGGCTCTTAGGTACTTAAGCTCACTTTTGAATTGTTTTGAAAGTGTAGTGTGTGAATAGAAAATTTTCAGAATAGTTAATAAATAATCCATGTAAGGATGTGTTAAGAACTTGTTTGAAAACTTGTTGAAAATTTGTTTAAGTGTGAAAAAGTTTTGAAGTGAGCAAGTATCTAGGAGTAGCCTACCCTAATGTTTTAAGGTCTTTCTTATTCTTTATCCTTTCCTTAGTAAGACTATCCCTACTATAATGGAGTAGGTAGTCCTTACTTTGGATGTTAAGGGACATGTGAGGGACAATTGGATTTTTGAAGGCCATTGTGGGGTGTAATAAGCAAACTAGAGGGACTATCATCATTTTTCGAAAGGGACTCGATTCGTAAAGGCAACCATAAGGGACTTTGATGATTTTCTTTTTGAGGGACTTGCTTTATACACCCCACTTAACCAATATTCATAGGCAACTTGAGGGATATCCTTAAGAAGTGAGACGGCGATTAAAATCGACTTACGTGTGTGAAATGTTTAATTTAATTATCTTATATTAAAATGATCTAATTTATTTTTTTAAATATCATACATATTAGCACTCCCTAATTACTAACCATAATGATAATAATAATTAAGTAATTACAATTTACATCCAAGAGGCAATTACAAAATTATAATAAATAAAAAAAATAACAAATAAGCAAATAAAATATTAGGGTTAGTAAATAATAAGAAAAATTAAATAAGGTTAGTATAAATATAAAGTTAGTGAAAATAATTAGTTGAAACAATAATAATGAGAAAAATAGACAAAGTTAGAAAAAATAATAAGATAGAAATTTCAAAATAATAATAAGCAACAAAATATGATTAGCAATAATAATTAATTAATAACGTGATTAAACATAAGATTTGATTTTTATTTAGAAACATAAATGATTAAATAATTACTATAATATAAAGTTCTAAATATCATAAGATTTAATTTTTATTTAGAAACATAAATGATTAAATAATTACTATAATATAAAGTTCTAAATATCATAAGATTTGATTTTTATTTAGAAACATAAATGATTAAATAATTACTATAATATAAAGTTCTAAATATAACATAATTATAAATTTCTTAATCATTTACAAAAATTTAATTATCTCTAATTATATATTAACAATTATTAAGAAAAATATTTACACATTATGATGAAAACAAATTTTAACTAATCAATAATCACATTCACCAAAATTTTACATTAAGTGTTTATAAGGTTTAATTTTATTTACAAAAATTTACAAGAATTATAATAAATATATACATAGAATCATATAGAAAATTAAAATTAGGTTTTCATATTAATTTGGAAAAAAGATGTTAATGTCATTTATTTTAAAAAAACAGATTTTTATATTACAACAAATTTTAATAAATTAATGATAACAATAATAATAATAATGATAATAATGATAATAATAATAAATAATGATAATAATAATAATAATAATAATAATAATAATAATAATAATAATAAAGCAATAATGAATTTTAAATGTGCCAAATAACCCAACAATGTTGCTAACGCAGAAATGCGCTCATCGCAACCAGATCTAAATCGGACGAAACAAAATTTATCGCAAAGTAAAAGAAATTAAGCAAAAAATAGTATTATTGCTCACACAAAAATGCGATCATCGCAACCAGATCGAACTAACACAAATGTCACGCGTCATGCACACAAATGTGCAAACATCGTATCGACATAATTCGATCAAAAATCTTATATATATAAACTCTAACAATTTAAAAAATTATATATATATAAACGCAACAGTAATAGATAAAGAAAAAGAAATAACGGTAATAGATGAAGAAAAAGAAATAACGGTAAAAGATGAAGAAAAAGAAACAACAGTAAAAGATGAAGGAAAAGAAATAACGGTAAACGATGAAGAAAAAGAAACAATAGTAATGGATGAAGAAGAAAACTAAATAACGGCCAACGGCACTCACTCCTCTTAGGTTTTTTTCCTTCTCTTCTTTTTTCCAACAAGGCAACACATGTATATATAGGGAACAAATTAGGGTTAACACCAAATTGTCAATAATGTCCCTAAAGCCCATTTTAAAGCCCAAACTAAATAATTAGTTAAGAAAAAATAAAATTTAAATAATTTAAAATAATTAAAATAAACTTAAAATAAAAACTAATAATCCTATTGATTCCTAAAATAAAAAATATTATAAAAAGAACAAGATTTTTTTTTCAATATTTTTTTATTTTATGATTTTTTGGATATTTTTATGAATAATTTAGAAAAAAGTGAAAAAAATAATATTTTAAAAAATGATTTAATTAAAATACGAAAATAATAATTAAATAATAATAAAAAACTATTTTTGTTATTTTTTTAATGAAAGATAGAAAAATTTAGAGTAAAAATAATAAAAACAACAAAAAGTGCCAAAGGTGAGATTCGAACTCTCAACCTCTCACACTCATAACTCCTTACACATGTCCTCCTGCCAATTGTGCCATTTTTACTTTTTAGAAAAAAAAGTGCATGCCATATGATATTTACCTGCAAAAAGTCAAACGACTACACAAATTTGTTAGTAATTGATTAAATGCAATAAAATGCGACGACAAATCTTAGGGCAAAATTTGGGGTATTACAGTTATTATGATAATATTTCTCACCCAACCTCTCTTTGATGTTGGCAAAAAAAATCATGAAGTTTGACTTTGGTTTGACCACAGTTGACCTCAGTTTGACCTTTTAACTGCATTGACTGCTTTTGACTTATCTGATCATCTGACTGAGCAAACTTTTGAGAAAAGTCTTGAAACTTGACATGGGGGTTCTTATACACATATAAGATGTTATGAAGCTCACTTGAAGTCTTGGAAGTCCATTTAGCCTGATTAAAGTCAAAACCCTAGTTTTGGATGCACTGCTTAGGAGGTGCATTGTCTGAGGGAATTGTCAACTCTTCTGACCAATTATGAATTTTGTGAACCTTGTGAACCTTCTTGGAACACAAAGTCTTGTATTGTGAGGGCAAATTTTGGGGTGCAACAACTACCTCTCGACTTTCATCTTCCTTTTCTTCTGGATCATTCACCACTTCAGTCGGTTTATCCGATTTTTGGTACATGGCTGGATTGTCAAGTCTTGGATCGGTAGGTCCGTCAAGTTCCTTGCCACTTCTTAATATTACGGCGTTGGCATGTCCTTTCGGGTTAGGTTGAGGTTGTCCAGGGAACACTCCAGCTGGTGCAGCAGTAGGTGCTTGTTGTTGAGCTACTTGTGAAATCTGGGTTTCAAGCATTTTGTTATGTGTAGCTAATGCATCTACTTTGCTCACTAATTGTTTAATCTGCTCACTAGTGTGAATGTTTTGGTTTAAGAAGTCCTTGTTTGTCTGAGATTGGCTAGCTATAAAGCTCTCCATCATCAATTCAAGGTTCGATTTTCTAGGGATATTAGGAGCAGTCTTTTGATATCCTGGTGATGTAGCTGGTGCTTGACCTGGTGCGTAATAAGCATTGTTATTCTTATAGGAGAAATTCGGATGATTCTTCCAACCTGGGTTGTATGTGTTTGAGTAAGGGTTTCCTTGAGCATAATTCACTTGATCAGTGGGAGTTCCTGCCAATAGTTGACAATCAGAGACTTCGTGTCCTGGGACTCCACATAGCTCACAGTTAGGTGTTACTGCAGCCACGGTGGCTGCAGGTGTTATGGCCAAGTTGTCGATCTTTTGGCTTAGTTGGTCAAACCTCGCATTGACTTGGTCCATACTACTTACTTCGTACATACCTCCTTTTGTTGGTTTCTCAGTTGCGACTCTCTCGCTTCCCCAAAGGTAATGATTCTGAGCCATACTTTCGATAAGTGCATAGGCATCATTATATTCTTTGTCCATCAATGCACCACCCGCGGCAGCGTCAATTGTCATTCTTGTATTGTACAAGAGTCCATTATAGAAGGTATGGATGACCATCCATTCTACTAATCCATGATGTGGACAAAGCCTAAGTAGATCCTTATAGCGTTCCCAAGCTTCGAATAATGATTCACTTTCTCTTTGCTTAAATCCGTTGATCTGAGCTCTCAGCATAGCTGTCTTGCTAGGTGGAAAATACCTGTTCAAGAAAACTTTCTTAAGTTGTTCCCATGTAGTTACTGAGTTCGAAGGCAGAGATTGAAGCCATGCTCTTGCTCTGTCTCGAAGCGAAAAAGGAAATAAACGTAGTCTAATAGCTTCTTGGGTAACTCCATTGGCTTTTACGGTATCTGCATATTGCACAAAGATCGAAAGATGAAGATTCGGATCCTCGGTAGGATTTCCGGCGAATTGGTTTTGTTGCACGGCTGATATCAATGATGGTTTTAGTTCGAAATCGTTTCGGTTGATAGCCGGCGCTGCAATGCTTGAATGCGGTTCACCTTGCGAAGGATTAGCGTAATACTTGAGTGGATGAGTTTGTTCTTCAGCCATTCCTGCGTTTTCTGATTTTACGACTGGTTCAGGCGGATCTAATTGAAGATCTGGAATGTTGGAATTATTTTCAAAATCGAGTATACGTCTTCTTACGTGTAAGAAGCGTTCCGATTCAGGGATTAGAGGTTGCAAGTCTTCGCTTTTGGAGCGAGTACGTGGCATACACTCGGAAATTAGATTAAATTAAATAGTTGATACCTTAGTCTAGACAATGCTACCTAAGTGCACTAGTAACTAAATTAAGGAATCCCCGGCAACGGCGCCAAAAACTTGATGGGCTAGAGACGTGTCTACTTAATGCGTCTAGCGGTATCTTACTGCAAGTGCACAGCCTATCAAAGTAATATTTAAGATTATCGATCCACAGGGATTCTATCGTTACGTAGTGCTAGATGAACTTCTAGTTTAGCTAAGGCGAATAGTTGTCACGATTGTTGTTGGTTTTCTAAGACTATTGAAGGAGGAATAAAATCTAGGTTTTTAATAAAATAATACTAAGACGGTCGGTATGTAATTATACTAACTTAGGTGGGTCAATCTAACCTAGGCTTATAAAGATGTTCACTTAATCTATTCGGTAGAGATTACTAGTTTGAATACCCTCAACTCACACTCTCGTGGTCTTGAATCAGATCTTATCCCTAAAGCCCTATGCCTACTCTCGCTAGCCCATAAGTGTTTAGAGGTAATTTTTGGAAACTAAATAATTCTAATTTATCTTAAAGCGCTCTCGCTGTATTTAATTTAAATGCCTAACTTTAGCTATCTGGTTAAAATCTCACACTCTCGTGGTCTTGACCCAACCTAATACCCTTTTCTTACTCTCGTAACGAAAAGGTCGAATTCAATTAAAAAGCATCAGCCAGAATGTTAAGCGATTAATTATTTTAGCCCATGGTTATATTTTACCGGTTAAGTTAGTTATAACTACATACCGCCCTAAGGTATTTAGCTACTCATCGAGGTTAAATCAGACTCAGAGTTAATTATTGACTTACTAATGGCAGAAAAATAAATAGACATTATAAATAAATTAAATTGCAATAACTGAAAAACCTGATTAACAAATATCTGAGTAGACTCCTTCTTCCACAGACCGGAAGGCTTGGAGTAGGCGGAAATAAAAATTAAAACGAATGCTGAAGGCTGGAAACAAATAAAAGTATAACAATTCCCTAATGTTGGAAATTGTTACACGGTTAGTTTGGATACAAATAAAATAAGACAGGAAACAAAATGCTGGAAATAATAATTCTGATGGTAAGGTAATTCGGCAGAGCTTCCGCAGGAAATTTGGATACTGAAGTCTCTCCCTCAATTCTCCTGAGCTGGTCCTATTTATAGAGCTTCCAATGGGCTGGTCCTTGGTCTTTTGCTTCTTGGGCTCTGCTGAAGTGGTTGAGAAAATGTTGGAAAGTGGCAGCAGAAAATGGGAGAAGTCTTCCTCACGTGCTGCCTTGAGGAGAATTACTAGGAGGAGTGGGCTTCACTGGTGGCTTGACGTAGTCTGAGTCAAAAATCAAGTTATATCCTTGTCACGGGCGTGACAAGGTCTTCACGCTCGTTGTTTGATGATTTCAAGTGTCACGGTCGTGACTACTTCCTCACGGTCGTGATGGCCCAAAAGAAGGTGTCACGGTCGTGACACCCTTGTAACGACCGTGGTCGTAACAAATTATGCAGAGTTTATGCAGGCTTCTGTCTTGCTTCATTTCTTGTGGTTTCTTTGTTCTTTTCTTCTTAATTCATGATTTGGCCTCACATATCGATGTACCTGCAAAATAGTAAGAAAAACTCGAGGAATCGAGCGTTAAAACGGTGAATGCGCGGCAAAAGTCAATGAAATCTAGCGATATAACCGATGCGTTTTCTCGTCATCACTCAACGTCAGATCATGTCAAGAAAATCATCAGAAGTCTTCCCACCAGATGGAGACCAATGGTGACTGCATTGAAGATGGCAAAAGATCTGAACAAGATCTCCTTAGAAGAACTTATCAGTTCTTTGAGAAGCCATGAAATTGAGTTGGAGGAAGATGAACCCCAGAAGAAAGATAAAGGTAAATCCATAGCTTTAAAATCTAACAAAACTGCTAAAGCTTTGCAGGTTATTCAAGAAAGCTCTGAAGAATCTTCTTCTGAAGAAGAAGATGAGTTGTCCATGCTGTCCAGAAGGATTAACAAACTCTGGAAGCACAAGGGAAAGAAGTTTAACAACTTCAGAAGATCTGACAACAGAAAGGAATCTTCTAGTCACAGAAGATCTGCCAAGAAAGAAGTGGTGTGCTATGAGTGCAAAGAACCTGGGCACTACAAGAATGACTGCCCTAAACTTCTGAAAGAAAAACCTAAGAAGAAGTTCAACAAGAAGAAAAAGGTTATGATGGCAACATGGGATGACTCAGATGAGTGTGAGTCATCTTCTGAATCAGAAGAAGAATGTGCAAACGTGGCACTGATGGCCAGGACAGAGGATCAAGAGGAAGGTACCTCTGGATATGAATCAGAATCTGAATCTGATGATGATGCAGAGGAGGTAATGGCTAAACTTACCAAAGAAGAACTCATTAAAGTTTTAACAGAAGTTCTTAAAAGTTACAACAACATCAAACTCAAATACAAGAAGCTGAAAAGCAATCTTGAATCTGAGATTGACCTTCTGAAAACAGAACTTGTTGAGCAGAAAGAAATAAATTTAAAAATCAAAAATGACTTTGATAGAACTCAACAAGAATCTGATTCTGAAACTAAGTCTTGTGAAAATATTCTAGAAAAATATGACTCTAGTTTTCAGAGGTTTCTCACTAAGAGCATAGACAGAAGCAAGATGGCTTCCATGATCTATGGTGTTAGTGGAAACAACAGAAGAGGCATTGGATATGAGTCTTCATCTGGAAGCAATCCAAAACCTGTTGACAAACTTTTCATCAGAAAGACACCTCTGTACTCTCAATTCAAATTTGGTCATCTGAATGACATTAAACACACAAGCTCTGAGAAGAGTACTTATGTGTTTAAACCAAAGGCAAGTCAGAATAAACATTATGTTGCAAAACAGAAGTTTAGACAAACTTGCAAACCAACTAACCCCAAAGGACCCAAGAAGATCTGGGTACCTAAAGACAAAATAATTCTTGTTGCAGATGTTCTTAGCAGCAAAGTCAGGACACCAATCATGGTACCTGGACTCTGGATGCTCACGACACATGACAGGAGAAAGGTCTATGTTCCAAAGCCTGGAACTTAGATCTGGAGGGGACGTGAAGTTTGGAGGGAACCAGAAGGGCAAGATCATTGGATCTGGCACTATTGGAAATGAACTTAAAGTTCAAAATGTAAAATGCCTCTTATCTGTGAATGATGAGCAATGGGTCTGGCATAGAAGATTGGGGCATATTAATATGAGACGTATATCTCAGATTAATAAACTCAATCTGGTCAGAGGACTTCCTAAATTGAAGTTCAACTCAGATGCTCTGTGTGAAGCATGTCAAAGAGGTAAATTTTCAAAATCTCATTTTAAATCAAAAAATGTTGTGTCTACCTCCAGACCATTGGAATTACTTCACATTGATCTGTTTGGACCAGTGAAAACTGCATCCATCAGAGGCAAGAAGTATGGGTTAGTCATTGTAGATGACTACAGCAGATGGACATGGGTAAAGTTTCTAAAACACAAGGATGAGTCTCATTCTGTGTTCTTTGACTTCTGCAATCAAGTTCAGATTGAAAAAGATTCCAAAATTATTAAAGTCAGAAGTGATCATGGTGGGGAATTTGAAAATAAACATTTTGAAAAATATTTTTCTGAAAAAGGCATTGCACATGATTTCTCCTGTCCTAGAACTCCACAACAAAATGGAGTTGTAGAGAGGAAAAATAGAACATTGCAAGAGATGGCCAGAACCATGATCAATGAGACAAATCTGGCAAAACATTTTTGGGCAGAAGCAATTAACACAGCTTGTTATATTCAGAACAGAGTGTCTGTAAGACCTCTTCTGGAAAAGACTCCCTATGAATTGTGGAGAAACAGAAAGCCTAAAATTTCCTATTTCCATCCCTTTGGATGTATTTGTTATATGCTTAATACTAAAGATAATTTGAACAAGTTTGATTCCAAAGCACAGAAGTGTTTCATGTTTGGTTATTCTGAACGCTCTAAAGGCTACAGAGTATTCAATACTGAAACACAGATTGTTGAAGAATCTATTCATGTTAGATTTGATGATAAGCTTGGCTCTGAAAAGCCAAAGCAGTTTGAAAGTTCTGCAGATAGAGAGGTGATTCTCACAGACTCTGAAGGATCAGAGGCAGAAAAGGCAAAAATCAAAGAATCTGAAGCAACTCCAGATGCTACACCTTTGACTTCCCAACTAAACAACTTGCAAATTTCTGAAAGACCAACTGTCAGAGGATCTTCTTCCAGAATCAAAGCTTCTCATCCAGAAGATGTGATGATTGGAAAGAAAGATGATCCAATAAGGACAAGATCATTTCTCAGAACTTCTGAATCTTCTTTATTTGGCTTAGTGTCAATAATAGAACCAACATCTGTAGATGAGGCTCTGGAAGATAATGAATGGATTATAGCTATGCAAGAAGAGCTGAATCAATTCACCAGAAATGAAGTGTGGGATCTGGTTCCTAGACCTAAAGGATTCAATATTATTGGAACAAAATGGGTCTTCAGAAATAAGCTGAATGAAAAGGGAGAAGTAGAAAGGAATAAGGCAAGACTAGTTGCTCAGGGATACAGTCAGCAAGAAGGTATTGATTACACTGAGACATATGCTTCAGTGGCAAGGTTAGAATCTATACGCCTTCTTATTTCTTTTGCTGCACAGAATAACATCACTCTGTATCAGATGGATGTTAAAAGTGCTTTTCTTAATGGTATTATAGAAGAAGAAGTATATGTCCACCAACCTCCTGGTTTTGAAAGTGAAAACTTTCCAGATCATGTTTTCAAATTAAAGAAATCCCTTTATGGATTAAAACAAGCTCCCAGAGCTTGGTATGAGAGGTTGAGCAATTTCCTTCTGAAGAAAAATTTTATCAGAGGAAAAGTGGATACAACTTTATTCTGTAAAACTGTTAAGAAAGATCTGTTGATTTGTCAAATTTATGTAGATGACATTATTTTTGGATCAACAAATATTACGCTTGGAAAGGAGTTTGCTAAATGTATGCAGGAAGAATTTGAAATGAGTATGATGGAAGAATTGAGATTCTTCTTGGGAATCCAAGTCAATCAGACTCCAGAGTGCACCTACATACATCAAACCAAATATGTTAAAGAGCTTCTGAAGAAGTTCAACATGGTTGATAGCAAAATGGCAAAGACTCCAATGCATCCTACAAGCACTCTAGGTAAGGAAGAGGTAAGTAAGAAGGTAGATCAAAAACTCTACAGAGGTATGATAGGATCTCTTCTATACTTGACTGCTTATAGACCAGATATTCTGTTTAGTGTCTGCTTATGTGCTAGATTCCAATCAGATCCTAGAGAATCACACTTAACAGCTGTTAAGAGGATTCTAAGGTATCTGAAAGGTACTGCTAACATGGGTTTGTGTTACAGAAGATCTGATGAATTTTCATTAGTTGGATTCTGTGATGCTGACTATGCTGGAGACAGAGTTGAACGTAAAAGCACTTCTGGAAGTTGTCAGTTTCTTGGAAGTCATATGATCTCATGGTACAGCAAGAAGCAACCTACCATAGCACTATCAACTACAGAGGCAGAATACATTGCTGCTGCTGGATGTTGCACTCAGATGCTCTGGATGAAGAGTCAATTAGAAGATTATCAAATCTATGAGAGTAATCTTTCTATCTTTTGTGATAATACTTCTGCTATATGTTTGTCAAAAAATCCAATCTTGCATTCTAAGGCAAAACATATAGAAATTAAACATCACTTTATCAGAGACTATGTTCAGAAGGGTGTAATTAATTTAGCTTTTGTTGATACAGATCATCAATGGGCAGATATTTTTACAAAACCCCTTGCTGAAGATAGATTTAAGTTCATTCTGAAAAATATTTGTATGGATTTTTGTCCAGAGTAATATTTATCAGAGGGAACCTCTCAGATGCAAAATGTTTAATGATCTGAAGTATTTCTTATGTTCATTTATTATATTCTGATTATTATCTCTGATGTGAAAATTTGAACTAACCATCTTTAGAAGATCTGAACGTGGCTAACGTTTCATTTCTTGAGAGAATTCAGAACAGCATGCAAGCAAACACGTGTCCCACAAAATCTGAAGAGGTGGCGTGTGGACAACTGAAAAGACATTTGAGGTGAAATTTGAATAGTAAAATTCTTGGTTTTCCCCCCAAATCTGTCAGAAGCATTTATTATTTGAAATGATTTTACTCTTTTCATTTAATGCTGCTCCAACGTGCTTTATTTCTGACTCTTGGTGTGCCTATGTGTTTAGTATAAATACTTGAAGTGTATTCACTTTCACACTTTTCACTCTCAGAATTTATATGCATTTTCATCTCTTGTTCTCTCTTCACAAAAACTCAAAACCTAAGTGTTCTAAAAAGCATTCTTCAATGGCGTCTTCTTCATCAACAACTGCTCAGTTTCAATCAACAATGGATGATGTGACTTCAGATAATCTAGGTGCTAATCCATACATTCCTCCACAACGAACTCTTCTCACACCTGTTGAAAAGTTAGAAGTGTTGTGTGAATCCATGGTTGAATTTGATTCACTGGCTGAAAATGGGTTTGATTTTCGCTCCATTGTTAGAGCTCAAGGTTGGGTGAAATACTTTGATAGACTGTTTGGACCAGTTTACCCTCTGCTTGTTAAGGAATTCTGGATTCATGCATCTGTGTATCCAAAGTTTATTCTATCATCTATGCTGGGAAAGGAAATCATCATCACAGAGGATCTGATTAGAAGACTGATTGGTTATGAAGAAACATATGGTGTTTCACATCTGCCAGTTGGGCGTGTTGATATGGATGAAGTTTATGAGGAGGTTATGACTGCTGGATAAGCCTCTAACAGATTCAAAGATCTGAAGCCAGATTACAAGATCTGGGCCAAGATCTTCATGGGATGCATTCATCACAGAAAGTCAACAAATTCCCCAGATTATGTCAACAATGAACAGATCTATTTTATGTACTGCCTTAGTCAGAGTAATAAGGTAGATCTTCCTTACTTATTGTTCATGCATCTGTGGAATCACATAAATGCATCCAGAGAATCTGTGAAAGAAAAGAACCAGAAGATCAGGAATTGGATACCTTTTGGAAGGTTGCTCTCAGATCTTCTCACTGAAAATGGTTTAGTGGTTGCTCTGTATGATGCTGGTGTAACAGAGGAACTAGAGTTCATTATGGGAAAGCCTCTGAACGCTAAGAGCCTTCTGAGACTCAAGATTGTAGATGAACTTACCACTGCTCCAAAGAAGTTAAACATGTCTGATCTGAATAAAAGGATTCCAGTATCAGATTTCCCTCTATTCTTTGCTGAAGAACCTAGACACATTGTTCTGATGTATATAGAGGAATGCAAAAGGGAAGGAGTGCTTGTTCCTGCCAATGTATTTCAACTTGTCAAGCAACCCCTGCCAGATGCAGGAGAAGAAGAAGAAGAAGCAGAAGTTCCACTTCAGAGGAAAAGACCTTAACCTGTAGCAGAATCTGAACCTGTCCAGAAGAAGGCTAAGATTGCTGAGAAACCCAAGGATCTTCTGAAGAGAAAAGATTCTGGAGAAGCTGTCTCTGCTAAGAGGATTAAAATCAAAGGTACTAAGGCTTCTGTTACTTCTAAAACTGTTGTTATAAATGATTCATCTATTAAGTCTGTTCCCAAACCCCCTGTCACTCAAACAACATCTGTTGTTGCCCCCAGTTCTGTATCACCTCAGAAACAACCTACTGCTTCTGTATCAAAACCACCTCAACCTAAATTACACATCAAACACTTCACTCCTCGTCCACAACCTACAGAACCACAACCAACTGTTCCACAACCAACAAAATCACAATAAACAGAACCACAACCATCAGAACTACCACAAAATTCTGATAAACAAAACTCTGCTCAACCACAAACAGAAAATCAACCAAAATCTCCTGATCATCCAAAAAAACATACCATAGAAGATCAACCACAAAAAGAATCTGTCATTCCACCATCACCTATTCAATCTTCTGAACCTGTAGCAACTGTTACTTCTGAACCCACTCAAGTAACTTCTGCTCCTGTTTCATCTGAACCACCTACTCAACAACCTGATATTCCTTCAGAACCATCTCATATCCCTGAGACAGAAGTTCTTGATATCACTCCATTAAAAACAGTGTTTCAAGTTTCTTCTACCTCTTGTACACCTGAAACATCTTCAAATTCATCTGAATCAGAAATTCATCCTGATTTTCTGATTAATCCATCTGACAAATACCCTGTTCATGACCCTGAACCTGAATCATCTGTACCTACCAAAACTACCATTCCAGAACCTATGCCTCCACCTGCACCTTCATCTGAGATGATTGTTCCTACTTCTAATCCATCATCATCTGGAATATCTTGTGCTCAAGTGTCTTCTCTGTATCATAATTTATCTTATGGTTTCAAACTTAAAGATTTTTATGATAGAGTTGAGCCCTCTGAACCCTTGAAACCTCTGAGACCTAAACTCAAACCAACCCTTCCATCTGTAATCCTTTCATATATTAAATCTATGGAAAATGAAGAATCCTTAGCCCCCATATCTGCTACATCTGGTAAAGCTGTTGTTTCAGCTCTGCATCCTGCATCTGACAACACAGTTGCATCTGATAAACCATCAAACTCTGCTTTCGTACCATACTCTAATGCATTCTTTGATGTTGTTTACCCATGCACCAGACCTCAACCTAATCTGCTTAATGCTTTAAACAGATCCATTCCTCAGAAACCAGAAATTCCATTCTTTCCATATGTTCCTCCTCCTCTGATTTCCATTCCAAAATCATTGATACCACCAACTCCAAAACCTAAACAGATGACTCTGGAAACCTTGCTTAAACCTCCACCCAGACTTAATATTGAACATTTATTTCAAACGTTTTTGCAAGAAATACAGATGTCTTTAGGTACTGTTCAGAAAAGATGTTCTGAATCTATGGATGCAAATGAGACTGACATCATCTGGAAAGGATTTCTCAATAGATTCAACACTGTGGCTTCTAATCTGAAGAACATTTATTCTGATGATGCAAAGCTCAGAGCTGAAAGAACTCAATTATGGATTGTCAACAAGACTGAACCTCTGCTTTGTTTGGATGCTCCTCCACCAGAACCAACTGCCCCTACACTAACTATGACTCTGGTAGAACCCTCTTCAGGATCTCCAGAACATATGGCAATTGACTCTGTTCAGGATACAAAACCTCCATCATCAGAGATTAAGACAGAAAATCCAGATTTGGCAAACAAGATTGCTGCTCTGGAAGCTGGTCAATCTGAAATCAGATCTTGGATGGCGAAGCAAGACAAGAAATCTGAGGACATGTCAGAATGGATGTCCAAACAAGATGAGAAGAATGATACAATCACTAAGTTCATGTCAAAGCAAGAGCAATCACAATCTGAGATCACAGACCTATTGAAGATGCTTTTGTCAAAACACACTTAGATTTTTTTCTCATGTTTGTGCATCTGTTGTTTTTAAATTTGAATGTTTTGTTATATCTTCTGATGTACTTTTTGCTCTGTTATAATTGAATGAAACAGTTTGTTATTCTCCATTGAATTATCTGCTATTATTCCTTTTAGTTGTCTTTATTAAAAGTTTTTACTTTTTGCTTATGACAAAAAAGGGGGAGAAAATAAAGATCTGAACTATTTAATATAATTTCACTAGAATGAATCTTCAGACATATCTATTCTTTCTAATATCTAAATTGACTATTTCAGAACTTTTGATAAGAACACTCTGAGTTTCTCAGATCATTTATCTTTTATCAAACTCTGAATCTTATATCTGCAAGATAGTCTGACCATTGATTATTACAAGACAAACAAGATCTGACTCTGAAGATTACTCAAGATAAAAAGGGAAGTTTCTATTCCTTTTTCTTATTTAACTCAGGGGGAGATTCATCATCTCAGGGGGAGTTATAATTCTTTATGTTCAATTAAATAAAATTTCTGATACTTTTCGTCATCATCAAAAAGGGGGAGATTGTTAGAACACAGATTGGTTCTTAATAATTACTCTTTGTTTTGATGATAACTGTTAGGAAATTTATATTTAAGAATTATATACTCTAAAATTTGTTTGAGAGTTTTACTGCAGATTAAAATTATATTAACTCTCTAGAAGCAAATCTGCCTTGAATACAAGAAGCTATCCTGACTCTGAAGCGCCAGATGCATCTCACAGAAGAATCTGCTTGCTCCTTACAGAAGATCCTGAGCGTAGTCTCCAGAAGGATCTGAAGCAAGAAGCTCCAGAACATTCTGAGTCAGAAGCATCTGAAGATAATCAGAAGCATCTGAAGATAATCAGAAGCATTTGAAGCTGAAGCATCATAAGTATAGAAGAATATTGATTGAAGAGTTTCTCAAAGCACTTAGTCTACAGAAGTTTCTGAAAGTACCTACGCTGCCGTGTACTGAAGTTCTGTGTCAAGATGCTCTGATGATCAACACGCTAGAAGCACACAAGCTGCAGAAGACTCTGATATAGCATAGTTCTGAAACTCATCAGAAGACTCTGATCCATTCAAACTCTGAAGAACTTGCTGAAACTGAAGAAGTGTTTTCAAGAATGTATCTGTTGGAACCATTCAACGTCTTTTTCCTTATTTGTGCTAGACACACTTACACAGACAAAAAGGATTTATCTGTGCCATCTATTTCAAGGAAAGGTCAGTGCATGTGAAGACAAAAAGGCTCAGACCTTTTGGACTCTCTTTTCAACGTGCATGAGTCAGCTGCCTATAAAAGGAGTTTCTCACTTCATTCTTCAGTGCTACATACTTGCTGAAAAGAAATCACATATTCTATAAGCTCTCATTCTTATTCTTCATAGAATCTCATTGTACTTAAAACTTAAGAGAAAAATCACTGTTGTGATTATAGCTTTATAGAAGCATTTAAAAACTCTTGTATTTAATTTACATTGTTTGTAAAGGATATTCCTTAAGAGGATTCAGTGTGAATCAGTAGCTCTTGAGAAGACTAAGAACTGTAGTTCTTAGGTGATACTATTGTAATCAGTTTGATTTAATAGTGGATTAAGTCCTTGTTGAGAAAGGAAAATCACTCTGGAAGGGTGGACTGGAGTAGTTGTTTAACGAACTAGGATAAAAATAATTGTGTGATTATATTTCAAGTATTAATTTACCATACTTATTCAACCCCCCCCCCCTTCTAAGTAATATCTCACCTTCAGACATCCCCAAATGTACAGGTGTTTAATGTTGGGCTTTTTCCCAATACAGAGCTCATCAATAGTCTTAGCTACTACTTTACTAGGTACTATATTAAGGATATAAACTGCAGTCTTTAATGCTTCTCCCCAAAATGACTTTAGAAGAGAAAAATGACTAATCATACTTCTTACCATGTCCTTACGAGTACGGTTTCATCGTTCTACAACTCCATTCATGCCAAGTTTTCCTGGAATTGTGTATTGTGGAACAATTCCCCACTCATTGAGGAAAAGCGTAAAGGGCCATAAACGTTGCTCCTCTGATCCATCATACCGACCATAGTATTCACCACCACGATCGGATTTGACAGCTTTTAGTTTCTTTCCAAGTTGAAGTTCGACTTCAGCTTTGAATGACTTGAACACGTCCAAAGATTGAGATTTCTCGTGAATCAAATACAAGTAGTCATACCTCAAGTAATCATCTATAAACGTAATAAAACACTGTTATACATCCTTAGCCCTTTCAGTATGGAAATTCTTCTTATTTGTCTGCTTATCCTTGATACACTGAATGCAAACTTGAAAGTTCGATAAATCAAGGGATCTAAGAATATCATCCGACATAAGCCTTTGAATTCTTTGTTTGGATATATGTCCTAATCGCTTATGCCATAAAGTGGCGGAATTCTCATTTAATTTTTGTTTTGTACCATGTGACTTTATTTGCATTACTTTGTTATAAGGACATTCAATATCAAGCATATAAATATTATCATTCAAAGAACTAAAACCAAAAACATTTGAATCATATGAGAGGCTAAATTTATTATTTCCAAATGAATAAGTATAACATGATTTGTCCAAAATAGAAATAGAAATTAAATTTCGTCTAATACACGGTGCAACAAAGGTTTTAATCAAATCCAAATGAAAATCGGTCTTTAATAATAATCTAAAAATCCTTATATCCTCTACTGCAACTTTATTGCCATCACCCACATAGATGAATCTTTCAGCATCACTTGGCGAAAAACTCCACAGGAAACTCATCATGGACATACTAATGTGAGTAGTAGCATGTTAAAAAATATAGTCGGGAGTGTTTTATCGTTTCCGCAGGGATTGTACGAGAATATTTGATGCTTGCCATTCAATATTTTAGTGACTTAAGTAAAGAGGTTTTCAAATGGTTTCTATTTGGTAACATAAGTTTGTAAGAAGTAAAACAAGGTAAAAGTTGGTTCTTGTTTGATAAAAAAGCATGTCAAGATTAGGTTTCACTAATATGTCTTAAATGTGTCCAATCAATCGAATATGTGAATGATCCGTTGTCGCTTGCGGATCAAAAACGAGTAATTTTAGGAAAATGCAGTACAGCGACAGTGACTCGGAATATCGTCTCACAAGGATTCTTGTAGGAATAATCAAATACAGTAACAAAATATGGGGGGTTTTGATTAAGATAAAATAAACGAAAAATAAGTGATTAGAAAAAGTGATTGTAGTAATGAGTTGAAACGGCTAATCTACTGTTTTCGTTTCCCAACTTATCATCGATCCTAATAATTCCCAATTCCTAAGCGGATTCTATCCCCTTTCCGATTATAATAACAATCAACAAGCGCAATTAATATTATACGATACACGTTCCTAATTTCTGAATTAAGCAAACAGTTAAAATAGTAACCGTGAATTAAACAAACACGAGAAACATACGCGGATTAAGCAACCGCGATTAAAGTATAAGAACATGCAATCATCGAAATAAATCAATCATCCCTAAGATAAATCGAATTAAGCAAACAAAATATCATAGAGAAGAATTGAAAGGAAATAGATTTTATTGGAAATTAAAAGAACCTCAAAGTGTTGGCGGGAACCGATTACAGCAGATTAATCCAAAGGAATTAGTTCTCCATAATTTATACAAAGCTCCAACAAATATTTTCATGAATAGTGAATAGGGTCCGGTAAACGAGGTTTCCCCTCAAAATAAAACAATGGATTCAATTCATAACCCAACTGGGTCAAAACATAACCCAAGCCCAAAACAAGATCAAAACTAAAACAGAATTCTAATGCTGTAACTTGAAACGAAATTCTAGAATTTTGAGCTCCGAATCTGACTTTGACTCCAACACGAAAGTCGTAGCTCTCTCTCTTAGCTTTCCGGCGATTTTTAGAACGCCTCAAACGGATTCTCGGAACTCCAGTTATGATCGTTTCCGTGCAGACTGCTAAAGCTGAAAAATAGTTGCGAAAATTAAATTAAACCAAAAATAAAATAAAATAAGAAAACATAATAAAATATAATAATAAACAAAATAAAATAAAGAAATGCCTAAGTAAAAATGTAGGAGAATGTGCATAAATATGCACTGATCAAATTCCCCCGGACTTGAACTTTTGCACTCCGGGCAAAATTAAAACAAAACAAAGAAAGCACACACACATCAATAGTTACTCATTCCAGGCTACAAGTCTTCTTCGCCTAAGTTTGCATCGATAGGTACTAATCTTACACACTAAGGATATCGTAGGAACACTAATCCACAATTGTGCGGTCATAAGGCTCCCTCCTATACAAACCAATCCAAATCATGTCGTTATGCTTAAGTCTAACTTACTCATCCTCTCTTTTGCTTTCTTTCATTCTAGTGCAATCACATTAAGCCCTTTATCTATTCACACACATGGTAACTGAGCTTGTTAGTGACTATGATCCATTTTTTTTTAACAAATAGTAATAATATATTTTTTTCTTTTCTTTTTTCACTTTTTGTCTTTTTCTGTTTTTCTTTTCTTTTTTTTTTCTTCTTTTTCTTTCTTCTTATTAAGCACATGATCATTCACTTATTTGCATCAGCTCAACTACTTAGCATATGATTTCTAGATGGTGCTGACTATTAGATAAACTACTTAAAAGCTATTAGAGGATGAGAACTCAAGACTATGTCATAACAACTATCTAACTCGACTTCCACATTTGGGAGACTCAAGGTGTTAAAACGATATCGATCTTATGAACTATTCCCAAGTCTCTGCAAACTAATCCCAAATTAGACTATAGCCCAGAACTTTCAAAAAGATGCAAATTTTTTTATATTTTTATTATAATAACTAAAAAAAACAAACAAAATAAAATGTAAAGCAAAGGTTTCCCTCCCCCAGACTTAAAATAAGCATTGTCCTCAATGAAAGGACATCAATATAAAATAAGAGTGAGGGAAAGGAAAGAATACACCCGACGAGTCAAGGTGGATAAGTGATCATATATGCATCCTTTCCCAAAGAGAGATTTCCTGCAGTCTCCTCTTCCAAAGTGGGGAGTAACTTTGGATAGCATCCATCGCCCTTGAAATTTGTATTAGTGCCTTCACCTTTTATTCCAGGATCAAATAAGAATCTTCGATAAATAAAAGTGTCGAATGGGCACGAGAATTTGATATCCTTTTCCACAACATCAGAGATCAATGGGTTAAGGGGTTGCTTCACTGCTTTTCTTCCCACTTACATCGAGGTTCATCCAATTCCCTTCTTATGTTTCTTCAAAACCTGTAAAAGTTTATTATCTTCATCAAAATCAAGGTTAGAAGAAATTATAACTAGAAGCTTTTTATACATATCTGAATGAGCATAATTCAGATTGGTATGAAGTAGTTTAAGCTCCAAGGGGGGAGGCTGTTCAATGGATGGTGAGGTTGGGGCAGTCGTGATGTTAAGAGTTTTAGCTACATAAATAACTTCATCTGCATGAAAAACATCACTCTGTACGGCATCATTAATCTCAGCACAAACAGAGCAAATGTTAGTGTCGGTACATGAATCACAAGAGTAAGTATCATCAAAATCTGCTAATGATGGAAAATCAAAACACAATTCAGAATAAGTATCATCAACTAAATTAGAAGGAAACTCTTTTGGATTCACTACTGTTTCGGCAGATGGTTGGTTTGAATCTTGAGCTTGCTGCATGACATTCACTATAGTGGCAAGCTGTTCAATATGTGTCTGCAAAGCTTGAAGACTTGAATCTGTTTGTTGCTGAAACTGAAGATCATTTATAGCCATTTGCTTGACAAGGTCCTCTAGTGAAGGTTCAGAAGGTGTATAGCACACAATTTGGAATTCATTCATATGCTTATTCAGATCCTCACCTGCAAGTCCATTAAACCTTGACAACAAGTGTATTAAACCAGATTCCGATTCAAAAGAAACAACAACATCATCATATTTAATACACAAGCTATTATGTTTTACATCAGGGGCAGCTAATTGTCTTAAGGTTCTATTATCAGCCATTTCAAAATCAAGTTCAGTATCCGAAGCAAACAAGTTATGCAGATAGTCAGACTCAGACTCAGACTCAAACACAATGATAGAAAACAATTAACTAAATTTCAAAAAAATAAAATAACACCAGAATTAAACTAATTAAGCAAAATAACAATTACCGGACGATTTTTCTGCTTCTCGTAGGTAAAACAGTTTTACGATCGGACACAATTTTTCCAAAAACAGATTTTTTACGATTTGGACTGTAAAATGCGAATTGGACGAAACCGCGAGGAAACTAAGATCTAGACTCGAGGATACTAACTAACCCTATGACTCTAAAATTGATTAATAACGACAAGAATCCCCGACAACGGCGCCAATTTGATCCGCTGTCGCTCGCGGATCAAAAACGAGTAATTTTAGGAAAATGCAGTACAGCGACAGTGACTCGGAATATCGTCTCACAAGGATTCTTGTAGGAATAATCAAATACAGTAACGAAATATGGGGGGTTTTGATTAAGATAAAATAAACGAAAAATAAGTGATTAGAAAAAGTGATTGTAGTAATGAGTTGAAACGGCTATTCTACTGTTTTCGTTTCCCAACTTATCATCGATCATAATAATTTCCAATTCCTAAGCGGATTCTATCCCCTTTCCGATTATAATAACAATCAACAAGCGCAATTGATATTATACGATACACGTTCCTAATTTCTGAATTAAGCAAACAGATAAAATAGTAACCGTGAATTAAGCAAACACGAGAAACATACGCGGATTAAGCAACCGCGATTAAAGTATAAGAACATGCAATCATCGAAATAAATCAATCATCTCTAAGATAAATCGAATTAAGCAAACAAAATATCATAGAGAAGAATTGAAAGAAAATAGATTTTATTGGAAATTAAAAGAACCTCAAAGTGTTGGCGGGAACCGATTACAGCAGATTAATCCAAAGGAATTAGTTCTCCATAATTCATACAAAGCTCCAATAAATATTTTCGTGAATAGTGAATAGGGTCCGGTAAACGAGGTTTCCCCTCAAAATAAAACAATGGATTCAGTTCATAACCCAACTGGGTCAAAACATAACCCAGGCCCAAAACAAGATCAAAACTAAAATAGAATTCTAATGTTGTAACTTGAAACGAAATTCTGGAATTTTAAGCTCCGAATATGACTTTGACTCTAACACGAAAGTCGTAGCTCTCTCTCTTAGCTTTCCGGCGATTTTTAGAACGCCTCAAACGGATTCTCGGAACTCCAGTTATGATCGTTTCCGTGCAGACT
The DNA here is from genome assembly GCA_963859935.3 of Lathyrus sativus. Lineage (NCBI taxonomy): Eukaryota > Viridiplantae > Streptophyta > Magnoliopsida > Fabales > Fabaceae > Lathyrus > Lathyrus sativus. Next base: position 583,585,826 of record OZ012741.1, on the reverse strand, counting down.
GCTAAAGCTGACAAATAGTTGCGAAAATTAAATTAAACCAAAAATAAAATAAAATAAGAAAACATAATAAAATATAATAATAAACAAAATAAAATAAAGAAATGCCTAAGTAAAAATGTAGGAGAATGTGCATAAATATGCACTGATCAGTGAACTTAGTTTCAACCAATATAATCGTGTATCCTCGCAAAACTGTTTATCTCTAAAGCGATTTCGTGAATATTATTATTTCGACCGTTAAATGATCTCTCGAAATAACACCCGAAACAATAATCGTTAAGATCAATACAATGCAAATATCAATTTCCAAATCTATGTCTAGATTTTGTTAGTTGATAGATGAAGAAATTAGGTCAAGACTTGAAAAGTTTATGTCTAAAGCAATCCAAACCATAAATACAACAAAATATAGCAAATAACTTCATCTATATTGATCAAAGCTTTATTCACAAACAAAAGATTAAAAGAAATATATAAAATCAAAATTAGCTACCTCTAATCTTGACACAAAAGGGGTTTAGCCATCCATTTCCATGGTAGCTTGAGCAACAAGTTTCGGAAGAAGGTTAATCAACATCCAAGTTGAAAATTTGAGATTGGATGGGAATCCACCTTCTTTTGGTGAAAGATGGCTAAGAGATGATGAAAATGGGAGAACTAGGGTTTTCTTGCTGAAAAATATGAAGTTATGAAAAGGTATCAAAACGTGGTATGGGCTAAAAAGTGGTCTCAAGTACTTATACCCATGTTGCTGCTCTGCATGTTCGCCTAGCGAACATCCAAATGTGGCACTTAAAGTGCCTTTGTACAATTAAACCACCCTGAGACATTTCATCATGTTCATTGTACGAACAATCCTTCGCACTACAAAGCCTTTGCCAGAAACTTCGCACAGCGAGTTTCTATCCAAATACCTACTGCCTCAAGTTTGGGACCATTCGCTAGCACTTCGCTACTTCTTTGCTCCAACGAACCATTTGCTAACTTCTTTGCAAAGCGAGTTTTTGTCCCTTTCTCCTCTGTGTGAAAAGTACCAAGCTTCCAGGGGTCTTTGCTAGCAAGTTCGCTGTGCGAACTTGTTGATGAATTTTCTAGGGAAGTTCACTAGGAGCTTCTCACGACAAACTTCATGATGTTTTTCTGCTGTCCTTTTCCTTGCCAATATTCTTGTGTCTTACTCTTCACTTGTTTTGTGCCTAATTCCTGCACAATAGCATACAAATCAAAGCAACCAAGGCATTTTCAAGCAATGAAGCATATCATCCAAAACATAAGTGATTCTAATTAATTTATCCACAAAAAGAATGAAAGATGTCAACATTTGATAGAGAAATAAAGCAATGTTTGACATCTAACATAGTACCAGAATCTATCCACCAAGTATCCTTAGGTACATAAATTAAATTAATTTCAGAGCAAACAAAAGTGAGAAAATTACCCTTGTTTTCACGCCATGCGCATACCTGGACTACTCCTTCTTCATGTGTTCATCCTTTTTGCAAAAGAAGAAAATGGTCACCTTAGGTTGTTCCTTTGCCTTGTTATTTTGAGAAAAAATTCCCTCAAGTTTCTTTCTTTTATTCAAAGAACTGGTAGTCAAGTGAGCGCTTTCAATCTTCTCTCTCTTTAGCCTTTATTCCTCCTGCACACAGTGAGATATGAGCTCACTAAGAGACCATTTGTCCTTCTGAATATTGTAAATCACTTTGAATTGCCCAAAGTGTGTCGGGTGAGAGATCAAAACCAAGTGCGCAATCAAATCCTCAGGAAGTTGTAACTCCAATGCCTTGAGTTTCAATGCGAGATTAGACATCTCCATGATGTACTCCCTTATATTTCATTTGCCTTTATAAACCATTGAAATGAGTTTGGACAAGGCGCTACTTATCTCAACCTTATCATTTTTAGCAAAGAATTGATCCACGGTTTTGAGGAACTTGTTGGCACTTTCACTCTCAACAATCAAGCCCCTAATCGTTTCAGGTATGGATCTTTTGATCATTATGAGACACATTCGGTTATAGATCGGTCCCATTTTTCTATTTTAGTTTTATTTGGGTTCTCAGCAGTGGCGGTGGGACGCTCCTCCATCAAAGATAAGTCTAAATCCATACATCCAAGCACGATCTCCACAGGTTCTTTCCAAGACTTAAAGCTCATCCCACTCAGCATAGGGATAGAGTTAATCTGAGCAAAGAAATTTGGAGCGTTAGTAGCGGCTACTGGACCCATTGAAAAGAACAACAAACATATAATAACATTAGTAGACATGTTAAATAATCATATAGACATGCACAATATTCTTTATATGTAAACTAAATAAGACCTAAAGAAGATACCAAAAACACCATCAATTATCAATCTTTGATTGTAAGAATTAATTGTAAGCGGTACTCTCACGTAATGATCAAACATTAGTAATAAGTTCTATCAGATAATGGATGTCTTTGACATCAATCATTAGCCACATGGATAAACTTGATAATTACTACATATTTACCATCACATATATGCAAATTTTTGGCCAAACTGTGTCTTTCTTTTGGCCGACCATAACAGTTCGTATGAAAAATTACACACACCATCTTTTATAATTCTAATTGAATCAAATTTAAATAACAGAGACTACTTTTACAACTTGTTGTTTCAACTAATCCAATCAAAGTTACTAGACATTTATAATTTATTAAATAAAATGGGAAAGTCTTTAAAATGCACATAAATATTACCTACAAATATAATGTCAAAATTATATATTTACTGATTGCTTAATAATATTGTTTATATCATACACATACCAGTATAAAAAAACCAATTGTACTCGAAGGGGGAAAAAATAATAAAACAAACACATAAAATTGTGTTTAAGCATATGATAATATGATATAAAAAAACTTGATCCAATTTAACCACAAAAAATAAAAATATAAAATAAAATAAATAAGTAAATATACAGAATCTAGCATTTACTGTTACGGCAATTATATTACATAATATAATTTAGCATATAGAAAAATCTTTGTTGTGTAACTTTTTGGATTTGGATCCTCTCCTTTTTTATATATCATGTCATCTCTCATGTTTCTAATCTAACGGTTCAGAATTTATAATGAATAATTAAATAAAAAATCATTTAATAAGAGAGAGAAATGGATAAGTAATTTGTCTTTGTTATTTGATTATTCATTATAAATTATGAACCGTTAGATTATAAACATGAGAGATGACATGATATATAAAAAAGGAGAGGATCCAAATCCGTAACTTAATGTATGTGTTTTTATGCAATTAGGTTACTGTTACGACAATTACGGTGATACTAAAAGGAAAATATAGGAAAATATAATTACATTTAGCATATCTTGTTATCGTAATTTCAATTTATAAATTGTTTGAGAGTATCGTAAATTGTTGTAGGATTATCTGGAGTCCAATCTTTACGTTAACAATTCTAGTATTCATTACGATAATTATTACGATAATAATAACAACTTGAACGATATATTATATTTAAATTAATAATTTAATCATAATCTTTTAATACTATTTGTTAGAATTAAATCAATTTAATATATATGCCAACATACTATGACATATATTTTATGCGGAATTAAAATAGTCATACACACATGTATAAAATTATAGAATCGATAAATTAATTTTAGAATACTTGGATCCATTGAGAAAAATTTCTTTGACGGTAATCCTAAAATTCAGAAGTTGATGATTTTTGTGGTTCTTGTTCAACCTGTACTGCTTATCTCTAGAATGTTCTTCAGATGTGGAGAAGAGATAATTTGTTTGGGAAGGTATATTGAGACCATAGCCTATATATATATATATATATATATATATATATATATATATATATATATATATATATATATATATATATATATATATATATATATATATATATATATATATATATATATATATATATATATATATATATATATATATATATATATATATATATATATATATATATATATTGTGATGGTTAATTAGAATTTTTATTATTCATAAATAGTTGAATAATTGGGTCATCATGACATCTATTCATATTTAAGTCTATATTTAATTATTTAATCAATTAACTAATTAAATAATTCTTAAATAAAATATAAATAGTCTTTTTAACATTATTTGATCACATAATTTATTTAAGACACTTTATTTAATAAAATAACTAATATAATTATATATATATATATATATATATATATATATATATATATATATATATATATATATATATATATATATATATATATATATATATATATATATATATATATATATATATATATATATATATATATATTTGGCCTAATAATTATTAAAATAATAATATAATATTAAATTATTAAAATATTCCAACACATCTATCTACTTTCTTTTTGAATTGATGCCACAAGATCATATTCCTCTCAAATTGTAATGTGATAAATAATCTCCTTTTTAATCCTCTTATCAAATTTTAGATAATATATTTTATTTATCTTATCTAACTCTAAATAAAACTATTAACTAACTAATTGTTTAATCCATTACTTAACTAACAAATAAAATATTTTAATTAATAACAGTAGATCTATCAACACTTTTTCTTTTCAAACAGTCACCTTATCTTCAAGGTGAAAGATTATGTATATTTCACATACCCGACGCTGTGCACAACTCTGATCCTGTGCAGGAGCAGCAGACTTTATAATACATAACTTAAATTTTGGAGGACTCCAAAATTTTAAAAAAAATTCAATTTTTTTATATTAATATTAATAAATATAAGAAGAGTTATTAAAAAATTTAAATAGATTTAAAAAAAATGCTATAAACAAAACTCAATACATTAAAAAAAAATGAGATTGATAAAATTAAAATAATTATAATTAAATTTATTTTTATCAATATATAATTATATTTTTATGTGTTATTTTTAATTATTATAATTTTTTTTAACTTTGATTCATTTTTAAATTAGCATTGGACCTCCCGTTTGATTTGATCGGCCCTGATCTCAAATATCAATTCCAACATTTCTTATAATCCAATAGCTGTCATATATTTTTCACCTGAGTCCTATTGAAAAAAGAAGTAGATATAATTCTATTTGATGTGTTACACAACTGCTGAAAAGTGTCCAACAGTATAGTAGTTATGTTGTTGAACTTGTATCCTTTTTCACTAATATGAATATGACTTCTTAAGGTTAAATATTAGCTAAATATATCAAATTGACATATTCATTCTCCGTTAGGTTTACTCTGCGATGGCTTACGCTTAGGCAAGATGAAGCAACAATACACATATGCTTGGAAGTGAATGGCTTCATGATGCAACATTACACATGTGCTTTGCTATCATTTGAGAGTTGAAGGTTTGAATCGGTTGTAATCATAAACCTCAACCTTGATTCAAAAGGATAGCTTTATCAACCATCTTGTGCATCTTTCATCCTTTGGCCTAGCTTTAGTAGTTTACTGACTTCAAGTGTTGTCATCATTAAAACCACATCAAGTGTTGTTATCATTAAAACCAAGTAGTCATCATTAAGAACACGCACCATCATAACTAAACACTTGCTTGTTCACTTGTATCTAGCTATCTATAAGCTTCATCTTCTTAGATCACTTCTTGATTACACCTGTAAGTATAGTTTCACAACTTCTTCATAAAAAAAGTAATTTTTAATTCAGAGTCTGATTACTCAAATATAATTGAAAAATAATCTCAAAGACAATATCATTAAGAGGAAGTATTGGTTGTTTCAAACAACAAAAAGAGATTCGAAGCAGTTCTGAAACCATCTAGAAAACCATTAAAGAATCATAACTGCAATTTTGTGAGCCAAATTAAGAATGTGAACCCTTCCAAGGCCCAACTCTTTGATTTCTAGGAGTATCCACCACCTCAAAGAAATTACGCTCTTATTTTCACTTGCTTGAATTGTGGAAAATCGAGTCATATGACTAGGAGATGTAAGAGAATGCTTAAACCTTCAGTTGGCTCTACGGTACATGTTAACCTGCCTGGTGAGGAAATTTTTACCATGATCAATAAAATCAATATGATTGGTGGACCTAATGGTTGGTGGATATACATCGACACCTCTTGTAATGTATGTTATGTTTGTGTTATGTTCAAAACATACATGAATGTTGAAGATAAGAAAGTTGTGAAATTTTGTTTTCAAGAGGAGAGATGTTGAACACAGTGTCTAGGGTAACGCGTAAAACTATTTTCTAACATATGATAGATTCTTCATAGGACAGATGTTAGAAAAGAAATCCGGGGCATCGAATACCAGGAAAAAACAAAAACTTTAAATTAAATTTGGCTCTATGCAGGGGAACATGTTGGACCAGATGCATAAGCCAATGTGTTCAACATCCTATACCAGAATTAAAAGACAATAGAAAATAGAATGATAAATCATAAAGCAATAAAGAACACAAAAAAATAATTTGCCCGGTTTGGTGCAACCTCGCCTACGTCTGGGGGGTTTCTAACCCAAGAAAATAAATGCATTCTTTATAGAACTAGTACAAAGTGTCTTATAAGAACAACTCATAGTTCAATGCCCATCCTCTAAATTTTATCCTAGTGTCTTTCTATTTAGGTTTCCCCATTAACATGAGAATCCCTCTCACTTTCTTTCAATCACTATAATAATCAATATCAAGAATGTTGAATTACAACTCAACTAAACAAATCAACAACTACGCCTTATGATCGGAATTTAGGCGCTAACATGGTTTACAAGTAACAACATGAGCAAAGGACTCAAATTAGACCCTAACACGCATATCTTCAACTTTTGTCCACTTCAAACGTTAGGTTTGAGTCTCTTTAAATAGCAATACAGAATATGGGCTTTTCCAATGGGCATTTGATCACGTCCAGAATTGTAGGACATCTTGTTAAGATTTGTCTTTAAAATATCCTCCAAAAAATATTTGATTTGATTCAAATTTAAATATCCATTTAAATTGATTTGATTACATACAATCTAAAATATAACAACAAATATGATTGGAACAACCAGAAAATAACGCACAGAACAACTACAACATTGAGATGTTGTCAAGGTCAGATATTGCATACATGCTGGGATATTTGTTCCCACATGTGCTATTTCTTCATAAAAACAGCTTGAACATACCATGTTATTTTTCATAATGCAACCAATCCATAAAGGAACAACAATCCCCCCTTTAACAAAACAACACTTTTCAAAAACATACAAGATGTGCAACATAAGTTGAGCAATAAGCACACCACATACAAGCACACAGAGCAAACAACAACAATAACAAAAGTAGCACAATTAGAAAACCTGAATTATGGTTGTTATAACACAATGCTCCATATAGTCAAGCACACAATCCATCAGCATGCATACGAACATAGACAGTGGTTGTCATATAGGTCAAAAGTCAACACACACTACAAATAATGCATATCATAACATTAGAGTTCATACACTGTCAGTAGATCACCTCACACGTGCCCATAGTTGAAGGCCAGATGCTCCATCATGTGAGCATAAAATCTCATCATATGAGATTACAACCAAAAGCAAACCAGAGTAAACATCTATCAATCATGATGTATGCACAGAACATATATCATTGTTACTCCATTTTTCCAAAATTTGGAAATGGTATGAAAAGAAAGAAAACTAGAGAAATACCATAAAGCATGTACCATTGAAATTTCCAGAGAATCACAATAGTTGGAATACAGACCCAGGAACATTATATGCCTAAATACAAGGGTAAAAAAAAATCATAACATCTTTCTTCATAAATAGCACAAACAACTCCAGCTTGATGACTTCAGTATTCAGAGCTTGATTCTTCTTCTTCACTTGAGGATTATACACCTTCCTCGCTGAGTAGATATTTACTCTTGAGGTCTAAGTCTTCACAATAAAGATAAACTCCTTATATAGCCACAAAAGTCCAGCTCCAAAAATCCACAAGGATTCAGGTCATGAATTTAGTTAAACTTCTAAAAATCACACGATATCAATATTCAACAATAATGATTTCTAATATTGACTAATCTCTTTGAATAAATATTATTCTTTATGTATTTGATTCAGATCACATCCTCCAAAAACACACATGATCAATCAAATATTTATTAGGAAGATTGAGATCTTTCTAACTAGTATGAGGAAAATTTCTCATAGATTGTGGAACATTTGGCTTGACATCTATCCACGTAACAAAATTTTGAATCTTGAACAAATCAAATAAAATCTTTACTTGATAAAAATCATCAAAGTAAACGATTCATAATAAATCTCTTATGATTCATCATATCACCATCTCCCCCTAGATTTATCAAAAATGGGCAAGGGGTAACAGAAATATCAAGCCCAGAATTAGCACAAGTACTAGATAACAAGAACACAAGTACATATACCCAAAAATTGAAGTAGCGAAAATTTTGTTCTTCAACTGCACATATGCCAAACACAATGTTTGGCACAATGTGTATGAAAATGTACTTATGTAGTAGCAACTAAAAGATAAGGTGGAAAAGCTCCAACATTTGTGCAGGCCAGTTTCATCAACATGAGCACGAATGTTGGACATAATTTCTGCCACATCTTTCCCAATATTTAGTTTGTAACTCAAGGTAAAAACACTTGGGGCAACACCTAATTCATCATAAATTTCAATGTATTTCTTTTGAACACTCAAAATAGAACATATTAGAGAGGTAACACCAATAAGTGGTTAGATGCCTTGAGACTTAACATGTATAACCCATTGACAAAGGCAACATTATCCATATTCCCAGGTAACATGTGTTCCTACATGGTACATAATATTAATGATGCCATAGTAGATTACTTCTGATTGCAGACTTAGCGTTATATCAAAACCAGCTTCATCAATAACAAGACCATTTGAAGGACTAATGTCTAGGACATCTTTCCCAACAAACAACTCACAATTGAAATTCAATAACCAAGGAGTAATACCATCATTCATTACCCCTCAACCTAAATAGTTTAAACCAATAGGAAATTTTACCATTAATTCCTGCACTGACTTAGGATAACAAGATCTAACATTTAGCTTTGTCTTCAACAACTAAGCATCACTAAGAAGCTCCATCAATTCATTATATTTCAGTGCTTTAGCATAATGTTCTTTTTCAAGAGCCATTCTCTTATGACGAGTAACATTCCTTTTCCTCCTAGATGATTTCTTACTAACAACCACATATTTCTTCTTCTTCTTAGGTGTCTTCTTTGCCTTGGTAGAAGTATGGATCTTCTTGGAAGTATTCCTTTTATCCTTTGCTACAACCCTTCTAATTTCCGCCTTTTTATTTTACATATTATCAGATATTTTAATGAGACCAATATATTTAATTACACCTTCATTGATAGGAGCAGATCCAACATGAACTTCATTGTTCTTAGGGATAAAGCCTTCATCAATATTGGAAGAATCATTCACAACATCTTCAATGTTATCCCTCATATTATTCACCATATCGTTTAGTTCAGAATTAAGAAGGGCAACTTGCCAATCCTTCCTATGAATTGAATAATCAGTCACCAACATGTCATACATGTTGTTTATCACATCCTAGTTCACATATTTATTAACATCTTTAAAGGCATTAATATTATAACTAATCTCTTCAGTAATCTTGTCAATAGAAGGAACCTTGTTTGACTCTACAGACTTGCTTTTATCCAAATAGACATTAATTTCAACATGTTTGATATCTAAAGAAGCTGAGACCATGATATGGCATAAAAAAATTGGGCATATCAACCTCAAAATTGAAGAAGGAAAATAGTTCCAGATAGGCAAGCAGACAAAGATGTTCCACAAGAAGCTCCAGCATCTTACAACCTCTAAATTTTTAGAGTTACTTCACATAGATCTGATGGGGCCTATGCAAGTAGAAACTATGGTTGGGAAAAGATATGTATTTGTGTGTGTGGATGATTTCTCTAGGTATACTTGGGTCAAATTTATTAAAGAAAACTCTTACACTTTTGATGTCTTTAAAGAGCAATGTCAATATTTCTTAAGAGAAAAAAGGGAGTAGGGTAGTGAGGATAAGAAATGACCATGGAAAATATTTTGAAAACTCTAAGTTCTCTAAGTTTTCTTTATCTGAAAGGATTGGTCATGAATTCTCAGTGCCTATCACACCTCAGCAAAATGGAGTGATTGAGAGGAAAAATAAGACCTTGCAAGAGTCAGCTAGAGTTATGTTGCATGTAAAAAAACCTACCTTACTACTTTTGCATTGAAATCATGAACACAAATTGTCACATTCACAATCGTGTGACCATAAGATTTAGAACTAAAGAGACTCAGTTTGATCTTTATAAAGGAAGAAAATGCTACGTTAAATATTTTCATGTCTTTGGTAGCAAGTTCTACATCTTGGCATATCATGAGCAAAGAAGAAAGATGGGTCCAAAGAGGGATGATAGGATATTCCTATGTTATTCCACTAATATCATATCTCACAGGGTGTATAAAAAATGTACCAAGCAAATGATGAAGTCTATAAATGTTTTTATTGATGATACTCTTGAAGATAAGCAAGAAGACAAAGATGATGTATCTATTAAACATACTGATTTCCCAGCAGATGTCCCATACAAGGGGTACGTCATTGAGTCTAAAAGCACAAATTCTGAAAACCCTCAAATCAACAAGGGACAATCTATCTTAATTCATAAGAATCATCTCATTGAAAATTTCATAGGAAATCCGGATGAAGGAGTTATAACTAGATCCAAAGATATGATTTCCACCTCTTGCTTCATTTCCAAGATTAAGCCCAAGAATATCAAAGGAACAATGATAGATAAATTATGGATAAATGTTATGCAAGAGTAACTGTGTTAATTCAAAATAATTAATGTATGGTAATTAGTTCCAAGACCTAAAGATGTGAATGTCATTGGTACCAGATGGATTTACAAGAACAAATCTGATGAAAATGTTAATGTTACAAGGAATAAGGCATCATTAGTTTCTCAAGAGTACACTCAAATAGAAGGATTTGATTTTGATGAGACATTTTATGCAGTATCTCATCTCGTATCTATTATATTATTACTGTGAATCTCTATCATGTTTAAATTCAAATTATTTCAAATGCATGTGAAAAGTGCCTTTTTGAATGGCCTTTTTAATGAGGAAGTTTATGTTGAGAAACCTAAGGTATTTATTGATCCTAGTTTTCCAATTCATATGTACAAGTTAAAGAAAGCTCGGTATGGTTTAAACCAAGCCCCAAGAGTTATGTATGAAAGACTAACTGAGTTTATGGTCAACAAATGAAACAAAAGAGGTGGAACAGATAAAACTCTATTTGTAAAGAATGATGGAGGAAAGCTCATGATAGCCCAGATTTATGTTGATGACATAATATTTTGTGGGATGTCATACCAAATGGTAGAACATTTTGTCCAACAAATGAAGTCTGAATTTGAGATGAGTCTTGTAGGAGAACCCACTTACTTTCTTGGTCTTCAAGTAAAGCAAATGAAATATAACATTTTTGTATCTCAAAGCAAGTATGTTAAGAGTATAATGAAGAAGTTTGGGCTTGAAAATGTAAGTTACAAAAGAACTTATGCTGCAACACGTGTGAAAGTAACCAAATATGAAAAAGGTGTTGATGTAGATTAATGTTTACACAGAAGCAAGATTAACAGTTGGCTCTACCTCACAACAAGCAGACCTGGCGTTACTTTCTTTGTAGGTGTTTATGAAAGATATCAAGTTAAACCCAAGGCTAGTCATCTTACTTAACTGGATAGAATTATGAAGTATATAAATGGAGCTTGTGACTATGGTATTCTCTATTATCACGGTACCAATTCAATTCTAGTAGGGTATTGTGATGTTGATTGAGTTAGAAATGCAGATGATAGAAAAAGTACATCTGGTGGATGTTTCTTTCTTAGAAATAATGTAATCTCTTGGTTCAACAAGCAGAATTATGTCACATTATCTACTGCTGAAGTTAAGTATATTGCTTCTACTGAACTAATGCCTTCCAAGACTAGAAGAGGAAAGTCTCCTCAGAAAGTTGTTTTTGTCTCTGTCATATCAGAAGGACCTAGAACGAAGAAGAGATTGAGAAAAATATCTGATTTGGAAGAGGAGAAAGAGGAAGAGGAAGAAGATGTTGGTGTATCCTTGACCAGAGAGAAAAGGAATGCAAATGTCCCTGTTTAGAATGATAAAGTTGGTCCTAGCTTTAAGTGTGCTAAACTTTTGGCATATGTAATATTGGATCAATCTTAGAAACCTGTTGAATTCACTGATGTTAGGAATCAAGAGACTGTTACTACTGATGAGCTGGAATCTGCTGAAGATCAAGCTATAGGGGTTATGGCTGGTTTGAAGACTGTTGTGTCTGAAGCTCCTAGTGATTATGAAGAAGTTGTCTCAAAAGCTGTGAATACTCCAGAAGCTCTGAATGCTGATAGAACTGATATTAATTTGAATCTATTATCAGAATATATTTTTGATTACTCCACCCTTAATAGAAAATAACCAACAACTTCACCAATTCCCTCAACTGTTCACTCTCCTATACAACCTTCATCACCCATTCCTGAACCCATGGGAGATCAAAACCAATTAGATCTTTAAACTATGTATAATCACCCATCACCCATTAACATCATGAGAGAACCATCCATTGACATTTCTATTGGTAAAACTTCTTCATCTAGTCCTGAATCTGTCATGATGAAACAAGTCTTATGGATAAGATTAACATTATGTCTTTTACCTTTACACATGTCATCATCAACCCTATTTCTGCCATCCTCATCAGAACCTTCTCTCCCAAAGTCCAACCTTCTACGCAAACATGTTTTGCTTCTGAAGCTGAACATGTAATTTATGTCCAACCAAAAATAACCCCTCATACCAAAACACCTCAACCATCTCCTATACCATCACCTCAATCTTCACCCCTTACATCCCATCAAAGAGAATCTACCCCAGTTCATAGTCAACCTCAGAATGAAGTTGTATTTGAAATTTAAAGTGAAACTGAACAGATTCCTTTTGATTACCTTCACCCTGAAATATCCATTAACCTGCCTATCCATTTAAACCAATCCTCTAAACATGGGTCTCTCATATAAATCATCCACCAACCTTACAAACTATCCAAACCAATCTTGTTGTAATAAAAAAATGTCTTAGTGGATAGTATTCAGAATCTATTCCTTGAGAAGTCCTTTATTTCAGACCCTTTAGCATACTCTGCTAAATGGGATTCAGTTAAGACTTTTGTTGCATCAGTCATTTAAAATCTGAAGGAAACAACTTCTGAGTCATCTTATTCTAGACAAGATGTTTTGGAGAAGAACTTGGACTCAGTTATTTCATCACAACTAGATATGGCTAACAAGAAGAAGTAAATGGATGATAGGATGTGGTATATAAATGTCAAACAAGATTCTATGTGTACAGATCTCAGAGCCATTTTAATTTTATCTAAGAAACCTTAGTTTTATTATTTTAAAACCTTTTTTATTTTTATCATGTCTTCTAAACTCTTTTTCATATATGCCATCTTGTCGTCGTCTTGCTTGGAGAACTCATTGTGCTTGAAGAAAAGAAGAGTTGAATGAAAAGATGAGAAATATGTTTCTGATGGCATGCTTTTATAATGATGGTTAAGTATCTTGAACGTTGGAATGGAAAAGTGAAACATCCGATCTTTTAATTCCAACAATGATGACTTCTGATGGTTGATATTCTTGAATGACGTGTGACATCTTGAGAAATGCAGAAAATAGTTCAACCATGTTTAGTTGTTTCTCTCTATTGGGAAGAGTAAAAGTTGTTCATACTATGTTTTTACCAGAATTAGTCCTTCCCATATATGTCTTTGTATTATTAAATATTTTTGTCTTCTTCTATGTTGACATCTCTAAAATCACTTTATGTTGATGACAAAAGGGGGAGAAAATACATGGAAATATTTGAGAAGGTTAAAAGTATTTTTTTAATGCTTTTAATTTACCTGAACCCTAATTATTCATTATTTTGGTAAATGCTTTCTTCTTAACATATTAACTTTAATGAGAAATTTAAATAACATAAATAGGACTTAAGGGGAGCTTATAAAACTCAACTTAAGAACTATCAGACTAAAGGAGAAGCTTACGAACCTGAACCTAAGGTCTGTCAAACTCAGGGAGAGCTTACAAACCTCAGACCCTAATATTATAATTTTTTAATTAAATTAAAAGATAAAATTAACATAGAAATGTACTAAGATGGAACTTACAAACCTCAGCCTAAGGGTTGTCATATTCAGGGGGAGCTTACAAACCTCGTAGCCTGACATACATTAAACTCTATTATGATTATCAACAACCATTGTTATTAAATACATTTGTTTGTCATCATAAAAAAAAGGGAGATTTTTGGAACAAGATTTGTTTATATCCTTAAAAGTTTTTGATGATAACAAATTATTTAAAGAACAATAGGATTTGCTAACATATGTTCAAGTGTGCAGGATCATAAGCTAAGAATTCATCATAAATTAATTTTATTGAAAACATTAGTGAAGAAGCAATGCGACTTAGATTCTGGATGATCAGAATCTGAACATGTTCATCATCATCTAAAGGTTCATACTCTGGTATGATGTTCAGCCTCTGATGAAACCTAAGACTCTGAAGGCTTAAGAGCGTCTGATCCTTACTCTGCACAAAAGGTGACCAATCTTATCAAAGTGACAGATTTCTAAATAGAATCAACTATGTTTTGGTTTTGTAATGCTCAAGGATGGTGATGTGACCTCTTCAGTCTGTACTACTTTTTGGGTAGATACCTAGTTACTCAAAAGGTGTTGTAGACATTGCTTTTATTCAGTGGACAAAGCTTCTGATTAGATACAACTCTCTAAAGTCTCTCTTGTTATACTTGTTCATTAAGTATGTTGTTGTTCAAACCTCCAACAACTCTTTTTCTATATCTATAAAAGGAAACTGAAGAATCAAAGGAAGGTTACAACATCACAACACATTAAAAGATCTTAGCATAACTATGAGCTATTATTGTAACTGTTATAACATAAGATCTTAAGAATTCTTATCTTAGATTTATCTTAGAAATCTTAGAAAGGTTGAAAAACTTTATGATTACTGCATAACTGTTATACTTATGATTTTGCATCAAAGTATAGTACTTATCTTTTCTACTTAACTGTTTGTTGAAAGTAGAGGAAGTCTCTTGCATGCATGCTTGAGAATTGAAGTCTCTTGTCTATGTACTTGAGAAAGAATTATTGAACCTAGAGTTTAAGCAGGAAGTCGTATTCAAGGTTGATTGAGCAGAAAGTCTTAAGAAGTGGCTTAAGCAAGGACGTCTCATTCAAGGTTGATTGAGCAGGAAGTCTTAAACACTAGCTTAAGCATTTGTAATAAATTTGGTTATAGAGAAAAGCCCTTGTTAAGGGAAGGGGACTGGACTACTCTCAATTGAGAAGAGGAACTAGAATAATCTTTGTGTGTTTCTTGCATTTACTTCTGAGCTTTATTATTTCGCTACTATTACACATTATGAAGTTCTGAGTTTAGAAGTGGAATGAATTTTGGAATACACAATTCAACCCCCCTTCTTGTGTTATTTTCTCTCCTTCATGTGCATGAGCATAAAATTATCTTACTTAATAGTTTGAGCATTGGAAGTCTCTTGCTTGTGTGCTTAAGCATAAAAGTATCTTACTTGTAGGTTTGAGCAGTGGAAGTTGCTTGCTTGGTGCTTGAGCATTTGTAATCAGTTTGGTAATAATTGAAATCCTTTGGAAGTACAAAGGGAATGGACTACTCTCAAGTTGCGAAAGGAACCATGATTACTGTTTGTGTCTCTTTCTTTAGTTTATCTGCTTCTGAACTATATTCCACTGCTATCATTTATTTACCTCTGAGTCAAATTCTGTTTCAGAATTTGATAAGGATGTTCAAGAGTTCAGACTCTGAACTGAGTGTTCCAAATCTGATTAAGATCAACCAAACGAAGAAAAAGAAGTTAGAGATAAAAAGAGGACATAATCTTGTGTTTTTCTCACCTTCAATGTTCAATCTTTTGATCCAGAACACTAACCAAAGTTACCAGATGTTAGAAAATTAAATGGGTAAAATTACGGATTTCTTTAGTGCTCCTCAAGTACCTAATCAGCCAATTCCTCAGGTCCAGAGTGGAAGGCTGACAAGATAACTCCCACACGACAAAGAAATGTTCCTATGGTCCTCAAAATTATATGGGAAAGAACCCCATGACGAGGACATAATAACGTAGACATTAGACGAATAAAAAGGTAGCATATGAAGTTGCATGGTTGAAATCCAACAATAAAACACCTATAGGAAGAACCAGTGAAGCGTCTAAAAGGCATGTAAAACAAAAGTTGTTTCCTGCGTTGCCACTAGTTAAGAAAAGTGATTTTGTTGATTCCACAATACAACCTAACTATGAATGGTCGCAAATAACTTCGACGTAGGGTCAAAAAATGATTTCGATGTCACTTGAATCATCGTGTCAGTCTTACCTAAGGAATTTGATTGCGCCTCTGAAGTCTTTGAGACAGAAGATGATATTTTGATCAAAGAAGTGGCGAATCAAAAGCTAATATGTTACAAAGTAATGAACAATGGCATTATCAAAGAGCAACATACATGTTTGAAAGGCTCGGTGCAAGTATGATGAATCATCTTAAGCCTTTGTTTATACAGAAAAAGTAGACAACATTGGCGTTAACAAAGTCTTTGTTGATGGAGGAGCATTAGTAAGTATGATGCCTCATTCCTTGTTAAAATAATGGGAGACCAAGGTGCTAAAGAAGGAACCATCCCGCCAATTGGATGGGAGATGGATGATAATAATAATGACAGACTCGAACATCTTTGCTCGAATTTCGGCCTATATGGTCGAAAATAGAATAAAGGTGGCCTTATAGGCTGACATTTCACAAAAGAAAATGGTTGTTGATGCCAAAATTGTCGAAAATATTGAAATAAAAAAAGATGGCCATTTTGGCCAAACATTAGCTTCATAAAGCTACAGGCTCAACTGCATCTACGACAACAAGAGTTTAGGATTTACAAAGGGTCCAATGAACTCAACCATGAAAACCAAAGTCCAAGATTCTTTAGAAAAGATCGACTTGGGGGACAATACACTCAAAAGACCAATTTACATAAGCACTAAAGTCGACCTAGACCAAAAGGAACATACGATCTAGTTACTCAATGAGTTCAAGCATTGATTTGCTTGGGACTATAACGAGATGCCTGGTTTGACCCGAGACATGGTTGAGCTAAAGCTGCCAATTCGACTTGGTAAAAAACCAGTAAAGCAACTACCAAGGAGTTTCGCGTCATAGATAATGTCCAAGAGCAAAGAATATATCAAGAGACTCCTTAAAAGCAAGTTCATTAGAACTGCTAAGTATGTCAAATGAGTGACTAATATAGTACCTGTCATTAAGAAAAATGGGATTCTTATGGTATGCATAGACTTTATGGATCTCAATAATGTTATGTATAAGGATGAATGCCGTATGTTTGTGGCTGAAATGTTAGTCGACTCGGTTGCAGGTTTTGACTACTTAAGCATACTAGACGGCTATTCAGAGTATAATCAAATCTTCATTACTGAAGAAGACGTACCAAAAATGGGTTTTCAATGCCCATGGGCTTTAGGGACCTACAAATGGGTAATGATGTCTTTTTGTCTAAAAGATGTTGGTGCGATCTATCAAAGGGCTAAGAACTCTATGTCCCATGATTTTAGTGACACCTTCATGCAGGTTTACATTTATGACATTGTCATAAAATTCTCATCAAAAGATGGTCATAGATACTACCTTCGACAATCCTTTGAAAGGATAAGGATATATGGATTAAAGATGAATCCATTGAAATGTATTTTTTGTGTCCTTGTGGGCGACTTCTTGGGTTTTGTAGTGCACAAAAAGATATTGAAATCGATCAAAATAAAACCAAAGCAATTCTGGACACAACACCTTCTTCGATAAAGAAACAACTTTAATATATGTTGGAAAGATAAACTTCCTAAGGAGGTTTATATCTAATTTGAGTGGCAAAACACAAGCAATTTCGCCTTTGCTTCGACTAAAGAATGAGGAAGGTTTTAGGTGAGAACCAAACCACCTAAAGGCGTTCGACGAAATCAAATCATATTTGACGAGGCCTCTTATTTTCTCACCTCCTACTAGAAATAAAGTCACAAAGTTGTGCATATCATCATTAGATCTGACTATAGGAAGCACTTTAGCTCAAGAAGATAATAATGGCGTCGTAAGAGCCATCTTTTATCTTTGTCGAGTCTTGAATGATGCTGAAACTAGATATAGTTCAATAGAAAAGTTATGTCTTTGCTTGTACTTTTCATGTAGCGAATTAAAACATTATATAAAGTCAGTTGATGTCTTTGTTTATTCTCATTTGATATAATTTAACATATGTTATATAAACACATTCTACATGGTCGAATCAAGAATTGGGCTCTAACCCTCACTGAATATTCATTAACTTACTCACCCTTAAAGGCCATAAAAGACCATATTGTCACATATTTTATCGCCGACCATTCATTGGTCAAAGTGACACAAAATTACGTGAGTAAGAAACCTTGAGAATTGCACTTCAATAGTTCCAAGCACAAGGATGGAACTGGATTGGACTTCTCATAATCTCCCCAAAGGAGATACCAACGCTGTTCAAATTCAGAATCAAGAGTCATTGCTCTAATAATGAGGCTAAATATGAAGCTTTGGTAGTATGCCTTAGGATTTCATTGGATTTGGGAGTAAAGGAAGTTGAAATAAAAGGGGATTCAGAACTGATGGTGAAGAAATTAACAAAAGAATATAAATGTATCAAGGAGAATTTGATGATGTACTCGATAAGGTCCTAGTTCACCTTCCCATCAGTATCAATCAAGCCTGCACGAAACTCGATCTTACCCAACTTTCTGTTCTCGTTGTCAGGAAACAAATCATTCAACGTGGATCTCAAGACGGCGAGACATGTGTTGTCCTTTGAAAGCTAAAATTCTATAGGAGTTTGTTCCTGTTGAAGTGGACTTCTTAATCAAAAATTGAGGAAGAAGCATTTTTAGATGTTTTTCTCAATGACATATGACCCCTATTTATACAACTTTGGATTCATTCTAGACCACACAAAACGGTCGACGCAGTCATCACCGTACAAAATTGTCAGCACAATCGTAACAAATTTGAAATTTGCATTACCAAAAAATTTGCATTAGTTAAAATTTTCGATATCACATGATACATTTTAAAATACCAATATTATTTCAAATATATCAGAAACATAAAAAAAAATCCGAAAATTTTAACTTATACCAGTAATTTTCGATCAACTAGCAAAAATTTAATTCGTACATTTTAATCCAATTTTTTAAAGGCAGTTTAAAATTATAAAGAAATGTGGGGTGCCATACATATTTTTGAGAGTGTGAGGTTAAATTCCAAGCTAACCCAATTTTGGGCTTCAAAGCCCAAATCTACTTTCATTCAAAAACAACCCAAGCCCTCCTATTTATCGTTGAACAGTTAAAATAAAATCTAGAAAATTTCAGATGTCTGTAGAACTCTAGAATGTTTCAGAATATTCAAGACCCTTTCACAAAATAAATCAAGTAACAGCACTTTCTGGATAGTACAGGATTATTCCTCCATCTCCTTTATATACCTCGAGAGCCTTTCAACAATGTCATTCATACATACTCAGCATCCATATCTATTCGTCTACACCATTCTAAATTTACAGAGTTCTTATAAACTACATTCAAAATGTCTTTGATTCCAAGTTTCTTTGGCAACCGAAGGAGCAACGTATACGATCCATTCTCTCTCGACCTTTGGGATCCCTTGAAGGATTTTCCGTTTCCAAGTTCTGCACTTTCTGCTTCATTCCCTCGAGAGAATTCTGCATTTGTAAGCACACGAGTGGACTGGAAGGAGACCCCCGAAGCTCACGTGTTCAAGGCTGATCTTCCTGGGCTGAAGAAGGAGGAAGTGAAAGTTGAAGTTGAAGATGATAGAGTTCTACAGATAAGCGGAGAGAGAAGCGTCGAGAAAGAAGATAAGAACGACGAATGGCATCGCGTGGAACGTAGCAGTGGAAAGTTCTTGAGAAGGTTCAGATTGCCTGAGAATGCTAAAATGGAACAAGTAAAAGCTTCCATGGAGAATGGTGTTCTCACTGTCACCGTTCCAAAAGAAGAGATCAAGAAGCCTGAAGTTAAATCCATTGAGATATCTGGTTAAACATAGAATGTGCTTTGTTACTCTGTCGCTTTAAATTGTGTGCTTTGTTGGTTATAATACTTAGTACTTTTTATGGCATGTGAAAGTAATGTATGGTGATGTAATTGTGAAATAAATGCTAATGCATAAATAAACTAGTTGTTGGTTCATCTGGGTTTTATTTATTCGTATTCTAATGAATATAAAGAATGTTTTGTTGAATGAGAATTAAACAAAAACTGTTATATATTAAGCAATAATGTTATATTTTGACGACTTACCAAAA
Organism: Lathyrus sativus; assembly: GCA_963859935.3. Lineage (NCBI taxonomy): Eukaryota > Viridiplantae > Streptophyta > Magnoliopsida > Fabales > Fabaceae > Lathyrus > Lathyrus sativus. The sequence goes on along the minus strand of OZ012741.1, from coordinate 583,565,197 downwards.
GAGCAGACCCAAAAAATGCATTAATCTTCATCCTTTTCACCTTTAACACAAATTTTAAATCTCAAGCTCTAAATAGCAATTTGATATTGAATTTTTGTAAAATAGAGTAGGTTTGACTTCGCCATTCACCCTCTCTTTGAATTTCCTTAACAAAATAATTTGATCTTGTAATACTTCATATTGTGAGTTGGTGACAGATATGATTATATGACTTTGGTATTGCAAATTGATTGGGAATAAAAATGTGTGTTGCCTCACTATGTTTCAAGTAAGACTGAAAATATGTTTCTCACCCAAATGGGTTGACTAGAGTGATAGAATCAATTGGGGAGAAAAATCTCCATTAGCTACAAATATTCACTGTCCTCAAGGTGAAAGATTATTTATATCTCAAAATATAGATTCCAACATTTCTTATAATCCCATAGCTGTCATATATTTTTCATCTGCGTCCTATTGAAAAACAAAACTAGAAATGAAAAACAAAACTAGAAACAATTCTATTTGATGTGTTACGCAACTGCTGAAAAGTGTCCAGCAGTATAGTAGTTATGTTGTCGAACTTGTGTTCTTTTTACTAAGATGAATATGACTTTTCAAGGTTAAATATTAGCTTAATATATCAAATTGACATATTGATTCCCTGTTAGAGTTATTCTACTATGGTTTACGCTTAGGCAAGATGAAGCAACAGTATAAATATGCTTGGAAGTGAATGGCCTCATAAGCAACATTATTGCTTACAGATGCGTTTTACCATCATTTTTGAAAATTGAAGTTTTATCATCATTTTTGAAAATTGAATAATTTTTGAAAATTGAAGTTTTACCATCATTTTTAAAAATTGAAGATTTAAATCCGTTGTAGTAGTGTTTTAAAAATCAGATTGGACCGGCTGGTCGGACAGGTCGGATCGGAAACTGGCCTAGTTTATTAGTTCGATCTGTCATCAACCCGGGGAAAATCGGGTTGGACTGAGAAAAACCGGTTTTAGTGTTGGACTGGTTCTAATGCATTTTTTATTTTTTAATTAAAATTTAAATATAAAAGTTATAAAAATAAAAAAAAAATTCCAGGTCTTTCTCCACCACCGCGCCTTCGTCTTTCTTTTTTCACCATCGCGTAAGTTCGTTCTCTCCGCCCGAATATACTAACGATTCGCCATTCTGGTTTCTGTATCGTTTCAAAATTTCAAGTTCAATGCTCCTCTCTGTTTTAATTATTGTTGTGTTAATGTGTTAGAATGACATTGCTATGACCTCTGAATTGCTAGCATGCTATGAATGAATTTTGTTAGGGAAGTTTGTGTTAGTCATGGAACCCAAACTGCTATGAGTGTATATGTTTGGAATTCTGTTATGCAGAAAACCTGTATATGGATTTGCTAGGTATGATAAATGGATGCATTGTCATGTGTGAATATGTTAACAACATTGTTATATTATAGGCCTAGAGTGTATTTTAATGATGTGCATTTTACATTTCACTTTGTTCTACATGCTGCAATAAGTAATGATTCTAAGTAAAGATTCTAATTGGTTTTCTGTAAAAAAATATATTCTGTTTTTCTCAGTAGTTCTATGATAAGATGTTTAATGCTAATAAAATCTTGAACTGTTTTGATGCTAATAAGATGTTTTTATGGAAAATCTTGAACTGTTTTGATAGAAAATCTTGAACTGTTTAATTCTAATACGTGAGACTAAAGTGTATTTTAATGTAGCAATTTTGAACTGTTTTACAGAAAAATGGCATCTTCTGAAACACCATCATCACAAGAAGCTTCTTCAACTCCTAATTTAGTTCAACATAGACAAAAGACTAATATAGCTTGGACACATTGTACTAAAAGTACTGATGAAAAAAATCTTGTTTGTATTTACTGTCACAAAGCGTTTGGTGGAGGTGGAATTCATAGAGTAAAGCAACACTTGACTGGAGTAGTAGGAAATGTTGAAATTTGTAAGTTAGTTCCTACAGAAATTCGTTTTCGGATGAATCAATATCTTAATGAGCGGAGTAAGAAAAGAAAAACGCCAGATGTGACTGAAAGTGAGTCATTTTCTGCAGAGGGGGTGAATTGCAAATGCAAATGCACCCACGAATTGGTGCATCTAAAAAGAATGATGCTCGCATTGGTACTTATTTTTTACCCAGAACAACTCCGGGAGCTCAACCTACTTTAAAAAGTGTGATGCAAAGTAAAGAAGTGCTAGAAAAGTGTGATCTGCTATTGCGAAGTGGTTTATTGATGCGTCTATTCCTTTCAATGATGCAAATTCGCCTTATTTTCAACCAGCAGTGGATGTTGTTTGTTGCATGGGTGTTGGATACAAAGTTCCTACTATGCATGCTCTTCGTGGTAATTTATTAAATAAGTGGGTTGATGACGTGAAGATACAGCTAGAGCAATATCGTTCTATTTGGAAGGATACAGGTTGTACTCGCAGATGGGTGGACTGGTCGTTGTAGAAGAACTCTTATCAACTTTTTAGTTTATTGCCCCAAAGGAACTGTTTTCATAAAGTCTGTTGATGCCTCTGGTGCTTCTAAAACTGCAGACACATTGTTTAAGCTTTTCAAGGAAGTAGTGTTGTATGTTGGCCTAGAAAACATTGTTCAAATCGTTACAGATAATGCTGCAAATTATGTTGCTGCTGAAAAGTTGTTGGAAAAGGAGTTTCCTAAGTTGTATTGGTTTCCTTGTGCAGCACACTGTATTAACTTGATGTTGCAAGACATGGGGAAATTAGAGGAAGTAAGTGCGGCAGTGTCACATGCTTCAAAAATTACCAAAATCATTGTTTTGCATTGTATTTGATGAGACAAAATACAGGTGGAAGAGAAATACTTCGTCCTGCTCCAACCCGTTTTGCTACTAATTTTATTGCATTGCAAAGTATTTTGTCTCATAAAGATGCGCTAAGAGCCATGGTAACTTCCAAAGAGTGGACAACTACAACTTATTCCAAAGATGTCAAGGCAAAGCAATTTGTGTAACAAGTATTAGACTCAAGCTTTTGGTCTACATGTATTGACATAGTGAAAATTATAGAACCTCTTGTACGTGTGTTGCGTATTGTTGATAGTGAAGATAAACCGGCTATGGGATATCTCTATCGAGCTATGTATAAAGAAAGAGAGGAGATCGAGAAGAGGTTTAGAAGAAATAAGCTGAAAGTAGAGCCTTATTTGAGGATCTTAGATAACCGTTGGGATGCACAACTTCACATAAATTTTCATGCTGCTGGTTATTGGTTAAATCCATCTTGTAGATTCAGTCAAGAATATGAAAAACACAAGTCTACTACCCAAGGTCTTTTGGATGTCATTGAAAAGTATGCTTATGATAGTAAGGACTTGCGAACTAAATTAACTGTTGAGATGAGTTTATTCAAAAATTGTGAAGGTAGTTTTGGAAGGACAACGGCCGTAGAAAATCGAGATGAAGTTTTGCCAGGTAAAATTAGATGATAAACTTTATGCATTTTATTATAATTTCAATATGAATTTTAAAATATTTTCTAATTTTTTCACATGCACTATTCTAGATCAATGGTGGGAAACTTATGGAACCGAAGCGTCCAATTTGCAAAAGTTGGCTATTCAAATTTTAAGCCAAACTTGTAGTGCATCTGGTTGTGAACGAAATTGGAGTGTATTTGAGCACATTCATTCAAAAAAAGAAATAGGTTGGAGCATCAAAAGCTTAATGATCTTGTCTTTGTTCGTTACAACCTACGACTACAAAACAGGTATTGCACTTATTATACTTTATATGTTATTGCTTATATACTTATGTTGTTTATGACTATGAATGATGAAAATTGGAAACAACTATATGTTGTTTGCTTATGATATTGTTTATACTACTAGCTATTGCTTGATATGTAGAAACTTGTTAATTTGATTCTCTATCTCAAAAAATAGTACTGAGATTGATTTGGAAACATTTAATTAGGAATTTGAGCATATGCTTTGGTTGTTGCTATTGCTTAATATGTTGCATTTTAGTACAATGTTAATATACATTTTATATTATTAATTTTTAAGCTAGTTAAGTTAGTTATATACTACTAGTTTTTAAGAATATTAATGAGTTTTATGTTTGACATTATCGTTAATGATTCATAGAAACAAGAAGAAACAAAATTATGATCCTATCAATATTGAAATACTTGGTGATCATTCTGATTAGGTGTTGGAGGATTCACCGCCATTCTTAACCATTGAGGAGGTGGGAGCACTACGCAAAGATCTTGCTAGTATGACAATTCAACCTATGTCAAATGATATTGGTATGATATTAGTTATTCTGATAACAATTTTGTTACTTTAATTTATTACTATATGTTAATTGTTTAACTCTCTAATTTATTTGTTGTTACAGATCAATTAAATTTGGATGAGGTTGATGTCGAGGATGATGAACAACTTAATTCTGGAGAAAACAACCAAAATAATAATATCATTGATGGGGAAAATGTTGCAAATGCGATTGATTTTACTGCAGATGATTTTGATATTGAAGAAGGAGATCCCAATATTGAAATAATTTTACCTCATTGGAACTAAACTTAAGTAGACATTGGAGTTATTTTGTTATAAATTATTCAATTATATTATGTTGCAATTAGATTTTGTAATTTTGTATTATTTTGTTATGTGTGATACATTTGTTTAAAATTTGAATTTAAATTATGAACTTGTGAAATTATGATATGATATTTTCAAAAAATTTAAGTACTAGTTATATTTTTTTAGAAACTGAATCATCTGGTTCGGCCGACTTTATATCTATATAATGACAGGTCTATTCAACCGAGTTATCCGGTTTAGTCATGCGGTTCGACCAGTGACCCAGTGGTTCGACCGATAAACCAGTGACCCAATACCCTCATCGGTTTGATGACCGGTCCGGTTTTTAAAACACTGGGTTGTAGTCATAAATCTCTAGTTTGATTTTAAAGGATAACTTTATCAACCATCTTACGTATCTTTCACCGTTTGGTCTAGTTTTAGTAATTTATTGACTTCAAATGTTGCCATTATTAAAACCATATCAAGTATTGTTATCATTAAAACTGAGCAGTAATCATTAAAAAGTCATTATTAAGAACACACATCATCATAACTAAACACTTGCTTGTTCACTTGTATTTAGTTATCTATAGGCTTCATCTTTTTAGATCACTTCTTGATTACACATGTAAGTATAATTTCACAACTTCGTCACAAAACAAAAGAATTTTCAATTAAGTCTGATTACTCGCATCTAAATTGAAGAATAATCTCACAGACAATATAAAAAATATGAAGTATTGATGTTTCAAACAATAATAAGAGATTCAGAGTAGTTCTAAAGTCATCTGAAAAATCATTAAAGAATCATAATTGCAATGTTGTGAGCCAAATTAAGAATGTGAACCCTTCCAAGGCCCCAACATTTGATTGTTAGGAGTATCCACCACCTCAAAGAAATTACTCTCTTGTTTTCACTTGTTTTATTAATTTGTGGAAAATCGGATCACATGACTAAGAGATGTAAGAGAATATCTAAACCTTCAGTTGGCTCTAGGGCACATGTTAATCTGTCTGGTGAGGAATTTATTACCATGATCAATAAAATCAGTATGATTGGTGGATTTGATGCTTGGAAGTGAATGACTTGATGAAGTAACACTACACGTGTGTTTTACTATCATTTGAGAGTTGAAGGTTTGAATCGGTTGTAATCATAAACCTCTAGCTTTATTTAAAAGGATAGCTTAATCAAGCATCTTGTGCATCTTTCAACGTTTGACCTAGCTTTAGTAGTTTATTGACTTCAAATGTTGTCATCATTAAAACCATATTAAGTGTTGTTATCATTAAAACCAAAGCAGACATCATTAAGAACATGCATTGTTGTGAATTGATGACGTTAAAAACAAACCAATATATGAGAAAAATATTGAGTTTCTTGAACAAACACAAGAAACCCTACTAGGTTTTACAAAAGGGGAAGAAGAAGAAACAAGAATAAGAATTGGTTAAATATTTTTTTTCTACTCACTTTCTCAATAAGGGTTCAAAGGTTATAAGTGAATACCAACAATTAACATCTCTCAACAACCTGAGAGAACTAGTCTATTTATAAACTACTAAACTAACTTAGAGTACAAGTAACTTAACAATTGGACTTAGAAGCAAGGCCAAATTCGACATACTAAAAGAGTTCGATCACCTCTCTCACTTTATTTCAATCACTAATCTCATTTAATCACTACAATAATCAATATCAAGAATGTTGAATTACAACTCAACTAAATAAATCAACAACTATGCCTTATGATTAGAATTTAGCGCTAACGTGGTGTACAAGTAACAACACGAACAAGGGACTCAAATTAAACCCTAACACGCATATCTTCAACTCTTGTCCACGTCAAACATTAGGTTTGAGTCTATTTAAATATCAATAAAGAATATGGGCTTTTCCAATGGCCATTTAATCATGTCCAGAATTGTAGGATATCTTGTTAAAAATTGTTTTTAAAATATCCTTCAAAAAGATTTTATTTGATTCAAATTTAAATCTCAATTTAAATTGATTTGATCATGTCTAATCTAATTAAAAAATCCACATAAATGCATTGCTAGAAGATAGCAACAAATCTGACTGAAAAAACCTGAAAATAACACACAGAATAACTACAACATTGACATGCTGTCAAGGGCCAGATATTGCAAACATGCTGGGATGTGTGTTCCCACATGTGTCCTTTCTTCACAAAAATAGCTTGAACATACCATGTTGTTTTGTATAATGCAGCCAATCCAAAAAGGAACAACAATCTTCCCTTTGCCAAAACAACACTTTTAAAAAACATACAAGATGTGCAATATAAGTTGAGCATTAAGCACACCACACACAAGCACACATAGAAAAAAAACAATAACAGCAGAAGTAGCACAATTAGAAACATTAAATATGGTTGTTATAAAAAAATGCTCCATACAATCAAGCACACAATCATTCAGCATGCACACAAACATAGACAATGGTTGTCATACAGTTCAGAAGTCAGCACACGCCATAACTACAAAATATTATAACATTAGAGTTCATACACAGTCAGTAGATCATCTTACACATTCTCATAGTTGAAGGCCAAATTCCTGGTCAAATGCTTCATCATGTGAGCATAAAATCTCATCATATGAGAGCACAACCAAAAGCAAACCAAAACAAACATCTATCAATCATAATGTATGCACATAACATATTTCACCATTACTCCTCCTTTTTTCCACAATTTGGAAAAGGTGTGAAAAGAAAGAAAACCATATAAATACCACAAAGCATGTACCGTTAACATTTGTAAAGATGCATTACAGCCCAAAAACATAATATGCCCAAATACAAGGGCCAAAAAACAATCATAACATCTTTCTTCAAAAATAGCACAAATAACTCTCGCCTGATGACTTCAGTCTTCAAAGCTTGATTCTTCTTCTTCACTTGAGGATTTTGCATCTTCCTCACTGAGTAGATATTTACTCTTGAGATATGAGTCTTCAGAAAAGAGATAAACTCCTTATAAAGCCATAAATGTCCAGCTCCAAAAATCCATAAGGATTTAGGTCATGAGTTTGGTTGGACTTCTAAAAATCACATGAGATCAATCTTCAATAATAATGATTTCCAATATTTACTAATCTTTTTTAATAGATATTATTCTTTATGCATTTGATTTAGATTACATCCTCCAAAAATACACATGATCAATCAAATATTTATTAGAAAGATTGAGATCTTTGTAACTAGTATGAGGAAAATATCTCTCAGATCGTGGAACACTTGGCTTGACATCTAGCCATGTAACACAATTTTGAATCTTGAAAAAATAAAATAACATCTTTACTTGATAAACATCACAGTAAAAGATTCATGATAAATATCTTGTAAATCATCATATCACCATCTCCCCCTAGATTTCTGAAAATGGGCAACGGGTAACAGAAATATTCAGCCCAGAATTGGCACAAGTACTAAATAACAAGAACACAAGTACATATACCAAAAAATTGTAGTAGCAACAATTTTGTTTTTCAGGTGCACATATGCCAAACACAATGTCTGGCACAATGTGTATGAAAATGTACTTATGTAGCAGCAACAACAAGTTGAGGTTGAAAAGCTCTATCATTTCTCCAGGCCAATTTCATCAACAATAGCACGAATGTTGAACACAATGTCAGCCACATATTTTCCAAAATTTATTTGTAACTCAAGGTCAAAACACTTAGGGAAACACCCAATTCATCATAATTGTCAATATATTTCTTTTAAACACTCAAAATATCACAAATTAGAGAAGAAACACCAATAAATGGTTAGATGCCTTGAGACTTAACATGTATAACCCATTGACAAAGGTAACATTCTCCACATTCAAAGGTAGCACGAGTTCTTACATGGTACATAAAACTAGTGATGCAATAGTAGATTACTTATGATTGCAAACTTAGCATTATACCAAAACCAAATTCGTCAATAACAGGACCATTGGAATGACTAATGTATAGGACATCTTTCCCAACAAACAGCTCACAACTAAAATTCAATAACCAAGACCATATCATCACAGAATATTCATTAACTTAACATTATACCTCATTGAATATTCATTAACTTACTCACCTTTGAAGGCATAAAAGGCCATATCATCACAGGTTTTATCGTCGACCACTCATTGGTCGAAATGACACAAAATTAGGTGAGTAAGAAACCTTAAAAATTGCATTTCAATAGTTCTAGAGATAAGTATGGAACTGGATTGGAAGTCTCATAATCTCTCCAAAGGAGCTACCAACATTGTTTAAATTCATAATCAAAGGCTAATGCTCTAACAATGAGGGTGAATATGAAGCTTTGGTGGCCGGCCTTAGGATTTCATTGGATTTGGAAGCAAAAGAAGTTGAAATAAAAGGGAATTCAGAATTGATGGTGAAGAAATTAAGAAAAGAATACAAATGTATCAAGGAGAATTTGATGATGTACTCGATAAGGTCGTAGTTCACCTTTCCATCAGTACCAATCAAGTTTGCGTGAAACTCAATCTTACCTAACTTTCTATTCTCGGTGTCAGATAACAAATCATTCAACGTAGATCTCAAGACGGCGAGACATACAGTGTCCTTCTAAAGTCGAAATTTTATAGGAGGTTTTGCCCCCATTGAAGTGCACTTCTTTCTTAATCAAAAATTAAGGAAGATGCACTTTTAGATGTTTTTCTCAATAATGTATGACACTTATTTATACAATTTTGGATTTGTTCTAGACCATACAAAACGATCGACACAATTACCACCGTATAAAATTGTCGGTAAAATTCCAACAGTTTAAAATTTACACTACCAAAAATTTTGCATTAAATATCAATATTATTTCAAAGATACCAAAAATTTTAAAAAAATAATAAAACAAATTCATAGCGAAAATTTTAACTTTTTATACCAAAAAATTTCGATGACTACCAAAAATTTAATTTGTACATTTTGATCCAGTTATTTTTTTAAGGGTAGTTCTAAAATTATAAAGAAATGTGGGGTGCTATTTATAGTTTTCAGGGTGTCAGATTAAATAAGCTAACCCAAGTTTGGGCTTTAAAACCCAAACGTACTTTCATTCAAAAACAATCTAAGCACTATTTATCGTTGAACAGTTAAAACAAAATCTAGAGAATTTTAGATGTCTGTAGAACTCTAGAATGTTTCAGAATATTCAAGACCCTTTCACAAAATAAATCAAGTAACAGCACTTTCTGGATAGTACAGGATTATTCCTCCATCTCCTTTATATACCTCGAGAGCCTTTCAACAATGTCATTCATACATACTCAGCATCCATATCTATTCGTCTACACCATTCTAAATTTACAGAGTTCTTATAAACTACATTCAAAATGTCTTTGATTCCAAGTTTCTTTGGCAACCGAAGGAGCAACGTATACGATCCATTCTCTCTCGACGTTTGGGATCCCTTGAAGGATTTTCCATTTCCAAGTTCTGCACTTTCTGCTTCATTCCCTCGGGAGAATTCTGCGTTTGTGAGCACACGAGTTGACTGGAAGGAAACACCAGAAGCGCACGTGTTCAAGGCTGATCTCCCTGGACTGAAGAAGGAGGAAGTGAAAGTTGAAGTTGAAGATGATAGGGTTCTACAGATAAGCGGAGAGAGAAGCGTCGAGAAAGAAGATAAGAACGATGAATGGCATCGCGTGGAACGTAGCAGTGGAAAGTTCTTGAGAAGGTTCAGATTGCCTGAGAATGCGAAAATGGAACAAGTGAAAGCTTCCATGGAGAATGGTGTTCTCACTGTCACCGTTCCAAAAGAAGAGATCAAGAAGCCTGAAGTTAAATCCATTGAAATCTCTGGTTAAACTTAGGATGAGCTTTGTTACTCTGTTGCTTTAAGTTATGTACCTGTTTTGTCTTAATACTTTGTAATACTTCCGTTTTGTGATTTGTGTGTAAGAAATATATGATGATGTAATATGTGTAATTTTAATGAATAAATAAATAAATAATTAGTTGTTGTTCTTCTTCCAAGGAATAATCATGAATGCTTTGTTATATTATTATTATTACAAACATTACTTTTTAAACCGGCATGAAAAACCACCTGATCCAAAGCAGGAATAATTACCGTGCTTCTCATCAACGGAACCTTTCCAATCACTCTAAAAACATGAAATTTTTAGTGAGAATACTCAATACCATAATCTGCAGCTTATTTGACATATTTCATAATTTCACACTAGCACAATGCATGACTCATGAGAGTATACTTTAACATCGGGTCTGGTTTGTAAAAATATTATACATTGAAGGCTACATTGGGACTTCAAAGGTGTGCAAGACTTGCTTCATCCATAAGAGATCAGAGGTCAATCTCATGATTGTGCAACTGTGTCTTCTTTTAAGATGTCCAAATATTGAGGGAAGAGCCTAAACAAAATGAAGAAACATGGAGTAGATTTGTCGGATATTGGAACAACAATAATAATAAGTAGGCTGAACGTATAGTTTGAGAGGAGTGGGCTGTGGTTTATGGCAGCCCTTACTTAATAACATTATGGGTACAGGGGACAGAGATCAATCATCATGCTGGAAGGACCTCTGTAAATTAGACTTAGATTTTGTGGAACTTCCAAATGAGTACTCAGCAAAAGATATTTATAATGGGTTAATCATGGATCTCCCTAGTCATACCAATCCGTTATGGTCAACAGCGTGAAATAAGGTGAGGTGATTCTGCTAAAAGAATTCCATTAAAAGAAAATCTAGCTACAAGAGGTGTGATACACTTAGGTTGCAGCGCCTGGAGCAGTTTGAAGATTTGATGGGCTATAGCATATCAAAGAAGAATGCGGTGGTGTGGTTCGCTAGCTGTGGAGTTTATGGAAAGCAAGAAAGATTTTCCGAAACAAAGAAAATTGTGTTGAAAAGATGGTAGAAGCGGCTAAATTGCTCTCTTGGAATGGTGTATGAATCCTAAGTCTTGCCTTGAAATTAAGAATGTACAAACATCGCCTATCTGAGCAATCAAGAGCTAGTTTGGGCAGTGGAATTTAGGTGTTTACATCGATCACAGACTTGTCTGTTTCTCTGTTTACATTGGAGAAAAATGATGCTAAACAGTCTGAATTTCCTGCCGTTTGAAAATCATACTATGTAGTGGCATGTCTAGCAATATTTGTTCTTGGCATTGCAGATCGTGCTTGTCTGCTGAAGATGCAGTCATTTTGAATGTTCGGTGATGGGGCCAAATTGCGGGTCTGACAGCTTGATGGTCTCTGTTTGGCGGTCGATCATCTCTAATGATTTAGTGGGTATGGAATAAGGGTTATCAGTTTTTTCTGCTGCTCTTAGTCTTCGTTACAGTTGAATTGTCATTTCAAGCATTAAGCCTATTATGTGATGTATTGCACCAATTGGTTTAGAGGTTGGGTGGTGTGAGATTATGGGTGTATTCTTTATGTAGGTCTGTTTCTGCAGTGGGCAATTTGGTGTGTAAGGAAATGTATAATGATGGTTATAACAGTAGTCCAGCCAGTTTTGCAGGATGAAAAATTGGATGGTCTTCTGAATTACAGAGGAGACTTCATCATGTTGTGTCCGGTTTCCATCGGAGTGTGTCAGTCCGTTGTGGAGCTGGGAGCCGCTTCAAAGCTAATTGCTCTATTAGAATTAAATATTGTTTGTCCTTTTCTCTTTTCACAGCTGTCAGTTTATTAAGGCACAGATTCTTTTATTCGCAGCTGTCAGTTTGTTAGGACATAGCTGTAAGTTTGTTAGTGAGTTGTGCCAGCTATATATAGCTACTGTTTGTATTCTATTTTTCCAAGAGAATGAAATACAAATCAGATTATTTTCTCTCCTTCTATTATCTTAACATGGTATCTTGAGCCTTCTCTTTTTTTTTTCTTTCCCGTGCTCCCATGGCTTCTCCTTTCAATTTTGAGGGTGTTTTTCCCTCTTCTCACATCAAACTTTCTCACCTCATCTCTGTCAAGCTTGATGAAAGAAACTTCAAGCAATGGAAACAGTAGATTGAGGGTGTGATTCGCGGCCACAAACTGTAACGGTTTGTTACGAAGCCGATTGTTCCTCCCTGCTTCCTTCCCGGCGCAGATTCGGTCACCGGTGGTGCGAATCCCTTGTATCTTGACTGGAAACAGTAAGATGCGCTTATCTGTACTTGGCTCCTCTCCACTATCTCCGACTCCATTCTTCCGAAACTGATCGATTGCACGTACTCATGGCAAGTGTGGTCTGAAGTTCTGCGTTACTGCAACACCTTGCTCACTACCAAAGCGCGTCAACTTCGATCGGAGCTCCGAACTCTCACCAAAGGTTCGCGCACGATAACAGAATTCATGATTCGTGTTCGTGACATCAGCGAATCTCTGGTATCTATTGGCGACCTTGTTCCTCAGCGGAATCTCATTGAAATCGTTCTCGATGCTCTTCCTGAAGAGTATGATCCTATTGTTGCTGCGATGAACAACAAAGAGGATCTCAATACGATTGAAGAGCTTGAATCGAGTCTCCTTGCTCATGAATCGCGTCTGGAGAAGAATCGTAAAGTTGTTGTTACTGAACCTGTTTCAGTGAATCTTGCTCAAGCACCACCATCTTCTCAGTCTTTCTCTACAGATGCTTCTGGTGTAGATACTGCCTCAACCTTTCCGGTTGGTACTAGCCATGCTAACGCCACTGCTGACAATCATGGTTATGGCTTTCGTGGTGGTAGGTCTGGTCATGGTGGTGGAAGATTTGGACGTGGAGGTGGCAGATCTGGTAAAGTTTCTTGTCAAATCTGCCACAAACCTGGTCATGATGCATCAATATGTTATCATAGGTACTCATCTTCAGGTGCTCCGTCCTACCCTTCACCAAGAACTCCCTTCAATCCTTTCATGAAGATGCCACGCTCACCATATCCTCCTTCTGCTTTTGGTTATGCTCCTGCTCCAAGGCCTACACCACCAAGGCAGCCTCAACCTCAAGCTTTCTTAGCAGGTTCTGATCCCAGCTTCAACAACCAATGGTGGTATCCAGATTCAGGTGCTTCGCATCATGTCACGCCTGAGATTTCAAATTTGTCTGATGCTTCTTCACTGCCTGGAACTGAACAAGTGTTCATGGGGAATGGTCAAGGTTTGTTTATTGATTCTGTAGATTCCATGAGTTTTCTTTCCTCTAACCCCTCTAATTCATCATTAGTCTTGCATAATCTTCTTCTTGTTCCTCATATAACTAAGAATCTCATCAGTGTCAGTAAATTTGCTCAGGATAATCGTGTCTATTTTGAATTCCATCCTAAATTTTGTGTTGTAAAATCGCAGGATACTTCTGAAATCCTTCTTCATGGCATTGTTGGAGCTGATGGACTCTACAGATTTGCCAAGCCCATTGCCTCTCTATCCAAGTCTATTAGTCCTAGTTCTAATTTCTGTTCTAGATTTAGTTATCCTTGTAATCCTGTTGCTACTAGCAACCATCTTTCCTATTGTAATGATGATTTTCACAATAATAAAACTGCATCTAACTTTATTTTCAATTCTCCTGCTGTACATTTAACTTCTGCTCTTAATTCCCACTCTAATTCTGCCATGTCTGACTTTGCCACTATATCAAATAGCAAGTATTCTCTATGGCATACTAGGCTTGGTCACCCTCACCATCATGCACTTCTTGAGGTTCTCAAACTCTGTCAAATTCCTTTCCCTCAAAAGCCTCCCACTGACCTATGTTCTGCTTGTTGTTTAGGAAAGTCTCACAGACTGCCATCAACACTGTCCACTACTATTTTCACTTGTCCCTTTGAACTCGTTGTGTGTGATCTTTAGGGCCCTGCACCCATGGTCTCCTCACGAGGTTACTCTTATTTCTTAACCTGTGTTGATGCTTTCTCAAGATTTGTTTGGGTTTTCCCTTTAAAACTAAAGTCTGACACCCTCACTCAATTTATACACTTCAAGTCTATGGTTGAACTTCAGTTCAACTGTAAAATTAAAGGCATCCAAAGTGATGGAGGTGGTGAGTTCAAACCTCTCACCAAGTTTCTTGCTCCCTTAGGAATTACTCATAGGTTCCCTTGCCCTTACACTCACCATCAAAATGACATAGTGGAAAGGAAACATCGCCATATAGTTGAAACAGGCCTTGCTCTTCTTGCTCATTCTAAACTTCCTTTCAATTATTGGGATCATTCCTTTCTCACTGCAGCCTACCTTATCAATAGGTTACCTAGTGCTTCCCTTTAAAATAAATCTCCTTACTCCATTTTAATGCACAAACCTCCTGACTATTCCTCAGTTAGGGCTTTTGGCTGTGCCTGTTTCGCTTTCCTTAGACCCTATACCTCCCACAAACTTTCATTTAGATCTCAAGAGTGTATCTTTCTAGGATATTCCTCTGTTCACAAAGGCTACAAATGCCTTTCAGCTGATGGACACGTATATATATATATATATATATATATATATATATATATATTATATATATATATATATATATATATATATATATATATATATATATATATATATATATATATATATATATATATATATATATATATATATATATATATATATATATATATATATATATATATATATATATATATATATATATATATATATATATATATATATATATATATATATATATATATATATATATATATATATATATATATATTATATATATATATATATATATATATATATATATATATATATATATATATATATATATATATATATATATATTATATATATATATATATATATATATATATATATATATATATATATATATATATATATTATATATATATATATATATATATATATATATATATATATATATATATATATATATATATATATATATATATATATATATATATATAATATTATATATATATATATATATATATATATATATTTATATATATATATATATAATATATATATATATATATATATATATATATATATATATATATATATATATATATATATATATATATATATATATATATATATATATATATATATATATATATATAATATATATATATATATATATATATATATATATATATATATATATATATATATATATATATATATATATATATATATATATATATATATATATATATATATATATATATATATATATATATATATATATATATATATATAATATATATATATATATATATATATATATATATATATATATATATATATATA
Organism: Lathyrus sativus; assembly: GCA_963859935.3. Lineage (NCBI taxonomy): Eukaryota > Viridiplantae > Streptophyta > Magnoliopsida > Fabales > Fabaceae > Lathyrus > Lathyrus sativus. The sequence goes on along the minus strand of OZ012741.1, from coordinate 583,549,376 downwards.
TATATATATATATATATATATATATATATATATATATATATATATATATATATATATATATATATATAATATATATATATATATATATATATATATATATATATATATATATATATATATATATATATATATATATATATATATATATATATATATATATATATATATATATATATATATATATATATATATATAAAGATGTCCTATTTCATGAAACTAAATTTCCCTACCCTGAGCTCTTTCCTAGCTCCTCCACTCCTGTGACTTCCCCTACTTCTGCCTCTTGGTTTCCTTCTGCCTCTCCACCTATTCCTACATTTCATATTCCCCCACTGCAACAGGTTTTCCCCCTATCTCCTCTCAGCCATCACCTTCTAATGCTGCTTCCCACACTGCAGAACATTCTTATTCTCCTATCTCTGCTCAGCATATGTCTCCTATTGTCTCTAATGCAGCTCTCCCTCTTCTCCTTCTGACCTTTCTGATCTGGCTGAGGACAGCACTATATCTCCTTCCTCTTCATCTCCTGTCCCTTCTTCTTCTTCTAATTCTGCTCTTATTCCTCCTATTCACCCTTCTATGTTCATCCCATGCAAACTCGTGCCAAAATGGCATTGTTCAGCCTAGAGTCAATCCTACTTTGCTCTTAACTCACATGGAACCTACCTCAATCAAACAGGCCTTGACTACTCCTCACTGGTTTCAAGCTATACAAGATGAATATCAGGCCCTTTTGAAAAATCAGACTTGGTCTTTGGTGCCTCCACCTGCATCCAAGAAAACCTATAGGCTGCAAATGGGTTTTTCGTGTGAAAGAAAACCCTGATGGTACCATTCTTAAATACAAGGCGAGGTTGGTTGCCAAAGGTTTTCACCAACAGGCTGGGAGTGATTTCTCAGAGTAGTCAAACCTGTCACCATAAGACTTGTGTTAACCCTTGCTGTCACAAATAACTGGCAGATGCAGCAAATTGATGTCAATAATGCCTTCCTTAATGGGCTACTTGAAGAGGAGGTTTATATGATACAACCTCCTGGGTTTGAGGCTACTGATAAGTCTTTGGTTTGCAAGCTGAACAAAGCTTTATATGGTCTAAAGCAGGCTCCAAGAGCCTGGTTTGACAGACTCAAGGGTTCTCTTCTGACTCATGGACTGCAGCCTAGCAAATGTGATCCCAGTTTGTTTTATCTTCACACCAGCAGCCTCATTATCATGGTCCTAATTTATGTTGATGATATCATCATCACAGGAAATTCCACTGCCTATATTGCTCAGCTTATTAAGAGTCTTAACTCTAATTTTGCCCTCAAAGATCTTGGTAAGTTGGATTATTTCCTAGGCGTTGAAGTCTCCCATCTGCCTAATGGTTCTATCATCTTATCTCAATCTAAGTATGTGAGTGACATGCTTACTAGAGTGAATATGGCCACAGCTAATCCTATGCCTACCCCTATGGTTTCTAGCAGTAAATTATCTAAATTTGGTTCAGCTACTGTTGCAGATCCCACCTTGTTTAGATCTGTTGTTGGAGCATTGCAGTATGCAACATTGACCAGGCCTGAACTCTCCTTTGCTGTTAACAAGGTGTGCCAATTCTTATCCAATCCTTTGGAGGATCACTAGAAAGCTGTCAAGAGAATACTGAGATATCTCAGTGAGACACTTCACTATGGTCTTCTCATTCAACCTGCCCCTAAACAGCAGTCTCTTTCTCTCTTGGGTTTTTGTGATGCAGACTGGGCTGCAGATCCTGATGACAGGAGATCAACCTCAGGTGCTTGTGTTTTTCTTGGGCCTAATTTGATCTCTTGGTGGTCCAAGAAGCAACAACTTGTGGCTAGATCAAGTGCTGAAGCAGAGTACAGGAGCATGGCTCAGCTTGCCTCTGAGATGTTATGGGTCCAATCTCTGCTCACTGAATTACACTGCACTTTTCAAATTCCCAAGATTTTATGTGATAACCTAAGCACAGTTACTTTAGCTCACAACCCTGTGCTTCATAACAGAACCAAACACATGGAATTAGACATTTTCTTCCTTAGAGAAAAAGTCATCAGCAAGAGTTTAACTGTGGTTCATGTTCCTGCTCAAGACCAATGGACAGATGCACTAACCAAACCTCTCTTTGCTGTCAAATTCCTACCTCTAAGAGACAAGCTCAGAGTTTTCAGTAAAAGGGAGCTATTGAAGACACCCTCTGATTCTAAGGGGGACTATTAGAATAGAATATTCTACTGTTTTGTCTTATTCTATTGTTTGTCCTTTTCTCTTTTCACAGCTGTCAGTTTGTTAGGGCACAGATTCTTTTATTCACAGCTGTCAGTTTGTTAGACCACAGCTGTAAGTTTGTTAGTGAGTTGTGCCAGCTATATATAGCTACTGTTTGTATTCTATTTTGCCAAGAGAATGAAATACAAATCAGATTATTTTCTCTCCTTCTGTTATCTTAACAAACAACATTTATTGTGAGGCGAGTGTTCTGTTACAGTTTTTAATTTTGGTTTGATGCAAGAGGTGTAACTTGGATCAGTTAAAATGGAGATATTTCTATGTGTCCTAGTGCAGGTGGAAATATCTCAAGCAGTTAGTTGTATCATTTGGCAGTCAATTGTATCATTTAGCAGTAAAATGTGGCTGTCGTGATCAGGTGATTCAATAACAGTGTTGGGTGATTGGCATAGTCCTGTCAAAATTCAAATCATCACTCGGCTCTAGTGTATTGGTGCCGCTGCAGGATGATAATTTAAGCACGTTGCGGATCTAGTCAGCTCTAGTGTATAGGATGATAATTTTAGTCAGCTCTAGTGTATAGGATGATAATTTAAGCATATTGTGGATCTAGTCAGCTCTAGTGTAGCTCTAGTGTATAGGATGATAATTTTAGTCAGCTCTAGTGTATAGGATGATAATTTAAGCATATTGCGGATCTAGTCAGCTCTAGTGTATTGGTGCAGCGGGTTTCTGGTTTATGTGGTGGCAATCTGGCTGTTTCAAGACTGGTTTTTCTTTGTATCTCATTTGAGTGTGTAATGAAATTGAAATATGTTGGTATGGATCTTGGTAGAGCTTCAGGGTTGTTTCTTGTAGAGGCTATTGTTATAGCTGTTCCATTTATTGGTTTTAGATTGGTGTTTGTTATAGCTGTTCCATTTCTGGTTTTTTAGATTGGTGCGGAGCAGGTATGGTAATTTTTTAAATCTCAGATATAACAACAAAGAGCACTTATTTATTAAGAACAAACAATAGTTTTACAGGGCCATTACGGCTTAATACACAAGTTCTGAAATATAAAAACTAAAGACATTGCAAACTTCAAAACATTATAGATGTTTTGAACTAAAGACATATAGAACTTCAACACATTATAAGACGGCTACACAACATTCACCTACTTAAATTCCACCACGAAGGCGCAAAACTAGGTGAAGAGTAGACTCCTTCTGAATGTTGTAATCAGCAAGGGTCCTACCATCCTCCAACTGCTTCCCAGCAAAGATCAACCTCTGCTGATCTGGTGGGATTCCCTCCTTATCCTGAATTTTTGCCTTCACGTTATCAATTGTGTCTGAACTTTCTACCTCTAAGGTAATGGTCTTTCCAGTCAAAGTCTTCACAAAGATCTGCATACCTCCCCTCAGACGAAGAACAAGGTGAAGGGTAGACTCCTTCTGAATGTTATAATCAGCCAGAGTTCGGCCATCTTCAAGCTGCTTTCCCGCAAAAATCAACCTTTGCTGGTCTGGGGGGATACCCTCCTTGTCCTGTATCTTGGATTTCACATTGTCAATAGTGTCTGAGCTCTCTACCTCCAAAGTAATTGTCTTGCCTGTAAGGGTCTTCACAAAAATCTGCATACCACCACGAAGTCGCAACACAAGATGGAGAGTTGACTCTTTCTGTATGTTGTAATCTGCCAAGGTTCGGCCATCTTCGAGCTGTTTTCCAGCAAAGATGAGCCTTTGCTGATCTGGTGGGATACCCTCTTTATCCTGTATCTTGGCCTTGACATTGTCTATGGTGTCAGAACTCTCCACCTCAAGGGTGATGGTCTTTCCTGTGAGGGTCTTGACAAATATTTGCATACCACCACGGAGACGGAGCACCAGATGTAGTGTGGATTCTTTTTGGATATTGTAATCTGCTAAAGTTCTGCCATCCTCAAGCTGTTTGCCAGCAAAGATAAGCCTCTGTTGGTCTGGTGGAATGCCCTCTTTATCCTGAATCTTGGCTTTGACATTGTCAATGGTATCAGAGCTCTCCACCTCAAGGGTGATGGTCTTTCCTGTGAGAGTCTTCACAAAGATTTGCATCCCACCACGGAGACGGAGCACCAAATGGAGAGTTGATTCCTTCTGTATATTGTAATCAGCAAGTGTACGTCCATCCTCTAGTTGCTTTCCAGCAAAAATGAGACGTTGCTGGTCTGGAGGGATCCCTTCCTTGTCTTGAATCTTTGCCTTAACATTGTCTATGGTATCCGAACTCTCAACTTCGAGAGTGATGGTCTTGCCGGTGAGGGTCTTAACAAAAATTTGCATCTACAATATCAGAAACAAGAAAAAACATACAAATCCATAAAAAAAATTCTTCATTATAGACTACAAAGTGGAAAGTCTACATGTAGCAAACAAAAGACCAGAAGCATAGAATCAATCAATACAATCACCTCTATCTATTTACAAGAAACATCTCAGAAACATCTTCATCAAATTCACCAAAGTAATCAATAAATAATTTGGGTGACAATACCATATTCTACATATACGGAACAACGTACAAAACAAAGCTATAGATTTGATATTAATATAAATCGTGTCCAGTTCAGAATAGAAGCATCAAGTATGCCTGGACTTATTACAGAATGTTTTATAACAATACAATACATAATCTTGTTCTGAGAAATTCGGTATACAAACGTTTTTAAACAGATATAAAGATCTTCTTCGAAGATAAAAAATTGAAAAATGCTGTCCAATTAATCAAAGAAAAGTTTCCCAAACATGGGATTATTGATATTCATGATTAAGCCAAAATCAAAGCAAGCGTATCCAACAATCGATTAAAAGAGAAGGCAAAACACTAACAATTAAATGTGAAAAACTAAATCTTAATCTAAATCAAAGCAAACGTATCCAAAAATCGATTAAAAGAGAAGCCAAAACCCTAACAATTGAATGTGAAAAACTAAATCAAAATCAAAATTGATCCAATGATAAACCAATCGTGAGAACGCAAAACCCTGACAACAAAATATAAGATGGAAATAGAATAGGAGTAGAGGATACCTTGATTGATTCTGTGTGCTAGGGTTTCTTCTCTCTTCAACGAAACAAAAGTTAATATGAATGAATATATGAATATTGCATTACGGGCTTTCGAATTTATAGCTTAAATGAAATGAGGTTGCGTAAGAGTAATGGCAGATCTACCAATTGAATCGTGACACGCGGATAAATTTGAGCTGTAAATTGTTTTGACACGGCAATGTTTGGTATCACAGTCGTCTTCGGCAACGGATGAGTTGAAAAATGCATCTCCTTTCAAACACGTCTTGAATCTATTCGCTTATTTTGTTTTACATGGTAATCTTTGATTAAGATAAAGAGATTTTTAACATTTTATTTAATTTTTTTATATTTTATATAAAATGATTTATGAAAATTCTCCTAAACATTTTTTAAAATACTCATTTTTTAAATTAAGAAACTCTCCTATGTTTTATTCAAGATAAAAATAAAGTAAATGATGCAAGATAAAATCATAAGTTTAATTATCATTGAACAATAATGTTTGTGCTCTTTCACCGATATCTATGAGTGGGAGTCGGATTAAGAAACATTTTTTGGTGTGGTAAAAAATTTAATAAAAAATAATGTCGAACTTAATTATACTTTTGATTTCTTATTTTATCTTTATTTCAAAACTTTGATTCTCTTCTCACCTTTTTACAATTAAATTTAATTATATATTCATTTTTAAATATGATATTACTTGTGAAACATGACGAATCATCATATTAATTTTTTAAAAAAATTATACATTACACATTAAAAAATCAAAAAATCATCAATTTTCAATAGAAAAATGTAAGCAAGACTAAGACCTTAAAAAAAATCTTTAAAGATAAAATATATAAGTTACATATCATTAAAAAATAGACCTATCACCCGTTTTCAATATAAAAATGAAAAAAAAGATCAAAATTTTTTTAATCTAAAATATAAAGATTATTTTCGCGAATGACTTAAAATATGATAACTAAAACTTTAATTAAATCAAGATTTTTCAAAGTGTCTTCTAATAAACACATTTTTAAAGATAAAATATTTCACTCTTTGAAAAATATTTCTCTATTTTTAGCATACTAAATTTCATAAAATAAAATAATTATTTAATAATTAGATAAACATAAAAATTATGTAACTTACTTCAACTTCTTATATGTTAAAAAAAAGATTAAATTACAGTTTTGGTTCCCTTATTTTGTCTGATTCACGAAATTAGTCCCTTTATTTTAAATTTAAATAATTTTGTTCCCTCTATTTTAAATCCAAACAGTTTTAGTCCCCGTCTTAAATTTTTTTCATACAAAATCAATAAAAATTTTGTTTTTTTAACTTATATTATTATCTATAAAGTTCAATAATATGTTTATATACGATGATTTGTTATGCTTTACATGTAGATTGTTATTCAAAAAATGAAAGTATTGTTAATTTTAAGTTCAAAAATATGAGAGGGGAACTAAAATTGTTTAAATTTAAAATAGAGAGATCAAAACTGTTTAAATTTAAAATATAAGATCAATTTCGTGAGTCAGGTAAAATAGGGGGACCAAAATTGTAATTAAGCCAAAAAAAAAAACACTTTTGGAGCCTCCCCATCTTTCAGAGCCACTTCTGGTGGCTTAATTCTCGGGCCCACACTTTTGGTGGTCCGCATATGGTTCGATTTCTTTTCAGCTTGAGGCTTTAAGCATAGCATTTTTGGAAGACTTCTTGGTCTTCTTGGATGATTCCAACCCACCGTCAAAAAGCGGGTATTTTGTGGTATACAGGGCGGCTCCCAACTTATTGAAAGTTGACTACCCTATGATCATGTTATAGGAAGGCGAGGCTTCAATAACTAGATATTCAACCTTGATATGCTTGGCATGTTCTCTTACCCGAAGGTGGTCTTAAGTGTTATATAAACCTTTACTTATACTTGATCCTCAAAAAACCCAAGCAGTGACCCTTTGAAAGCTTTTAGACCGTATGGTTCGAGGAGAAGCCTCTCAAACGCATCCATGTAGAGGATATCTGTAGAGCTTCCTTAATCTACCAACACTTTTCTAATTTTCCAATCAATGTACCTCATGGTGATGACCATGTGGTCGTCGTTATGGGGATGGATGAATGAATGTTACGTCCTTTTCCAAAAAAGTGATCTCGAACTCTAGTGGTTTGGTCTCACCTACCTTTGAATATGTGGGCGGGTATTTTATAGTTAATATTTAGCGAACATGTCTTCGTTGGGTGGAATTGGTTTCTCTGCCCCCAACAAATCCTCTTACAATATTACTAAGGGTGTGACGTAGAGTCTCGTCACCCTCTTCCTTGGATAAATCCTTTCTCTTTCTGGATTTAGGGCTTCCAATATCGTCAATCCTGTGAGAGTGGCCTTGCCTGGCCCTTTGGAGGAGTCACCTTTGATGTATTTCTCGAGGTGAACCTCATGGATCAGACACCTTTTCTCCTTTTTAAGTTGGAAGCAATGTTTTATATGGTGCCCTTTAACCTTGTGGAACTTGAACCATTTTCCAGGCTCAGACACCATTACCCCTATTTTTGGAGCTAGGGCGTAGGAATGTCATGCAAGTAGAGAACCTCTCTTCATATTTTCTCACAGTGAGTGTTCAGGGGCTTGAAGCTCTCCATGATTTTTCCACCTTACTTAAACATCATCTTGTACCTAGAAGGCATGGTGTAGTTGTTCTTCCGCAGGTGATGTGAGCCTTCAACATTAAGGACTCATTCTTTCACATCACAAGCCTTCTTCTCGGAATTATTCTCCTCGCTTTTTATATAGCATTACGCCTTTGCGAGCACCTTAGCTAATGAACATGTTGGCCTTTGGGCGAGGGACTCATTAAAGTGCCATACTTTTAGGAAATTTTGAAATGCCCCTGCAAACATTTCCTGGTTCGGGTGGACGACTTTTATCGTGCCCTCGTTAAAATAGGTGAGGTATTCTCTCAGTAACTTTAAGGGCCCTTGTCGAATATTAAAAAGGCTGGTGGTGGACATCTTTTTATGTCGACTCACTACGAATTGGTGCACAAGTTTCTTTTCTAGATCTTGGTAATTGGCGACGGAGATTCGGGGTAGACACATGTACCATCGTAAGACTGCACTTGTGAAAGTGCCAGACAAAAGCTTGCACTTCAGAAAATTAGATGCTTGGATGATGGTCATCTATGTGTTGATGGAGGTGACATGCTTGTAAATGTATCTACGCCCGTCGAGCTTTGCTAAGGAGAGAGCCTTGAAACCTTCAGAGAAATGTGTTTCCTATATCTCGTGTGAGAGGGGTTGTGAATCCAACGTTTCTTCCTTTTCTATGGGGTAACCTTCTACTAGTGCTATTAAATGTTAAAGATGTTATCCTTCAAAGTTTGGTTTTAACGATGCAACTTGTCCCTGGCGGTGCGCATCTCTTCCATAACATTAAAATCACTGCTACCTTAAGTATCCTCATGTGTGGGAGATTGTGCCCTCCTAGCAACCATGATTGAGGACACTTATGACTAGGAGTGAAGACTTTGGCGAGTGTCAAAGTGGCAGTGATAATAGAAGGTGTGGCCTAGGTTAATTCTACTAGGTCCTCACAGTAACAACATATTTTGCCTCAATTTTGGATATAACTACACTTGCTTGTTTCTTGCTTTGTTAGGAGACAAGCGAGTTATTAAGTAAGTGACACACGTCGCTTCTAATTTTCTGATATAATTTGCTCCAAACAAAATTAGAGTCAGAGTACTCAATTAAGACGCCATACATTCCTTTGGGTACCATAAAACCATTAGTGGTGTACTAGTGAGATATCTCATGATGTGCTTAATCTTAGTGATATGTGATTCTTTGGGGTTTGCTTAAAAGCGGGATATAAAGACACACAACAAACACGATATCATGAAAAAATGCATTGAGATAAATGAGAGAACTAATCATACCTCGATACTTGCCTTCTTCAATTGGATTTCATACATGAAGTACTCATCAGAGTGGAGATAGCCTTTGTTTTGTTCATGTTGAATCTCCCAAGTAGTTATTTAGATTATCTTGCTTGACTAATGAATGTATCTTATATAGATTGATGAATTTGAAGACCTAAAATATATCGAGGCTCCCATATCATTGATATCTCGAGGTTATTCGGCGTCATGTCGAAAAATTCCTTACATAAAAACTCATTAGTATTATGAAATATTATGTCATCACTATAAATTTGAACTGATAAGATGTCACACTTAATCTTTTTTAGTAAAATGAGTTTTTATCAACCTTCCCTGTATAAATTACATTTGCAATGAGAAGGGAGTACTATAAGCAATTTTTTATGCATAAAAATCTAAATACTAAATAAAGATAAAGATGTGAATGTGATTATTCAAAAGAGGTAGTAAATATGTTTTATCTTTTAATTTTTTAAAAAAATATTTTTTAAAATTTTAAAATTGCAAATAGTTTATATAAAAAATTATTTAAAATATATTCAAATTTAAATAATTTTTTAAAATTTTGATATAAAAAAAGTTAGTGTAAAATGATGAAATATATTGATAAAAATTTAATTGAAATATGTCAATTAATTATAGCGATCGAATGTTCAGAAGAATTTGATTTTTATTTTAAATGCTTATAAGCCAGACGGACGATGATAATAACTCGACCATGCAAAAGTTTTTACACTCATATTATACTAATTATTCTCTATTTATAAATCAATTTTTTCATTTTAATCGTTTTTATTACATTATAAAATCATTTAAAGAAAACGGGGTAGAAAAAAATGTGCAAAGGTTACAAATCCCTTTTTCGCTGAGACCGGTGTTCAGCACAGCGCAAATTTGCCATCGGAAAAACCTCTCTCATTTTCTGCTTCATCCAGGTAATCACTTTCTCTTCTTTTTCCCAATTTATAGCTTTGTTACTGTTTATGTGAATATTATCACTCCACAAATGAATAAATCTTCACGTGACTCTCTATGATTCAATTTTCTTTTTTTCTTTTTTTTTTTCCTTCATGTTTGTTTCCTATAATTGTGGTGTAGTTTGTGAACAAGCAATGCAAATTTTATACTAGCACTGTCAAGCCATGATCATTTTGTTTGTTAGCAAATTCAAATATAGATATAGGTATAATTCGAGTTTGATTCCAACAGCCCGAAGTTTAGGTATCTTAATATTGTATCAAATCAAAGAAGATAATGCATTTTCTTGGAATGATACAATTAGGGGTTATATGAAGAGTGGAGACATAGGACGAGGTTTTATGTTGTCCAGAAGAATCTTGCAAGGTGGTATGTTGAACCGGATAATCATACTTACCGGTTGTCATTTGGTATATTTGGGCTTGTGTTGAAGTTTGGGTTTGAATGTGATATATTTGTTCATAGTACGTCCATCATTATGCTACTCTCGTCTGGAGAGTTGGGTTCGGCGTATGATGTGTTGAATAAAATTCGGGTGAGAGACCTGGTAACATGGAATTCGATGATTACTGGATGTGTTAAAAGGGGACTGGTAAATGAGGCTATAAAAATCTATCGGGAAATGGAGGCAAATAGAGCAAAACCAATGAGATTACAATGATTGGGATTACAATGATTGGGATGATTTCTTCTTGTTCTCAGTTGCAGAATTTGAATCTTGGCAGAAAGTTACATTGTTACATCAAAGAATACGATCTCGAGTTGACAATTACACTCACTATTGCACTTATTGACATGTATGTGAAGTGCGGGGAATTGTTGGCTGCGCAAGCTCTAATTGATAACATGGCACATAAGGCCCTTGTTTCATGGACTACAATGGTTTTGGGGTATGCCAAATTCAGTATGCTAGATGTTGCTCGGGAGATTTAATATAAAATTCCAGAAAAGAGTGTTGTGTTGTGAAATGCTATCATGGATGGATGTGTCCAGGCCATGCATAGTAAAGAGGCACTGACTTTATTCCATGAAATGCAAATTAGTATGGTAGAACCCGATAAAGTGACCATGGTTAACTGCCTGTCTGCATGTTCACAACTAGGAGCACTTGATGTTGGAATACAGATTCACCACTATATTGAAAGACATGGTTTTTCTCTAGACATTGCCTTAGGAACTGCACTAGTCGACATGTATGCCTTAGGAACTGGACTAGTCGACATGTATGCCTTAGGAACTGCACTAGTCGACATGTATGCCTTAGGAACTGCAGTCGACATGTTTTCAAAGAGATTCCTCAAAGAATTTGTTTGACATGGACAAACATCATTTGTTGCTTAGCACTTCATGGGATTGCTCAGTTTGCTAGATCCTATTTCGCGAAAATGATTAATGTTGGAATAATGCCGACGAGACCACCTTTCTTGGTGTGTCATCAGCTTGTTGTCATAGAGGTTTAGTTGAAGAAGGCTGCAAATACTTTTCTGAAATGAGCTCTAAATTCAATATATCCCCTAAGCTTAAACACTACTCATGCATGGTGGACATTTTAGGAAGAGCTTGTCATTTGGAGGAAGCAGAAAAACTCGTTAAAAATATGCCAATGCCAGCAGACGCTGCTGTATTGAGTTTTAAGCTTCTTGAGGTTGATCTTCATGATAATAGACACCATGTTTGGCTTGCTAGCATGTAGAGTGAAGCAAAAATGTGGAAGGAGGCAAGGAGTGCAAGGATAATAGTGAAGGAGAGATGAGTAGAGAAGACTCCGGTTGCAGCTTAGTTGAGATTAATGGCTTATGGCATTGTGCATGGATTTGTGGTGAGGGATGCATCACATCCATAGTCTGAAGGGAGCTATGAATGTCTGGTTTTTCTGACAAAACAACTGGAACTTCTCAAACTTATCGATGTTCCGGTTTATGGAGATAATCACCTTTCGTAAACTTGTCAGAATGTTTGCAATGTCTCTGCTCATTTAATTTTAATTTTCTTTCCCTGGAAATTCTGGAGCTAGTTTTCTCATTTTGTTGTCGAGGTATTTGCCATAGAAAATGTATGAATATAACATGAAGCCCTGTCTCTCCAACCCTGCAATCTTTCAATCTTCTTTTTGTCATTTTATACCTCTTTATAGTTTTTCAGTACAGAAAAATGTATATTGATTATTATATGTGGCCATACTTCAGTGTCTTAGTTGAAAAATGCAGTTTTTCTCTGCTCATTGCCAAATTTCTCTTGATTAAGGTGCTACATGATTTCGATATTCTTTTCTCCTGTACGAGTGTCACTATGCATTGGAGTTTCGATGAACACTCAAGTTTCCTGGTTGCTGCATCATTTCAAAGACTTCTGTTTTCCATTTTCCTAAATAGTGTCAATTTCTTTGTGTTCTTTCTCTCCCTGTGCCGGAAGCTACATGGGTTCTGCTCTTCCTTTTCTTTTGTTCAGAATTCTACTTTAATTAAGTTGGTTATCATAGAGCAAAAAATGAAAATGTGGAATATTCAATGTCTGTAGAGATTAAACAGCACGTGTTATATGAATTGTAATTCCATTTGCAATTCAAATAGTTTGTTTTTTCCAATTTACATACTGCTTAAGATGCCAATGTCTCTTGGTTTTTCACATTGATTATATACAGTTTCAGCAGGATATCACGTTAAGCCAAAGTGTTTCCTTTTGGATTTACATATTAACACGTATGCTCATTTTCAGGTTTTGGTCTTCTATTATTGTATAACGATGGAGCCTGGAAAATTTGACCCAAGATACTCGGGAGAGTTGTTGAAGTACACCTATTATATATATTTTTTTGTATTTTTCATAATGTGATTTATCTGCTGTGAGCTGTTTTTTATATTGCTTTCTATTCTATGTTTTTGGTGAACAGGCATATGGATAAGCAGAATGAGGTCCTTATGGAAACATACAGATCAATGTTGCATGAATTGCAAAAACTCCAGGTTGTTATATTTCCCATGCATACACAATCCCTTTCTTGGGTATTTGGATTTGTAGCCTTACATCACTGGCTTTGTATGTTTTGCTTTACTCTCTATGTTGTCCTATCAATTTAGGAAACTGCTAGCTGTTGCATCAAGAAAATGGGGCTGACACTTTTAAGAGAGAAAAATGATATATTTAGAATGTGATATTAATTCATGATTGAAAATTCAACATCTCATGATTTTGGCTCATTTGATATCAATCTTTTGAAATATTATACTCCCGCACATTGTGATTTATCAGCTCTGTCTGATTTTTCTTATGTTCAAGATTGATATATAAGCGGTTCCTTTATCTTTGCAATATAATTATAAGCTAGTGGTGAATTTTATTGTTCCATGAATCTAGACCATATCATTACAGCCGCTTGCAGCAAATGAGTTTCCTGTTTTGATTCATCATCTAGTTGTCTGATATATCTTCTATATGATATGTTTATGGGACATTTTAACATATGATTATGACTTCATATCTTTCACTTGCCTTAGTTACTGGTATGTTTACTCAAAATATGCTGAGGGGAGAACTTATAAAAATTGGTTGTTTTTTTAGCTCTATCTCTAAGCTGACTCATACTCTTGAATTAGCTCTAATTAGAGTCAAAATTTTCTTCAGTGATTATTATTTTGAACTGGTAAATCACATGACACCTTCAAAAACTTGAATCCCCTAAATTTTGGAGTTCTGTTTTTCAGGTGGAAGAAGAGATGATTATGCGCAAGCTTTATGAAGTAATGTCCGCCCATGGTCTCACTAAACAGGTTAAGGTTTATCTGCTTTATTTCGAATTCTCAGTAGCCAACCTATGTATATGATATTCCCAACATTTATCCAAAGGATTGAACTAATATTCGTGTTAACCTTTTTGGGTTCTAGTTATTGATGATGCTACTCTTGACGATTTTTTGTGCAGAATGAAGACAACTCCAACGCCTCTCACAACACTGCAGAAGCTGAACAAATCAATAATGAAGTCAATACAACACATGAGAATCAGTAAGGACAATTCTGCAAGAATCATAAAATTTTCATCTTCAGTGGATCAATATTAAAGAGATATTGGCTAAGGAGGTAATTGATCTTCTATGTGTTGACACTGGAACCAAATGCCTATGTTTAAAGGATGAATGTGTGTATTTAGTGCACTTTATATACACTATTAGATGCTCTGTTGACCGAAATGGACTTGCAGCTAAGAGCCTCATTTTAGGGGCACTAATTTTTTAGTTATTTGTATATTATGTATAAACTATAATATATTTAAATATTTAGAGAGCTGCTGATTTTTTTTAAGTATTAGCAATGTATTTGAGAGTTTGCAAAAGGGTCTTTTAAATTTTTCACACGTGTGAAAAGAAATGGAAGAAATGAAAAGATGATATATAAAAAGAATATATTCTATAATTTTCTCTTCTATTTCGCCCTTAAAATTTAAAGTATACAACATGAAATTTAGCCTTTTTAATTGTTAACTCCAACTATTTTATTTTAATTCTCTCTGTGTTTTTTGATCAAGAGTAAAACTAAATTAAAAATATTCAAAACAATAAAATAGAAACTCTATTTTATTTCATTCTATTTAGATTCACCAACTTTATTTCCACTCTGATGTTTTAAAATATACAAAATACCTGAAAATCAATATTATAATAGGTGTATATAAAATAAATAATATAAGCCTTTTCGACTCTAAATAACATGGCCAACTAAAACTAAATAATAAAAATTAGGAAGATAATTATGTACATCGACACCTTATCTAAACTCTTTTATGATATATTTCTTTTCTTACTCAAATATGACACTATTAATATATACATTATTACTATATTTAGTATCTGTTTGATATTGAGCTTAATTGAATCTAATCACATAAAAAAAACCACACGCTTTTTGAATTGACTACTGCTGTTTGGTATGGATTATCCGCTCGATAGTAAAAATTTATTTGAACTGAATTGAACCATTTTAATTTATTTGTAATAATTAATTTGATAAACTCTTTTGAAATTTCGAATGGTGTCAAATTATTAAAAGTTAATTATTTTCAAAAAATTGAACTGTTAAACTAATTTAAAAATAATTAAAACATATTTTTAATATTTTTTATTTTTAATTTTGGGGCTGGTTTGATTACAATTTTGATTTGATTCGGTTTTAGTTTTGATTTGATTCTAAAATTCTTTGTGCAATATGATTTAATTCACTAACCAAATATACCGGTTCAATTATTTTAATTTAAATTCGGTTCAATTCAACAATTTCGTTCAATTTATGTTTTTTTATCAGCAGCCCTAATATTGACAATTGAAATGGCAATATAGATACTAGGTACACTTAAAACAAGAAGATTTAATTATAATTTTGTTTTTTTAATTCTCCTATTTTATCTAATTCAAGAAATTGATCTCTATATTTTAAATTTAAATAGTTTTGATCTCTGTATTTTAAATTTAATTAATTTTAGTCTCTTTCATACTTTTTAGTTTAAAATTAACGATATTTTCATTTTTTAAATGATAAATTAATTGTAAAATATGATAAATTATTATATATAAATATATTGTTGAACAAACAAATAAAAATATAAATTAAAAGACGAATATCTTATCAACTTTTATAATAAAATATAAGAGAAGGATTAAAACTAATTAAATTTTAAATAGAAGAATTAAAATTATTTAAATTTAAAATATAAGAACTAATTTCATAAATCAAACAAATTTGAGAAAGTAAAAATGTAATTTAGCCAAATAGATAAAAAGTAGTCAATTGTTTTATCTAAACAAAATGAAGAAGAAAAAGCTAAATTAGTTAATAATGAATTAAAGGAAAATATTTCTAATACTTGTATTGACATTTCTACATATAAAACTTTTTTTGACCTTTCCCTCTCTAAGATCCTAAAATAGAAGGATTAACATTAACCAAAACATTGATCTAATATAATATTATGGATCTTAATTTGAAAAAGCAATAAATTTATATCCCAATTCACAACGTTTATCTTCTCTACCAAACAAAATTAGATATAGTTTTGTTCACATACTTAAGCAACTAGATTAACTCTATCATAGAAGAATGTGGGGACAATAAGTTAAAGAAACGTTGACTAATCAACATGTATGTATCAGATAGGACATTGTAAGAGTGGGGCACATGTATTATGAGTATGATGATCATAAGGTTAGTCAATTTTCCTAAATTGTGTAATCAGAGTTGTTAGCATTAATGAAAATGATAAAATGAGTGGTTCCAAACAAGGCGTAAGGATGAATTTGGCGTAGTCAGATTAATGAATATGTTATATTATGGATTTAGGTAGAAAGTCAATGCCAAAAATTAAAAAGATATAATTTCGAACGCATTAAATGGTCAGTTAACATTAAAACATTTTGGATATATATTTTAAAATATTTTAGAGCTTAAATTATGTTAGACCCTTCTCCTTTTTTATTTCTCATTTTCTTCAAAACTAATCTTCAAATCAACTCAAAACTAAATCATTAAAGCTTAAAAGAACTTCAATCATCATCTCTAACATCTGAAACAACATCTGAACATCAAATTCTTGTAAGTTTTTTGAGTTTTCGATAAATTTTTGAGTTTTTGTGTAAATGAGTAGAAATCAATGATTAAAGTTAGAAATGAGTAGAAATAACATTTAAAATAGTTTAGACATATTGTATTAGATGTTTGTTAGCTGCAAATAATGATAAAAACAATTTTTTTTGAGATTGCATGGGGTACATTGACACCATTGACATAACTTCTGAGTTGCAGGAAATTTCTGAGACGCATCTTTGAAATTTTTCAGCATTTCAGTTTCCCAGATTCCGGAGATGCATCTTCGAAATTTTCTGCAGTATTTTTTATTTTCTTGCTTGTGTGTTGTTTGTCTGCACTAATGGTCTGCCTTACTTTAACTTATAGGCATAATGACTGATAGACAGGATAGACAGAGGCAATGGAGGGTTGCTCAGCACGCATCAGTGTGGTAGGAGAAGAGTCAATAGGTTATGGAGGCTCTAGTCCCTCTGGTCAGGAAAAGTCATATACATATGGGGCTCATGCGTCTCCTAAATCCACTTCATCTTCTTCTTCCCGTAGGAGACAAGATTTTCCATATGACGCATCACTTTCTCCATCCTCCGACAAGCATCAGGTTTCACCAGTGACAGCTCCTACCGTATATGCTACTGATTCAGTCCCACCTTCTACTGCTGATGCGTCCGGAGGGTGAGGCTGTTGCGGATACTGAGCCAGAGGAATCTGGAGGAGGCCTAGTTGATTTGGCATTACTGCCTCTGTATCCATACCATATTGCTAGTCATATCTGGGACGGAAAGGTAACATTAGTTGGATTCATTATTTTTTTATGTTAATTTTAATTGACAAATTTCTGACATTGATTATTTTTTTCCAGGAGCGTGATCCGCAGAAGTTTCTTGACCACAGAAGGAAGATTGTTGTCTTGCCTCATCAGTCAGTTTTTTTCTTATCTGGTCTGAAGTACTTGTGCATGATCGATTATACTACGATCAACCACTTTCTGGAGTGCTTGGAGGTTCAAGGATTCATATTGCAACAAGCTGCTTCAATCCATGTCCATTTTCTAGAATAACTTGGAGTACATGATGTCATAGAAACTGCCTTCGCCAATGAGGATCTGAGACATATAAAAATTCCCAACTGTGGCGATGATCATTAGGGGAAAAATATCATTTAGAATACCTTCTAATTTTTTTAAGTCACAAAATCTTAGCATAAGACGGTCAATTTTTTTTACCGACGTGCTTTAATTCTTGCGGTAAACAGCCATCATATCTGCGATCTTTCTCTTCATTGTTCCTTTGGAGGGGAGATTTTCCTGAGGTTCCCCTCATATGATGGCAGCCATGTAGAGGCATTTTCTTTTATTGGCCTCCTTGTTCTCCTTGTTTGTCCCAACTGTGGTGGTCTTTGATGGGGATTTACCCTTAAAAGACTCTTCTCTATCTAGCTTGCCTCCCTTCACGTATATAGTCAGCTGACCTTTCTTTATCATCTCTTTGATGACATTCTTTAGCTGGATGCAGTAATCAGTGTTGTGGTTATGGCTTTTATGAAATTGGGAGTATTTTGATCTGTCAGACTGGGATATCTCTCTGACGGGATAAGGGGGTCATATTCCTTCCTTCCAAAATTCAGTGTTCACACATTCTAGATAGATCCTCTCATAAGAGACCGTCAGTAGGGTATATCAGTCATACTTTCCTTGCATGTTTCAGTCAAAGTCATCCATACATTGGTGAGGCTTTTTCCCGGATGGGCAATCAGAATGAGAATCATTAGATGTAGGATTATCAAAACGCATGGTCAATTTCTCTTCCAAAGTCATATAATTTTTTCCATGGTCAACATCTCTTGGACGAATTTGACATTTGTCTTCCCTAGCTTTTTCCTAAAAGGATGGTCGCTCATAAGGTCATTCTCAAAAATCTAACACTGAAGGCCTTATTGAGCTTCACCTACCTCAATTGAGACTTGTGTAAACCGATTGATATACGACCATAAGCTTTATTTCTTCCTTTTAACAATCCCAATTAGAACGACCTCGATGATAGGATGTCGCTTCCAGGTCATGAATTGCGCCTAAAACCTCTTACAAAATTCCTCTCAAGAATCAATACATCCATCAGGTAGGTCGTTAAATCATAGCCGATATGGTGTGACCAAGTTTAGCGCAAAAAAATTGCACTTCGAGGCATTGTCAATGCCGAAGAAACTCAATTGTTCGTCTACAAGTCACATATGTTCATCGAGGTCTCCCTTTCCATCATAATCAGTTAGTTTGGCCGGTTTTTCCAAAGAACTTAGGATCTTACTTTCCAAGATTTGTATCGACATCGAGTGCTTTGGCTGCACCTTATCCGAGTGAATTTATGCTTGAATCGAGTTTGGAGCATAATTGCACTAGTTTCCTCCGGGGCTCAGAGGAGTAGTATGATGTTTCTTACTTCTATGTTGATCCTTTAATTGGAGAGCCTCGTCTCTTTTTGTCTTGACTGGCTCTAGGATGGCAACGTTAGTCTTTCATGATGAAACTTCTTGAATTGTATTTTTGTGGGAATGAGCATTATGGAGGCTCTCTTCCAGGCATTGAAGCATTTCTTTGATAGCTTGTGAGTTTTGTTGCTGAACAATGTTAAACACATTTTTCAATAGCTCTTTGGCGCCTTGTATGCTGAAGTTTGCTTGTAACGTGTTAAATCCATGTAAGACTTCATGTTGCATAGCTAGAAGCGGAGCAAGAGTTTCTTTTGGATTGACTTGTTTTGATCAGACTACTTGTGAAGCTTGAACTAGATCTGTATGTAGTGGAACTGCTGCTCTAGGATCTGTGGCGCCTTGCGGTGGAGGAAGAGGCGTCTGACTACTTGCTGCTAAAGCAACAACAATAGCTTCTCGTGTGGCGGGAGATTTGGTATGCTTAGATAAAGTCATCTCTATTTAAGGTGAAAAATGATGATCTAAGAAATCTCGAAGAAATGAGGCTGAAATTATGCTAAGTCGAATAAGGATACGATAGATTTTCACTTCAATTACAAGTACTTGCTCAGATGATCGAAAAGAGTTACAAACTGTAAAACTTGAATCAATAATGTAAAATTGTGGAAATCATAGGAATCAAGAGTCAACTCCCATAGACGACACCACTTTTCTTTTCTGGAACCAAATATGATAAGTTGAATGGAAGTGACCGTGGATTGCAGCCTCCGATGCGATGGATTGAGGGGACCTGAAAGGTTAGCACTCCAACGCTCAAGTCAATATATAATGGAGAATAGCAAAACGAAATTGTATTTGAAACTTTTTACCTCAATTCTTCATTCTTTGCAGATGATCGTTGGATGTGATTTACAGTTGAAATCTATAGGGATCGTAAAAGTAACTATCCATACTTACTAGAAATATTTTTGATGGAGTGACACCAATGGCCGATCCATAACACTTTTTACGCGGGGGAAAAAATTGTTAATTGCAAAAATTAAATTTCTACAAATTTAAAATTTTTTTTTTATGTATTTTATTTTGTGAATGAATTATTTTATATTATCAATGCTTAAAAAATAAACATAATATTTTGTTTTGTATATAAATACAATATGAATTTTTTACATGTAATTCAATTCTTCTCAAATTTTTGTAAAGTAATCAGAGTTAAAATTTCAAAATCAATTCTGTCTTTTATTGAAGAAAATTTCACTTTTTTTATTGATAGAATATTTTTTTGGCAAGTAAAATAAAAGAAATTCTTAAATAATAGTATAATTGGACATCAAGAGTGCCTTCTTAAATGAATACATCAATGAGGAAGTCTATGTCAAACAACCTTCCTGTTTTGAAAATATCAAGAATCATTCACATGTCTTCAAGTTGAGAAAGACTCTTTATGGCTTAAAGTAAGCCGCAAGAGCATGGTATGATAGTCTTAACAACTTTCTATGTGAAGGAGGATTTGAAAAAGGTAAAGTTGATAATACTTTGTGTCGCGGTGAAATTTGGATACCAAACTATTGATTAGTTTGAATCTTATATTCATTTTGCAACCGAACTTTGATTTGTCCAAAGGAAGGGATAAAGATCGAAATTCCCACAATGCAATGCAAATGCAAGGTTTAGAGAGTTATAGGTTCGGGGGTCGGTTAAACTTAGGGAAGGTACTAGCATCCTAAGTTTCTGTAGTACTCTACAGGAACCTCTTGTTTTATGTTTGTTTACTGCTAAGTGTTTATCTGCTTAATGGTTTAAAGACCCTAGGGGTTTATATCTAAGTATACTCGATAAGGTATCGCACCTTGTGCCTACATATCCTTACGGGAGTGGAATCAGAGTATGTTGTAGTTCACCCTAAAGGGTTAGAGGAGCTCTTTGACTGTGGTCAAAGTTCCTACGGGTTTAGGGTATTTGTTTTGATTGGGTTTAGGAGAAGAGGTGAGTCTTCATTTTAAGGGAGATATAACCGCCACAAATGTAAAGAGAAAGGGTTGTAGGAAATGGTCTTTGCATCATCTTAAGAAAAGGTCTTACATACTCGGATGGTCGCCAAGTATGCCTTTGTCGTTCTTAAGGCAAAGTCCCTACATGTTTGATTGTATTGTTGTGGGGTGGAGACTATATCTCACTTAAGATGATTAACATCTATTCTCTAATGTATTTGTAAAAGTTGTATAGTGTTGTTTTGTGTTTGTCTAAGTTGTAAAGAATAAAGACAAGGTCCTTCCTATGGGGTAGGATCTATCCTAAGTGATCAACTTGAAGAATCAAGGATCGAAGGGAATATGATGCGTATGATGTGCAACTACACACAAGTGTTACTCATGCGTAGGTTTTTCCTTTGGACAGAACGCGATGCAGAAAATAAATGCTATAATGTAAATGCAGAAATAAGTTGCGTAAAGATAAACCATACACATACGCATGAAAGCGCTTGAAGTGTGTGAGAGTGAAAGGTGTCGTGAAGTGATTGTGCACGGTTAGGTTGTATTTTACGCTGTGAGTTGATTTTAATTTGGGATTAAGAAAATAAGTCATCTGATGAAATTGGTGAGGTTTAATTAATTTTAAGAGAAATGGTTGAATTGATTTTAAGAAGATTAATTTTAAGAGAAATTATATTAAAGGGTGACTTAGTTTGTAGGAAAATGTTATATTAGTTTTAATCATGAATTATAAGTTAATAAAATGTTTTAGTTATTATCAACTAAGAGTTAAACTAAAAATTGATAAATATAAAAAAAGTTAATAAATAAATAAGTTTTAAAGAAAAAGGACTTACAAAAGGTTTACTAATTATTTTTAATAAAAAAGTTGATTATAATAAAGAGAAAGTTGAGTTATTACTAATAATCCAAAAAGTTTACTAAGTTTAGATTAATAAAAATAGATTTAATTGGTTTATTTGTTTTTAAATTTAAAATTAATCAGACAGGAAATATCTGAATTAAAAGTGTTTAATTATTTTAAAAAAAAGAAGATTATATTACTGACCTAAGGATTAATTAAGTTTTTAATTATTAATTAAAAGGTTGGTTAGGGGATTTAAAAAAGTTAACGATGATTAAGGATTTAAGGGTGGTTTAGTGGTGTGTGGTGATTAGTGTAATTACTACATCAGTAAAAAAAATGAAAGGAACAAAAGAATAAAACCCTAGATTCCCTTCCCCCCCTAAATCGTCGTCGTCTCCCTCATTCTCCTCTCTCTCGCTCCAATGTTCTCCCTCAAGTCTCGCCGTTCTTCGCTCTGGTTTCTTCTCCCACTCCTCCGCCTTGCTTCGTCTCAATCTCGCCTTTTCTGCTAAAACAAAACGAAACAGTCAAAAACCAAGGGCATCGATATGACAGAAAAAGTTACCTGCACTCGTGGTGACTTAGAGGTGTTGACTCTGCGGGAAACCCTTCACGGTGGCGGCGATGGTGGGTTTTGGTTGCAGATGATCTTACAGCGGGAGAAGAGATAAGTCTTCTCACTCTTTCGACTTTACGAGTTTACAGTTTGGATTGAGATTTCTTTTGAATGTTGTTTTCAGTGATTGTGTGTTTGGCTGAGTTTTTTGGTCGTCCCTGAACATTTGTTTTATGAATCCTTTTATAGGCCCTTAACATTGATGATGAAATCCGGTTTTGGGAAATGGTTAATGTCGTTCAAAACGTGTTTGCCTAGTTTTTGGAAAGAAATGAAATATTGTTGATCCTGTCTGATTTGCCTTTAATAACTTTCCTTCTTGGACTGATGTGGATTTTTACGTTTATTTCCAGGTTGGTGTTGAACTGATTTTAGAAAGAAATCATCCAGCTGTTAATTGTGAATTTGCTTACTCGATATTGCTGACTCTGCATCGATATTTGCTACTCATTATTGACTAAGATTGAAGGTTTCTTGCGATTCTCATGGTGGCTTGATTCAATGTTGAATTTAAGATGATGAATAATTCCATTTCCGTTTTGATACGTCTTGGATATGCTCTTTGTCTGATGGGTTCCTTCTTCTCCTTGATTAATGACTCTAGTTGGCGGTGATTTCTTGTAGGAATTCTGGGGATGACCATTCTGAAATGTTTTGCGAACCAAAGTTGCATTTGGCTGCTTTGAGACTCTTTAGTATTTCTTCTGGCTCCGGCAGGTACTATCTAATTTCCTGGCTATGAATTCATATTTGGAAGTAGTTATTGTCTTTTAGAAAAGCAGGGTGTATGTAACTCCTGCTACTACGATGCTCCATAACTTCTATCATCTTGAAAAAACTTGACTTCTGGTTTCAGAATGCAGCATTATGGAAAGAATGGGGCCTGGCTACGAACCATCACCGGGCACTCGGTTGGAGCTTGATATACTTCTCCGTTTATAAGTTTCTATTTGCTTATATCCCGCGAGTTTAATCAATTGTGATAGTGTACCAATGCAGGTCATTGTATATAACAAAATCGGAAAGGTGAAACCTGGTTGTCCAAGCTGAGATGCAGACTTCCTTCTATATTTCTAGCAGTTTCCAATCTACGCATTCAGGAAAGCTTGATTCTTTCTCAAAGTTTTCCGCCTGTATGTGGATGAATACTGTGATAACGGTGCTAGTAGTCGACGAGCGGTGAACTGGACTGTTAATAGAGGTTATGTAATCACGCATATGTATGTTGACTAATGATTTGCGTTGGTTAAAAAATGCAGGGGTAGAGGTTATGGATTATCTTGGCTGCTCCAGTTGGTTCAATGTTCGGTGGCGTTGCAAAGCAAAGTTTGCTACAACCACGAGTAATGTGGGGAACTCGTGTACGTTAAGTGCGGCCTTAGCAGCGGCGCAACTCATACTCGGCTTCATCCTTCCTTCTGAGAATCTCGCAACAGTGTTAGAATGTGCTTGTAAATGAACTCGGTCAATGATGCGGTTTTCTGATAATTCTTGTAGGATTAGTGACATAATGTCTTGATATCCGTGTAGCTAGCTTGGCAAAGTGGATAGCTATTGGATGGCCCAGGAAAACTAACAGTTTCAAAGTGAATTCTGCTTGCTGTGGTATAAAGGGATTCGGGTGAGCCCAAAGCATCAGTTTGTGTTAATTGGGAACTCTCTTAATTATAGGAGGTAAAATGTAATGACTTTCATCTTGTTCTGCCGAAACCTCACAGTAGTTATGCCTGAAATGTGTCTTCTCACACCTATTTCCTTGCGCAGGTATTGACTTTTATCAGAAATTGACAGGTACTATCACCCTGGTGGAGTGGGCAAGTTACCACCCTTTGCCTTGTCTCCTGAGTGTGCCGGTGCGTGGCTTCAAACGGTATTGTCGTGCGACTTTTGACAGCTCGCCCCACTCCCAGCTCTCCATCTGCTGAGGGTCGTTGTTGTGCCTATGATGATGATGGGATTGAAATCAAGATCAGCAGTGAAGGTAATGCCCCGCTTATCTTCTGTCTGTAACTTATTTTCAAGCACCTTGTTGTTATGGCTGATGACAACGATTCCCCTAACCATTCTCTTTTGTTTCACGCTTCGAGGATGATGGCCTGCAGATTCGGTTATGCCTTTAATTTCCTCGACTTCCTTTATGGGTCGACGATGTTGCTGCTGCTTTTGCGTGGTAGTCCAATTAATTGTTGTTCGCATGAGTAACGATGCTTACGTTAAGCTGAACGAGAACTTTTCCTTGTAATTTCCTAATCAAATCTTTTGTTGTTTCAAGTGTTAATGAGGGGGCCTGGAGAACTGTTGTAAGATGGTCTTCCTGCTGTTGCAGCTGTGGACTGCGATGAAGTTGCAAGACAGAGTTGCGATGAGGTCTTCACAGCATCAAATCCATTTAGCCTCCCAAAGTTACGTGATTTGTGTCGTTGATCCATGTCATGGTAATTTGAATTCTTTTGTATGTAATCTCTTGCTCCCGTTTGTGGTTTGGCTTGCAGGCTGATTAACCCTCAATTTACTCTTTGTTCTGAAACCAACTTGACATAACAGACTCTTTTGCAGGAAACACGATTCAGATCTATTCTCATGTCGCGCTGTACGAGAATAATGAATGGAATTGAGCAAACCGCGGCGAAGTTATCAAGGCGCACATTACCTGAGTTGCGACCTCTTGCTCGGTTAGCAATGTTCGTTCAATTCTTTGCTGACATTTTGAAAATAGTCTTCAATCACCAAAAACTTAGTCTCAATCTTCACTCAATATTACAGGTTGCAGTATCCTCTGGTTGACGGAAAGCTAGGATTCGGTGGTCCTAACGGAGATGTATTTCGGCATGCTGTTGGGGGCATTTCCCATGCGCAACGATGATGAAGTTTTACCACTGTTAATTAGATCACTCTTGCATTTGAGATTTGTCAAACATGTCTTAAGTACACATGATGTTCAATACGTCCTTATTATGTCAAAAAAAGTGTGTTCTTTGATCGACGCCTTAGATACTTGAATCGCACCTTTGTAGATTGTAACATTGCATTACTGACTTTACCAAATTCTAATGGCAGGTTTGGAATGCGAGCCTGGAAAGAACAACATGAAGGTTTTTCGTACGGTTTTGGTTCATTAGGGAATGAGGCTTGCATTAGTGAAGACAAAGGGTGGTCTTTGCAAAGGGGAGAATAGCCTTTTGTTGAAGTGATTCAAAATTATTGGCGAGTTCCGAACATCAGCTGTGGCCTGCTCCGGCATCGATGCATACAACTCGTACAATTCTGCCTGATGTAGGTGAATAAAGATTAAGGAAATAAAGAGCAGCAAGGATAATTAGGTGGAATGATCCACTGTTCTTAGTGATGGATTAGTGTATGAACTAGGATGATAGGATTCAAGGTGATTTGGAAATGATGTATTCCAATGACTTTTGTACTTCTATGCTTGAAATGATTTTAAACAAACCATGAACACGTGGGCTACGTTTGGAAAACCTAATCTTGAGATAATGTTCCGCTTGCAAAAGTCAAAGTCAATACTTATGACTTATTTTATGTGAATCTTATGTACGAACTTTCCATCCTTGTAGGATCTCAATGACATTATTTAAATGTGCCTTCAATTAACATTCAACACAATAAAACTCCTAATTCGAGCACCCCGAACACCAATAATTCGCTTTACAAGTAACATGTATTTGAAAGATCAACAGGAATCTGCATCCCCTTGCATCATGTATCCAAATTTCTTGCCATCCAATTCTCGAAATCCTTGGTGACTTGTATTGGAAGCAAAGATGCAAACTTTGACCATGACTCCGTCTTTGCGCCATGATTCATTCCTCGCAAATTACCCCCCTCGAACCCTTTTGTTTAAAATCTCCTGGCTTAAGGTTCTTGACATGTGAAACCCCACTGAGATTTCTTGGAAGTTCTGAAGGAAATGATATTTAGTTTCGGATGATGAGATGTGCAAGGCCTAGCTCCGAGATTCATAAGAAAAAAAAGTTGAAGTGAAACAGATGATTCAATCCCATGGACCTTGAGACCAGTTGAATCACACGTCACTGGTCCCGTTCCTGTGATGATTAGCTATAACAAATTACGCCTTGACATTATTGCACTTACGCAAACGGGTTAGTCAAAATAAACATACATAAAAAAATAAAACAAAATAAACACACGAAGGCGGGATCTTAAGGTCAAAAATTAGGGTGCAACACTTTGTTTATTAAGAAAATTAAAAATCATACTTTATTGGTTCAAGTCTACATTGATGACATTATATTTTTTATAACAAACAAAGAACTATGTGAAGAATTTTTATTGATGATGCAAGGAAAGTTCGAAATGTCTATGATGGGTAAGATGAATTATTTTCTTGGGCTTTAAATTAAGCAACTAAAGAATGGCATATTCATCAACCAATCCAAGTATTACAAGAGTTGTTGAAAAGATTTGACATAGACAATTGCAAAGCAATGACTACTCCAATGGGATCCAGAATGTATGTAGGTCATGATGAATTTGGTGTTTCAATTGATATCACAAAATACTGAGGTATGATTGATTCATTATTATATTTGACGGCAAGTTGTCCCGACATTATGTTTAGTGTTTGTCTTTGTGTGCGGTTTCAAGTCAATCCGAAAGAATCACATATTGCCTCCTTGAAGAGAATCATGAAATATCTCAAAGGAACAACAAACATAGACTTATGGTATCCTAAAGGTTGTCTATGTGACTTAATTGGTTATTCTGACTTAGATTATGCATGCTGTAAAACAGATCAGAAAACCACAAGCAGAACGTGTCATATCCTAGGAAACACTCTAGTATCGTGGTCCTGCAAAAAGCAATCATGCATGACCTTAGTACGACTTAAGTAGAATACATTGCTACAGGAAGTTGTTGTGCTAAAATTCTTTGGTTGAAACAACAAATTTGTGACTATGGTTTGAACCTTGGACACATTCCGTTAAAGTGTGATAATACAAGTGTCATAACATAATTAAGAATCCAGCCATGCACTCAAGAACAAAACATATCAAAATTCAACATCATTTCCTCCGAGATCATGTGCTTAAAGGCGATGTTGAAGTTACATTTGTGGATACGCATAACCGACTTGCGAACATCTTTACAAAACCACTTACAAAGGAATCGTTTTACAAGATTCGAAGGGGACTAGGCATATTGGATGAACTTGATTTAGACTTATTCAAAGACATTCTTCAATCATATTTAAGATCATCAAGGTACATGCTATCTCATAAATTTTTATGCTAATTCAAAATTCCATTTGTGAATTACTCTTTCTAGTATGATGATTCTTCATTTTTTTGATACAATGGACTATGTTTGTATGTTGTTTGTATATGATATAAATGTGTTACAACTACTGTTTCTACATGTATAAGTGTTATTTTTATGATATATTATGTGTGTATTGCATAAACCAATCATTGTTTTTGCATTTTTCAAAATTTTCCTGCATGTAACCGGTTGCCAATTCGAAAACTCAGATTTCTTCTACTTTTTTTAAATTATGCATGTTGCAGTAACCAGTTACATTGAAACCTGTAATCTGTTACCACTGGTCCGAAAATTTCTTTTCAAAATAAGCTTTTAATGGCTTTTATGACATTAGTCACAGTTCATCTCACTCTTCCATCCACTTTTTTCTTGGCAACAATATCCATTAATCATATCCTTTATTTCCCACTCATAACTTAACAGCTACCAATAAATCACATTAAAATCCCACTTAAAAAATCAACTATAAATCATTTTCACTTCTCAAACAAACCCATATGACTAAAAAAATCTAGAATCCAAAAATCACTCAAACAAGTCAGCAAACCGCAACTTCTCATCCTCCCTCTCAAGATCCATCGATAGAACCAACAAGAAAAGATAAAGGGAAAGCAAAAATGATGAAGGTTCAAATACTCTAGATCCGTTAAACCTTGGAATATTGGTTGACACACCAAGAGAGAAGAGATTGTTACTCGGTTTCAGGAATCGCCCTCTTACTCCTCCTAAGTATGGCAATATGTACTTTTTTTTTTCATGCTTAAGCTTTGATTTTCCAACTTTATTTCATTATCAAAAGTTGGATACCTTGACTACTGACTCAGTACCATTTTACCCTGATTTAGTTAGAGCTTTTTATTCAAATCTGACAATAAAATAGGGTTGTGTTTTTACTTCCAATGTTAAGGAAAAAGAGATTGTTTTAACCATAGAAGAATTTGGAAAATGCTTAGATGTTCCATCGGAGGGTTAAAGAATTTGTCATGGTTTTACCCGCGATTGTCTTGGCTATATCAAAGTTAGTTATTATTTCAGCATTAGTCGATTAACTGAGCATGATATTAATAACAAGAGAGCTCGTAACACTTCCTTAAGCCGAATGATTTTGTCTGGTAAGAACCTTTCTGTTAGTAATAGGATGCTACACTATTTAATAGCTTATATACTCATGACTAAACACTCAAACCACTCTCAAATTAGTGATACTGAGATGTAAATTGTTTATACGGTAAAGAATCGTTTGAAGGTCATTTGGGCGTATGTCATCATGCACCATATGCAAGGTTGATCACAAGGATTATGGAATATTGAGATATTGATTTAAGGGGAGAATCTAAGAAGAAAATGAGTGCTAAAGAGTGTGAAATTCATGTTGGGGCAGCTGGGAAAAATATGGGAATCTTCAAAGACAAAGATGGTATTTTCAAGCATAGAGATGATCCTTCCACTTCATTGGCTCCACCCGAACCTGAAGGCAGCTACACAAATGAAGCCATATACAACAAAATATGTTCCTTGGAAACTCTTCTAACATCCAACTTCCTTGAACTCCGTCTCGAGATAGCATCCCTTAAAAACCAAAGCCAAGTGGAAGATGAGGAAAGTGAAAATGATGAGATGGATGAAGATGAAAGTGACTAGATCCATTACTTACGCTATATGTTGTTATGTTATCTTTTGTTTATGTTTTTCATTATGTATTAGAACTGTTTTGATGTTATGGTGTTTCCTTTTTCGTTTATGTTTTCGTTTTGGTTCCTAATGTATTGTACTATGATGATGTTGGTTTTGTTATTCATATTTATGTAAGACTTATTATGGTATTATCATTATGTTATGTCATGTTTTATCATGATCTAGTTATGTTTGTTTTATGTCAAAGCATTATGTTATATTTTCTTGTCCAAGCATTATGTTATGTTATGTCAGAGCTTCATGTATGTTCATAAATTTTCAAGACTTTTCCCATCCTTTTTGCTAATGAGAAACGGGGAGAAGATGTTCATGTATGTGTATAATTTTCTCTAACATTTGCGACAAGCAAAAAATTCTCAAAAAATCTCATTCAAAGATCAAGGGGGAGAAAATATTATTGAACATTCAACGATTTATCATCATCAAAGAGGGGGAGAATGTGAAGTCAAGCTTCTCCAACTATTGGTTTTGATGAAGACAATGCTCATAGCCAAAGAATGAAAAAAATCCTTATGGTCAAAGCTAAAGCATCATGTGTTCAATATTATTCAACTTTATGAAGACTATCTTTGAGACTTTATGTTTGATCACATTTTTTTTTTTGAGGTACAAGTAGCAATTCCATTATTTTAATACTAAGTGCTAAAGAAAATCATGTTGATCATTTTCTATATTCATTCATTTTAAAATTATTTGGAACGTGTTTGAAACTTATTTTTGAGGTATTTTTCAAAAACAAGTCAGGTGTAACCAGTTACACCAGTCCTGGTAACCAGTTACATGAACACATTTTTGAATAATAAGTTTAGCAATGTCAGGTGTAATTGGTTACACCATTTTTGGTAACTGGTTACACACACAAAAATTTCAATTTTTCTATACCACTTTAGGTGTAACCGGTTACAATATTTCAAGTAACCAATTACCACTGAAGCAATGGCATTTTTCATTCAAAATATGATTTTAACGAACTTAATTTTTCATTCCTCAATCATGGCATCTTTTCATGATTACATGCACTTTCAAATAGGTATTGTGGTAGTATATATACCATACTTATCAGATTTTGAAAACTGACCTCTTTTGTTGCAATTCAAACTCATTACTCTCTCAAACTTTCAAACAAGTGTCTTGTGATACAAACTTTGTGTGAAACTTACTACATAAATCTTCATTGCATCATTTA
Organism: Lathyrus sativus; assembly: GCA_963859935.3. Classification (NCBI taxonomy): domain Eukaryota; kingdom Viridiplantae; phylum Streptophyta; class Magnoliopsida; order Fabales; family Fabaceae; genus Lathyrus; species Lathyrus sativus. Next base: position 583,518,547 of record OZ012741.1, on the reverse strand, counting down.
AAGTTTCAACATCAATTCTGAGCACTTGTATAACATATTGTGAATTACTTACTTGATAAATAAGATCGATTCTAATAAATGATACATACTATCTAACTTCATCTTCTTGCATAAAAAATTAGATTAGTGTGAATATCTTGTTGTCCAGGATTGTTGTAAGCAAGAGAGTGTAAAAGAGAGGGTTGTTCTCTTCTTTCACTTTGTAAAGATCATAAGGGGATTTTCCTTATTGATTGAGTTAGGAACTTATGTGTAGTGGCTAGGATAGGCTTGTATAAAATTCTAAACACTTAGTGAAATCTCTTACTGCGTAAGGGGACTGGATGTACTCTCGGATTGTAAGGAGAACCAGGACACATCGTTGTGTTCTTTACATTTCTACACTTTACCACTTTCTAAATCATCACCAAACTATTAAATGAAAATCATAATTTAAATAAACCAAAAAAATAGATTAAAGTACCTAAATTACCCCCCCCCCCCCCATTACTTACAACATTCACCTTGAATATTCGGTTTCTTCCTAGTTCATACCGCATAATCAAATTTTGATTACAGTCATACAACTTCAAGATATTTCCCTTCATGGTTGTTAAAAATCTTTTTTCAATCAGCTGACCTACACTCGTCAGATTGCTATTCATGCCAGGAACATACCATACATCCTTGATTAATACAATTTTTCCATTTTTCAATTTCACCCTGACATTTCCCATTCTTTATCATTCAGATACTCATCATCAACACATCTGATCTTGGTCCTTCTGCTCTCGGGGCTCTCTGGGATGATTGTCTCGTCTTCGATTTCCCCCTCCGTGGGGGGTCGGAGCTCCCTCTTCTCGGGGCCCGCAGGGGGTTTCGCGGTTACGGCAGTCTTGGGCAGAATTAGCAGCCTCGGTCTCCTTGTACCGGATGTAGTGGCAGGCTTTTTAAGGAAGCCTCATGGGGTGGTTGGCATGTGGATTGCCACGACCTCGTAGAATTTGGAGTCGTGGCATATGTCCTGCTCCATGAGGTAACGCTTCATGTCGTCTAAAGTCGTTACTTGACCCGCCTCCCTCGTGAATATCTCGATGTAGTTCATGAGGGGCTCGTCTGGGGCTTGGATGATCGCGCCCAGGGGGGCCTCCATGAAATGTTGTGACAAGAGATCCTTCAGGACCCTCCACGACATGATGGACTCAGGCTTCAGGCTTTTGTACTAAGCAATGGCTCCCTTCCTTAACGTCATCAGGAAGAGCCTGCACTTGATGGCTCCTCGGACGTTCCGGTAGTCGAGCATGGCCTCGATATCTTCCAGGTTGTCGTTGGGTATGAGGTAACGTCGTACGTGGAGAGTGCGGGCGGCTTCTCCATCCTGTGGGGGATGGGGCTGTTAGAACACAGATTGGTGTTTAATATATCTCATTGTTTTGATGATAACATTAATGAAATTTTGTATAGAGAATTTATATACACTAATTTTTGTTCAAGTGTTTATTTGTTTTAGATATCAAAATTAATATTATTCTGGAAGCAAGAACGCCTCTGAACACTACAGAACGAAAAGGCTCTGAACGTCATAAGCAACACATCAAAAGACTCTGATCTGCTACAATGACTCTGAGTGAAGTTGAGAAGAATTTGTGTAAAGAACATACGTAAAGCTTCAGAAGACTCTGGAAGTACTTAACACTGCAAGTACAGAAGCTCTGATAAGCAAGTATGCTCTGGTAAAGAATTTCACGCTTAAAGCACTTTGCTGCAAACTCTGATAGAGAAACTCTGATTGAGTTAACTCTAATTTGAAGAACTAGGAACATCATCAAAAGTTCTGATGCAAGACGTTCCAAAGTTGCTGAAGAAGATGTTGTTCAAATAAAGATCCGTTGGCATATTCTTTGTCATTATTCAAACGGCTCTTTCCTCATTCGTGCATGACACAGGAATTCGGGCAAAAAGGATTTGTCAGAACATTCCTCTTCTGAGAAAGGAAAAGTCAATAGAAGACAAAAAGAACAGAATGCACAGCGCTGCACAGTCTTTGAGAAATGGATTTCAAAGTACTATATAAGCAAGTATTAGTATCACTTCAAAGGTTAACGAAACTATTGAAAAATTACTTGACAAACAACTCATACAAACTTTCTTCAAGCTGAATAGTTTTATTTCGTTCTAAAACTTGTGTAAAAATCAATGTTGTGATATAGCTTTTTAGAAGCAAATCTTAAACACATTGTTAGTTTATCTTTTGTAAAAGATTCCTTAAGAGACCAAGTATGGTCAGATTTCTTGAGAAGACTAAGACAATTGTCTTAGTGGTTTACAATGTAATCAGTTTGATTTAGTGGATTAAGTCCTTGTTGAGAAAGGCAAATCACCTTAGTAGGGTGGACTGGATTAGTTTGAGTTCAAACGAACCAGGATAAAAATACTGTGTTATTTTTCTATCATCTTAATTGTTTTAAAACCCTTATTCAACCCCCCTTCTAAGTGTTTTTCCTACCTTCAGAGGGTTTCCATGATCTCTCGCGAAAGGGGGATCTTGTAGTCGTCCTCACCACTACAAAATAGGGAGAGCGAAGGTGAATGATTGTGCCGAGGGGCTTGATTACGTCCCCTCGACCTCTTGCCTGGAGCTTCCGGTCTGTTTGCTCTTGGGACAAAGGAATGCCTCTCCTTCTGGGGAGGTGATCGTACGCGCTTCTTGGAGGCCACCGGCTGGGGCCTCTCTAGTTGTGGCTGGCGCCTCCGTTGATGGGGAGAGGGGTTCCGGGAGTCTTCGCGTTGATTTCTTTGTGGGGGAGAGCGAGACAAGGTATCCTGCTCCAGCATGCCGATACGCTCGTTCTGCTGGAACAACATCAGATTGGTTTGGTTGATGGCTGTGAAGAGGGCAGTCATCGCTGGGTCCGCTCCAGCTGGAGTAGGAATGGGCTGGAAAACAGCTGGGCTCATTGCACGAGGTGCGGCGTGATGTGCTGCGTCCTCGTACAAAGGGGAGGCAGTCCGATCATCCCTCACGTCGCCCTCACGGGCGTGGGATGACCCATCCTGTTCGTCGCCGTCGATGATTGGGGAGAAGACAGAATTGTGGACAACATCGTCATGGCGTGGGCTAGTCAAGATCTCGGAGGTTGAAGTTAGAAGCTTTGGTCCTTCTACTCGGAGGAACGGGGAAGCTTTAGATTCCCACAGACGGCGCCATTGATCATACCTAATCAGAGAGATCGCTAGTCGGCTACGCGTCTGAGTTGTCGAACTGTTGACTTGACGGACAGAGGGGGGGGGGGTGTACCTGAAACACACTTCGATGCTAAAGTAAGGGACGACCAGAGTGATAACAAGTACAGAGAGAAAGAAGTAAGATTTAGATTACCTGACCCTCTAGTGAAAGAGGGTATTTATAATGAGCCCCCAGCGTAGGGCCAACGGTTACTATGCGTTGGGCTGGGCTGCCAGGCCCAACGCTGGTAACTGCTAGGACTGACGTGACGTAGTGAAGACCAGCACGTGGTCTTCGCCCTAGTGTAACTGTTTTGTGCTATCCGGGAGGTGGAGAACCAAATAATCAGGACACAAATAGTTACCTGATGACGAGTCTCTGCGTAGGGGACACGTTGAGAAAGTGAGGGAGGTCAGAGGAGCTTCCCGAGCTGGATGGATTCTGCCCGACCGTGGGGCAGAAGAAAGGCGAGTCAGACAACTATGAGGATTCTACTCGACTGCCGTTGGTCTGTGCCCGACGGGAGAAGATGTTCTGTCCGACAGGTCTCTGCCCGACGACGAGGTCTTATTAGGCCTTCCAACCTGGTGGAGTTTGGGCCTGCTCGACTATGGGTCAAGCGTCTGCTCAGTCTAGAACTATATATATATATATATATATATATATATATATATATATATATATATATATATATATATATATATATATATATATATATATATATATATATATATATATATATATATATATATATATATATATATATATATATATATATATATATATATATATATATATATATATATATATAAACTTACTCCAAATTATGACATTTGAATTGAATATAATCTAATGATTAGATTAACCTTTTTACTTAATTAACCATTAGATTAAATTTATTTCAAAGACTAAAATTTAAAGTAAGTTAAAAAAACTCACTCTTAGAGTAAGTTGATCCCCACCATATATATATATATATATATATATATATATATATATATATATATATATATATATATATATATATATATATATATATATATATATATATATATATATATATATATATATATATATATATATATATATATATATATATATATATATATATATATATATATATATATATATATATATATATATATATATATATATATATATATATATATATATATATATATATATATATATATATATATATATATATATATATATATATATATATATGGTGGGGATCAACTTACTCTAAGAGTGAGTTTTTTTAACTTACTTTAAATTTTAGTCTTTGAAATATATATATATATATATATATATATATATATATATATATATATATATATATATATATATATATATATATATATATATATATATATATATATATATATATATATATATATATATATATATATATATATATATATATATATATATATATATATATATATATATATATATATATATATATATATATATATATATATATATATATATATATATATATATATATATATATATATATATATATATATATATATATATATATATATATACTTACTCCAAATTATGACATTTGAATTGAATATAATCTAATAATTAGATTAACCTTTTTACTTAATTAACCATTAGATTAAATTTATTTTAAAAACTAAAATTTAAAATAAGTTAAAAAACTCCCTCTTAGTGTAAATTGATCCCCACCATATATATATATATATATATATATATATATATATATATATATATATATATATATATATATATATATATATATATATATATATATATATATATATATATATATATATATATATATATATATATATATATATATATATATATATATATATATATATATATATATATATATATATATATATATATATATATATATATATATATATATATATATATATATATATATATATATATATATATATATATATATATATATATATATATATATATATATATATAAACTTACTCCAAATTATGACATTTGAATTGAATATAATCTAATGATTAGATTAACCTTTTTACTTAATTAACCATTAGACTAAATTTATTTTAAAGACTAAAATTTGAAGTAAGTTAAAAAAATTCACTCTTAGACTAAGTTGATCCCCACTATATATATATATATATATATATATATATATATATATATATATATATATATATATATATATATATATATATATATATATATATATATATATATATATATATATATATATATATATATATATATATATATATATATATATATATATATATATATATATATATATATATATATATATATATATATATATATATATATATATATATATATATATATATATATATATATATATATATATATATATATATATATATATATATATATATATATATATATATATATATATATATATATATATATATATATATATATATATATATATATATGATAATTATTAAAATTGATTAAAAATATTAGATGATAGTAAATTTTTTAATAATCTATTGATACTAAGGATAATTTTACAATTCCATTGAGATGCTTTAAGATTACACAATTAAACTTTTATTATTAAACTAACTCAAGTGTAATCAGTATGGTATTAATCTAAATAAATAAATAATTTTTTCCAATCATTTTAAAAATATGATTAAATATTAAGAAATTGTATTCTAAACCATTTTTGTATATTAAATGTAATATTTTTGAAGTAATATTTATATCTATTACTAAATGTTTGAAGGGAAGGGAAGGTCGCTTCTCGAAAATGCAACGACGGAGAGGCGAGGAAGAAAAGACAGAAAGTCGTCATCAAACTTTTATTTATCCCATGAGGGGAAGGGAAAACATCGAGAAAACCCTAAGATGAAAGGGATAATATGGTCTCGCAACCTAGAGAATGGGTTCGGAAGTCGGTTATGCGAAGGGAAGGTATTAACACCCATCGTATCCATCGTACTCGATGGGAACCATTTGTTTGTCTATGTGTGAAGGTATCTGCAAAAGAGTATTGTTATAGAGAGTGTTCCAAGGGGAAAGAGAAAGATTAGAAATAGGGAAAAGAAAGATAAAAGGGGGAAAAGAGACTCGGTAGGACCTCGCGGTCCTACGCCTACGTATTCTCAACAGGTATGAGAAAGTCAGAGTCAACGTAGTTGGGAGAACTACGGGTAAAAAAAATGGGAAGAGTGCTCGGCAAGGATTGGGGTCCTTGTGACTACGTATCTTTACTTAAAAGAAGTAAAGAATCAGAGCAGCCGTAGTTCGGCCTACGGTTGCTGGTGTTTTTGTGGATGATGCTAATGTACGCATTCTAGCAGTTAGGTGTATTGCATCTCGCTTGTGGAGTCTTAGGCGTTACCTGTTTGCGGTAGAACGGACGTAACATAACCTTTTAAAAATAGATAGTTTTGGCCATCGAGGCAAGATGTCACATTTAATTTGTGGAGGTTATTTTTAAGGATGAAATAGGTCCTCAGATAGTAACCCCTTGTGGGTAGTACCCAATTCTTTATCTCAAAGATTTATTGTGAAAATGGAGTGGCAAATACAGTCACGTCTTCGTATTGAAAGACGAGTATCGGGACCACACACTCTATAATGAGTATCCTGACACTCGGAGAGGAAGAAATCTGCACTCAATCATCTCTCTTTAGTTTAATACAAAGAGAACTTCATTCTTTTAATAAAGATGTTTTGATCTTTAATCGTAAGTGCTTTACGACAGTGAACCCTAAAGGTAATGTCAAGCCCTCGAGATAGGAGGAGGCCTACGCCTAACCACTCCATAACCATCCAAGTTTATTAGGAAAAGAGTTTTGAAAATGACTTGGTATGAGACCAAGGTTTTTAGGCTCACAGAGAAAGGTTTTGAAAAGAAGTTTTGAAAAGAAGAGGTGGTGAAATGAGAAAGAGGAGCCCTAAGGTGATCTAATTTGAGATGAGTTTGAAAATGACTTGACTTTGGATCAAGCCTCATTTGTTCTTTGCTTTGAAAACATGTTCTATCCTGATTTATTTTTATCTTTCTTAATAAGTAACGAGCAAACATGAAAAGAACTAAACTATTACACTTTAACGGAAGAGGGATACATACAAAATACAGGGGATTACGAGAAATAAATGGTCTCATTGTCAGGTAGCCCAAGAGAAAGTCGTGTGTGTGCGAGGTGTCATAAACTAAATAATGTAAAAGAGTTCGGACAACATAAACAGACTAGGGTTTATGTACAAGTTTTAAACTTCAATACCCAAGATAATGATCAACAGTCCACTAACTTAGGGTTTTTAGGGTGTCAATAGTTTTATCGTGTTTTTGGTATTTTTGAATGAGATAAACAAGACAAGGGTTAGATGAATAAGATATGACCAATATGACATGATGAAATATGGACAATGATGATATAATGAACAAGATAATAATCGGGATAATATCAATAATAATGCAAACAGAAAATATGTACGAGAATATAAAATAGTGATATATTAACAGAAAATGTAAAACAATTATTTTGAACAAAAATTAAAGTTAGAGGTTAAAGATTAATCGAATGAAATGGGTCAAAAGGAGTGGTATCTCATCTTAATCATAAACTCGTGTCGATTAATCGTAGGTAATCTCTCACGATCCCAAAGTATAGAAAAATGATCCAAATGATCATTTTCTACAGATTTGAAATAATGAAGATTAGCGAATTCAATAAGTCGATGTTTACAAATGTAAAAACTTCATTGACCACTAAAAATAAAATAAAATCGACATGAAATTGAAAGTACGGTTAAATCTTGTCTTAATTGCAAACTTTATGTTAATTAATCGAAGGGAACCTCTCACAATCCCAAAGTAGAAAAAATGACCCAAATGGTCATTTTCTATAGATTTGAAATAATGAAGGTTTTAACAACCTCAAAAACTAACGTTTGTGAATCAGAGACTTCATCGATCCGAAAAATTAAATAAAATTGAAAATGAAGAAGAAATGAAATGTGAGAAAGTGGGTGGTCTTAGACTCGTTACTATCTATCAATAGTTTGACTGATAATAACTTGATGTCTCGTCATCGACCCAAAATGAACAGGAAATAAAATCCAAGATGAAATCGAGATAAAATGAAGAAAGTGGTATAAAAGAAAACCAAGAATGATTTAATGAACCAAAAACAAAATATTTAGCGAAGTGTTTTTTTTTATACAAGAATCACTAACTAAATATTAAAATTCTAAGAACTTATTTAAAGTAAGTTAATAGAAATTCTAAAAAAACTTGTTAGAAAATATTAAAAAAAAATCTAGAAAACTAAAAAGAACAAAATAAAGGAAAGAGGGGGTGGTAAGTGGACTCGGGCTGGTGTACATGAGCAGGGGTATGAGATCCTTTGGGCCCAGCCCATCATCCATACCCAATGAGTACATGTCTATAAAAGGGGAGAGCAAAAGGAAAAGGAAACACGGCCCAGCCAGGCCCAAAACCGTTTACCAACACATCTTATATAAATAGACAAGACCATCATTTATTAACTAAAGCTTTATTTTTTTTTATAAATGAAACAGAGCACGACAAAACGGTAAAATACATCAGACGCGAACATAATGTGGCGAAAATCAACAACCATGTTCAGAATCCAACATTCACCATCGCAGTACAAAGAGAGCATCACCACGAATCACTCACACGATGATCAAGACGAAATGCGAGGAAACGAAAAATGAAGAGAAAAAACCAGTGATATTGCATCATCTCCAACCTTATTTTCTAATTCGTGCTCAAATTCTCTCAAGGTTAGATCCAAATTTGCTTTTTACATGTCATACCCTTCGACCTTTATCTCATCTTTTCTTTATGCGTGTTCTCGTTTTGGTTTTGTGTTTTGGATAAATTTGGGATTTTCTTAATTCGTTGATGTTGATTGAAGGTTGTTGCGGTGTTATTTGCAGGTGATTTTGAATGGGTATGAAGAAAGTTGAAGATCTGGGTTAGAGGGTTGAAGAATCTGATGGAGGTTTGAAGAAAGAATTGAAGAGAGATCTCAAAGGGATGGCTTCTGCGACGCGAAGTTTTGAGGAAGGTTGGGGGATTCGAAGAAGAGCGATTTTTTTTTGGTGCTGGATCTTGTGAGTGATTAAGGTTTGAATATGGAGAATATTGGGGACTATTTGAAGAAGCTTGAAAGGAAAAAAAATTTACCCACGCTCCTTGAAGATGTTGTGTGCAACATTTTTGTAGAGAGAGATTTTGGTGGTCCCCAAAATTGGTGAATAGGCATGATCCATTTCTGAGGCAAAGTCTTTGAGGATCGATTTATGCTGCGGGTCGTACACAAGGGGTGGTACATTTTTCTGTCGTGTTGTGCTGCTGCGGTTGTGCAGATACCTTGCTAAAATTGCCATAGCAGGCGTTTCACGCGTATGAGGCCTGGTTGTATAGGCCTCGTTTTGTTGCAATTTTTCTTTTCCCTTTTTGTTATAATTTGAAATGGGCTAAAAAAAATATAGCATACCTGCACTGTACATATTCCCATGTTTTTTTTTGTAAAAACAAATTCATGAAATGCACTACCTCAATCAAGACTTTGATGAAAATGTAAAAGATAACTTGAAAGGGACTTTGAGTATTTGGGCTTGTTGAAATCATGATAGCCTATCCTTGTATGGTTATGGAATGGAAATGTATTGCATTCATCCTCATCTTTGCAATTTTGATGCTTGTATATATATATTTTTTTTGCATTTTTTATCATGAATAAATCCTTGTATTTCCATATTTTGAATTCAATTTATGATCATTTTGAACTTGTAATTTGAATCCCATAGCTTTTTTTTTTTGTAACAAATTTAGACTTTGAAATCGTAGCAAGGATAAATTGACTTAGTTTTGAAATAACAACATTATTTGCACTTCCAAATTTGTCTAAATCAATTCCCCTTAGATCCTTGAATGAGATTTCCATGTGAATAAACTCGAGGCTAATTTTGACCATCCTTAGATTATTGAACAATCTTCGAAAACGCTTTTCATCATTTATGAATTCTTCCAAACTTGTAATGCATAGAAACCTCAAATTAATTCTTAAGTCCAACATGAATCAGTCACAAATTAAACTTGAACTTTGCCTCTTGTATTGACAACCCAAATATTGAACCAAATAAGCAACGCATAACTGTATTACCACTGCATGAGAACCTTAATTGATAATGCCATGACTTCTGGTGATCTTTAATCATGAAAAACTTTGCTTTGAGGTAGCCTAATAACTTGATTCAATCATAACCATCCTGATTTGACCTCCTTGCAATCTATTGACTTTAAATAATAGTAGAATGCAATATAGCAACCTAATTTTGGATTTTCTGAATAATAATTGATGGGTAGAAAGATGTATAGATGAAATGTATATATAAGTAAGACAAATTTGGGGTATGACAGATTGCCCCTATCTAATTTGCTAAAATTGAGTAAGATGAAATGCTATGAAGTTCATTTTTCAAGGTATAAGGCAATTAGATATGAAGAGAACCCTGAATTTTTCCGAAAAGAATGAAAGTGTTTGAGAAGTCATCTCTCGAGTGGGTATTGAATATCTTGCAATGGTTGCTATCACCAAGAGGATGATAGTTACCCACACACACAACCCTGACACCAAAAGGATGTAGGGAACACTCACACAAGCTGACACCAAAAGGATGACAGACTTATCACCAAAAGGATGATATTTACCCACGCATACAATCCTGATACCAAAAGGATGTAGGGGTCTATTACCAAAAGGATAATAGAGAACACTCGCACAATCTGGAACTAAAATGATGACAAATCCACCACCAAAAGGATGATAGAGCGAAACTCATAACGACTATTACCACCAAAAGGATGATAGAGCAACACTCGCACAATCTGGCACCAAAAGGATGATAGAGCAACACTCGCACAATCTGGCACCAAAAGGATGATAGAGCGAAACTCATAAGCTACTACCACCAAAAGGATGATAGAGCAACACTCACACAATCTGGTACCAAAACGATGACTGACCCATCACCAAAAGGATGATAGAGCGAAACTCATAAGCTAGTACCACCAAAATGATGATAATAACTTCCCAATCTTGGAGGCAACCAACACCAAAAGGATGCAGGCTAGGTTGAACTGGCGAGGTTCGACTATCACCAAAAGGATGATATTGAGACAATTAACAAAAGGTCAAGTTTGCCGGAGACAACTCACTAGGGAACGCCCAAGAGGAAGATTGGCTTGAGATGAATCAACAGGGAACGCCCGCTGACTTGTTCGGGGATCATAACTTTGAAAACAAAAGGTTGAAATAATTTCATGAGGAATGCCCATGAACTTTGGAGAAGATGCCCCTGACTAGGCTGAGTTTGCTCTAAAACTCTTGATTTTGGTCAACAAAAGGTTGAACAACTTCATGAGGAACGCTCATGGCTTCAAAGGAGATGCCCCTGACTAGGCTAAACTTCGCTTTGAAACTCTTGAATTCTCCCAACAAAAGGTTGAACAACTCCATGGGGAACACCCACGGTCTTGCGAAGAATGCCCTTGATTGGGCTGATGGTTGTTGTAAAGCTCTTAAGTTTGCCCACCAAAAGGTTGAACAACTTCGTGGGGAACACCCACGGTCTTGAAGAAGATGCCCCTACCTAGGCAGACGATAATATTCTTGACAGATGATCAATCCTAGGGTTGAAACAACATCATGGGGAATGTCCATAACTTTTGAAAAAAGTGCCTCTAACTGGGTTGATTCTTGTTTCGATATCCTTAAATATCGTGGGAAAACCCATGATCTTTACAGGAAATGCCCCTGACTAGGCTAATGATTGCTTTTGCTTTTGAATTTTGCCCAACGAAAGGTTGAATAACTTCGTGGGGAGCGCCCAAGGTCTTGAAGAATACGCCCCTGACTGGGTTGAAGATCATCTTGGAAATCTGGGAGATCAAACATGGATCCTGACCTGCATATGCTAATACTAAGCGACAATGATGCTCCATAACGAATGGAAATGCAAATGCAAATTCTAGCGCACGGAGATGCAAGAGCAGGGGAAGTATGATTGATTTTGGGTATGCATATGATGCAAGATGTATGCAGAATGCTAGGGATACGAGATGGTCTGGAATGACGGTCGTGCCAAGCGTGGTTGGGCTTGCCGGAGAACAGAGATGTGTAAGGTGAGAGATACCGGTCAGAGATGGTTTCACAAAGAAACGCCAGCCGAAAGTGGCTTCAGAACAAAAAGGTGCCAAGTAGGATTAAGCTTTGACAGGTTGGGGAGCAAGCTCAACTTCTCGACATTGTTGCTTTATGATGCGATGCTAAGACCCTCAATTTAAAACCATTTTTCTCTGAGCCAGATGATTTTGTCTTGGCCAAGTCACCTCGGGATTTCAAAGGGTGTTCCTGCATGTTTCTCGGAGTCATGATAACCCTGTGGTTACCCTAAGAGAAGAAGTAATCCCTTAACTCATTCTACCACAATGCTACTATGTGCAATACATATCACCAATAAACAAAACTTGCAAATAGATAATAGGAAAATAGAAGAGAAATTCTTTGATGAAAGTAATTTTTATTGATAAAGACCCATAAACGGGAAAATTACAAAAGGAGGCAATTCCTAAAAAAGGTAATTGCTTTGAAAGAGAAGTAAAATATAATGGCAATGTTGAAATCGGTTTTTGTTGAGTTTCAATTCTTCTATGACCCATATATCTCTGAAGACCTTTTATGCCTTGCTTCTGAGCGCAACAATTGAATTGATCTCTCCCAATCGGAACTCAATGGCCATGGAGGAAGGTTCATACATCCTTTCAGGATGCAGTTTTAGCCTTTTGAATCCCTAACTTTTTCCTAGACCGTCCTTTCGGGTTTTCAGCCTACCAGGATATTTTTTTTTGTCTTAGTCCCTAATTTTTGTCTGGACCATTTCTTTTTTATGGTCCACCAGGATGCCCATTTTTGCGTGGATTTTCTTCTTGGTCCACGGGGTCTATCTTTTAGGCATAATATTTTTTAACTGCATCTGAATTCACAGGGGATGGAAGATCGTCACGGTCCATGGTTGAGAGAATCAAGGCTCCGTCGGAGAAGACCTTTTTCACTACATATGGACCCTCATAGTTCGGTGCCCATTTTCCCCTTAGGTTAACATGAGTTGACTGTATCTTCCTCAAGACCAAATCTCATGCTTTGATGTGTCATGGACGAACCTTCTTGTCAAATGCCCTCTTCAACTGCTTTTGGTATAGTTGACCATGGCAGATAGCCGTCATGCGTTTCTCGTCGATGAGATTAAGTTGGTCAAGTCTTGCTTGTATCCACTCAGCTTCGTCTAGCTTGACGTCTGCTAAAATCCTCAAGGAATGGATCGCTACTTCAATAGGAAGCACTGCTTCCATCCCGTACACGAGAGAGAACGGGGTTGCCCATGTGGAAGTACACACCGAAGTGCGGTAGCCATGCAGAGCAAATGGCAACATCTCGTGCCAATCCTTATACGTTTTTACCATCTTTTGGACGATCTTATTGATGTTTTTGTTCGCCGCCTCAACGACTCCATTCATTTTGGGACGATATGGCGTCGAGTTGTGGTGTTAAATTTTGAAGCTTTCATACAACTCCTTCATCATTTTATTTTTGAGGTTCGAACCATTATCAGTAATGATCTTATTTGGAACTCCATATCAACAGATGATTTTTTTCTTGATGAAGTGAGTTACCACTTTCTTAGTGATGTTGGCATAAGATACAACTTCTACCCACTTGGTGAAGTAGTCAATGGTAACTAAGATGAAACGGTGTCCGTTGGAGGCGGTTGGCTTGATACGTCCGATTACATATATACCCCACATGGCGAAAGGCCAAGGCGAAGTCAACACGTTCAAAGGAAGTGGTGAAGCATGAACTTTGTTTGTGTAAATTTGACACTTGTGACATGTCTGGACATGGAGATATCAATCTGTTTCCATTGTTATCCAGTAGTATCCTGCCCTCAGGATTTTCTTAACCATAGTGTGACCACTGGCGTGTGTTCCAAAAAACCCTTCGTGCACTTCGTTTATGATACATTCTGATTCGTGTCTATCCACGCATCTGAGAAGAACCAAATCATGATTCTGTTTGTATAACACATCTCTATTGAGGAAGAACTTTGACGAGAGCTTCCTGAGATATTTCTTGTCAGTGATAGTTATGCCCTCTGGATATTCCTGTGTTTCTAGATACCCCTTGATATCATAGAACCAAGGATGATCATCAACTTTAGGCTCTTCAGCATCAGTTTCCAAGAAATAAGCAGGTTCGTCAAGGTACTCTAGACGGATGGATGGTGCCTCATTCTTCCACTTGACTTGAAACATGGATGCTAATGTTGCTAGAGCATTTGCCGATTGGTTTTATGCTCTGGGGATGTGATGAAAAGTGATCTCATCAAAGTATGGGATTAACTTCAAGACATGATCTCTGTAAGGAATCAACTTGACATCAAGTGTTTCGTATTCCCCTTTAATTTGGCATATGACAAGCGCAGAATCTCCATAGACTTCTAGAATCTTGATCCTATTATCAACGGCAGCTTCAATCCCAAAGATATAGGCTTCATACTCGGCCATATTATTAGTATATTTGAAACACAGTCTGGCAGTGAATGGTAGATGAAATCCAGTTGGGGAAGTAATGATTGCCCCAATTCCACAACCTTTAGCATTTGCGGCACCATCGAACACGAGTGTCCATTGCGATCTTGGTTCGGGTCTATCGTTTGGGCCTAGTGTGGTATAATTTATGGCAAATATGACGTCTTCGTCAGGAAAATCGAAGCGCATGGATTGGTAGTCGTCCACAGGTTAGTGGGAAAGATAGTCAGAGAGCACACTCCCTTTGATAGCCTTCTGCGTCACATTCTGGATGTCATACTCTGTCAATACCATCTGCCAACGAGCCACTCGTCCGGTGAGAGTAGGCTTCTCGAATATGTATTTGACAGGATCCATTTTGGAAATCAGCAGCGTTGTATGGGTGAGCATATATTTCCTCAAGCGTTTTGCTGCCCAAGCTAATGCACAACATGTCTTCTCGAGGATTGAGTATCTCGATTCACAATCATTAAATTTCTTGCTGAGGCAGTATATTGCGTGCTCCTTCCTACCGGTTTCATCATGTTGACCCAACACACATCTCATGGATCCTTTTGGCAGAGTTAAGTACATGATCAGAGGTCGTACGGGTATTTGAGGCATCAATATCGGTGGTTCTTGTAGATAGTCCTTTATTTTCTCAAAGGCTTTATGACAATTATCGTTCCACACAACAGCCTGATCTTTCCTGAGTAGTTTGAAAATGGGTTCACAAGTGGCCGTTAGATGAGATATGAATCTGGAAATGTAATTCAATCTCCCAAGTAAACCTCGGACTTCCTTTTCGGTTTTAGGCGCTGGTATGTCTTGGATAGCTTTGACTTTATCTGGATCGACTTCAATCCCCTTTTGGCTCACAATAAAACCTAGCAGTTTACCAGATCTTACACCAAAAGTGCATTTGTTGGGATTTAATCTCAGCTTGAATTTTCTCAATCTAGCAAAAAGCTTTTCTAAGTGAATGAGGTGCTCTTCCTCAGTCTAGGATTTTGCAATCATATTATCTACATAGCATTCAATCTCTTTATGTATCATATCATGAAAGAGAGTAACCATAGCCCGCTGATATGTCGCGCCTGCATTTTTAAGTCTAAACGGCATGACCTTGTAAAGAAAAGTTCCCCATGGGGTGATGAAAGTCGTCTTCTCCATATCTTCTGGTGCCATTTTGATCTGATTATAGCCAAAAAAACTCCATCCATGAACGAGAAGACGGAGAATTAGGTTGTATTATCTATTAGCACGTCAATGTGCGGCAGAGGAAAATCGTCTTTGGGGCTTGCTCTGTTGAGGTCTCTGTAATCGAAACACATTCGCATCTTCCCATCCTTCTTCGATACTGGGACAATATTTGCTACCCATTGCGGATAGCTGGATACTGCCAGGAAATTAGCGTCTAACTATTTCTGAACTTCCTCTTTAATCTTGAAGGACATCTCTGGCTTCATTCTCCTCAACTTTTGCTTCACCGACGGACAATCTTCTTTGAGGGGTAGCTTGTGCACCATAATGTCTTCACCCAAACCAGGCATGTCTTTGTAGGACCAAGCAAACACGTCAACATACTCGCAAAGCAATGTGACCAACTTTGTTTTAATCTCTGACTCCAAGGCGGCACCTATCTTGATCTCCTTGGCATCTTCTTCGGTTCCCATATTGACGACTTCAACCTCTTCTTGATATGGTTGAATGACCTTTGACTCTTGCTTCAACAGTCTAGCTAGCTCTTCTGGGAGATTACAATCTTCCTCGCAGTCTTCGTCAACTTGGTAAATTGGGTTATCAAAGTCATATTGGACCATAGCAGGATTGTTATCAACAGGAACAGGGGAAGATCTGCACGATGAATGATTTCATGCTTTTATTTTAAGAAAAATGAAAGAAAAAGAAAACAAAACATTGCCTTTCAAAAAATATTTTTATGTGCAAAAAAGTAAAAATGAAAGAAAAGGAGCACAATTGGATGCAAAAAAAAATTGTATTCATTGTTGATAAGTCTGTGCTTTAAAAGCAAAAGGCCCTACAACATGATCCATATGCCTTGGGCAGAGCATAGGATTTTTAAGGTAAAAAATGAAAAACAGGGAATTACTCGTCTACTAGAGTAACTTCGGGAATTTCAACGATTCTCCAGTTGTTCAATGTCTGGTTGAGTGCCCTAGGATACACCATGCATAGTTCTTCATGACCTTCGTCTTTAGTCTCCAGAAATGTGACTTGACCATCAACGAGATGGCCCCCACTAGTAAAAACTAACAAAGTTGCAAGTCCTTTACCCCTATCAGAGGCGTTCTTCTGCTTATAACCCAGACCGACTCCATTCTTGTTAACAGGCAGTTCCAACACCCTACCCTATCCTCGAGGGTGACCTTCCTCTATCATTGTCTTCACATATTTCCAAGTTACAATTGAAGACACCGGCTTCTCATGAATTATTTCAATGTTGATCACTTCAAAGGCATGAAACGGCGTCTCATGCACTTCGTCTCCTACCTCAACATAGCAGAAGGAATCAAGATGACTCACAAGAACATCTTTTTCACCTTCAATGATAACCATATAATTATTAATCATGAACTTGAGTCTCCGGTGAAGAGTTGACGTTACGGCACCAGCTGAATGAATCCACGGGTGACCAAGAAGGCAATTGTAGGCGGGATATATGTCCATTACATAAAACATAATGATAAATGTATGAGGTCCAATCTTGATCGGGAGATCAACCTTGCCAATCATTGTTCTCCTAGCTCTATCAAAAGCTTTCACGATAGTCTGACTTGGCTTCATCACTAGCACTTCAATTGACAACTTGCACAACGAGCTTTTTGGTAGTACATTCAGAGACGACCCAATATCGACTAGCACTCGAGAGAACACAACATCTACACATTCGATGGTAATATGCAAGGCCTTGTTATGATTTTTACCTTCGGGGGGGGGGGGGGGGGTAATTCACTATCATTGAAGCTAAGGATATGACTTGACGCTATGTTCCCAACCACCACTTCAAACTGCACCACTGATATTTCTTGAGGCACTTGAGCGGCCTTTAAGAATTTTAACAACTCCTCTTGATGGGCCTTTGAACACATTAATAATGACAACATAGAGATTTTCGAAGGAGTTTGATTGAGCTGTTCAATCACTTTGTAATCGCTTTTTTGAATGATTCTTAAAAAGTCCTCTGCTTCATTATTAGGGACACCCTTCTACTTGGAGGACTGCCCCTGTTCAATGGTGCCTTGTTTAACAACATTTTTGTTTGCGTTGCCACTGTTGTTGACGGGTGATGTGATTGGTGCAAAGATCCTACCACTCCTAGTGATACGACCAGTTCCCACAATATTCTCTACGGTCTTTTTTTCCTCCAAGATATCTTCTTCTCTCACCTTCTGTCCATTGAGAAAAACAGTCTCGTCGTATAGCCAAGGTACAGCCTTCGTGCTCTCGTAAGGAAACGAAGTTGGCGTTGAAATGACAAGCTGATTCATTGAGGGTGGAGACATAGGTATCTCAACTGGATCATAAGGTATACTTAAAAGTCTTCCATCTTGACCATAAGGAAGCACATATGTTCCATCGTAAGGGATCTGTAGAGGAATATGAGCCTGTCCATACATAATGCCAATCTTCTTCATTGCACGGTATTGTTGACGGGATACGAGTTAAACTATCGGAAGGATTCCATAATCCACTTTTACCGTCATATGGTATTTCCAACGTCTCAAACGGAATGTCAAGAGTAACAACATCTTCGGTCTTCGAAATTTGTTCTGCTACTAATACGCCTTAATCAATCAGGCCTTGAATGCCTTTCTTCAATTCAGCGCATTCTTGAGATTTGCTCAAACAAACGTGACAATCAACTGGACAGCCAGGATAAATATTTTTTTAGCAGGAGTTGCTCTTTAATAATGGAGAGGGGTGTTTTTAGTTTGTCAATATCCGAAATTAATGGGATCCCTCTAGAGCTCTCGATCATGTTTGTTGAGTGATGAGACGACATTGGATTAGTCTTGGTATTCGGGGTATTTCGGGTGAAATTTATTGCTTTTGAATCAATAAGGTCCTGAATAATGTATTTCAAAGTCTTGCAATTATTAATGTTGTGGCCTAGGGCGCTAGAATGGAATTCACATCTTGCATTGACATCATAAATAGGGGGAAGAACAGCCGGAGGGTCCCTCATTTCCCTCAGTTGCACAAGACCTCCTTTCAACAAGAACGGAAGTAGTCTCACGTATGTTGATGGGATTGGATCGAACCTTCTTTCTAGCCTCCTCGGTCTTTGCTGACCCTGATACTGGTTTTTCCTTGGTTGGTACGATTGCTATTGTCGATTCTGCTGAGCCACAAGATGGCTTGCTGTAATGGAAAGTGGTTGTTGCGGAGCAACGACAGTAACATGATGATAACTCTGATGGGCTTTCCCTCTTTCTGTGGACACGACACTAGCCTCGCCTTCCTTCTTCCTAGTGAATCCTTGATATGGCTTATTGACCCCACTCAAAGACCCGCCATCATTCTGAATATTTCCGGCCTTCATTAACCTCTATAACCTTTCTCCAGCCATGACAAGTTCGGAAAACATCGTGGAAGTAGTAGATGTCAGACGTTCAAGGATTGGACCTTGCAGCGTCCCCGTGAAGATATCTATTAGCTCCCTTTCCAACAACGGAGGTTGTAATCTCGCAACTAGTCCTCTCCATCTCTGTGCAAAGTCTTTGAAAGACTCATCTGGCTTCTAGGTTAGACTCTGGAGTTGTGTTTGATTCAGAGCCATATCAGTGTTATACTGATAATGCTTTACGAAAGCATCCGCTAACTCTTTCCAGCTTTTCACATTAGAGCACTCGAGCTGCATGTACCATTCCAAAGAGGCCTCGGTCAAACTATCCTGGAAGAAGTGGATTAGAAGCTTTTCATCGTCAGAATAATCGACCATCTTCCTGCAATAAGACCTTATGTGGGTCTTGGGACAACTGCTACCTTTGTACTTCTCAAAAGTTGGGATAGTAAATTTCAGAGGTATCTTAACCCCTAGCACAAGGCATATTTTTGCAGCATCTAATCCTAAAACGTCAGGGCCTTGCATTGCTCTCACCACTTCTGGTAGAGCATTAAATTTCTTCTCTAATTTAGCGTTCTGTGGTGCACACACATCAGCCGTTGAATCTTCGTAGAAACCCTCATGATCATCGTAGTGGACTGGCAGTGGAATCGTACCGCCGGGAAGATGTATCGCACCATCTGGTGGATGAATTGTTCTAACAGGAATAAGTAATGCACCCACGAGTGTAGGAATTGCACCAACAGGGGTTGGAATTGCGCCGGCAGGGGTTGGAACTGCGCCATCTATGTTTGGAACCGCGCCAGCAAGGGTATGATTAGCATTCCTCTCTGCGGCTAGCCTAATCTCTTCTTGACTTCTGACCATGTTCTGGATCACCTCCATGAGTTGGCTCATCTGCATCTTCATGCTTTGTATTTCTTCTCTCATAGCAGCTTGGTTTTGCTCTAACTGATCCATGATCCTCTTCTGATTACTTCTTGTGTTGTACGGATGTCGAGAAGTCAGCTTGCTCTACTGCAGAAAGGGCAAGTGGTGTGTGAGGTCGGGTTTTAGGGAATGAAAAAAATGATGTGCAGGTATATGCAATGCTCGAATGATTTTCAAGAGACTTTTAAGAACTCGTGATTATAGTCGGTATTATAGAACTGTGAATGAACAGTAAAATATGCACAATTTTGAGATCAAGAAGCAACTTTTCATTAATTTCAAAGAAAAATCTAATACAAATGATTGCTCAACAAACTGAATATAACAGCCTATGCAATAAGAGAGAGAACTGAACAATAAAAAGGTCTTCTTTGGGATGCACTCTTCAAGCTTCTTCGACTCAAACATGAATCTGCTAACCATCTAATCACAAAGCTGGATGAATTGATGGACTAAAGGAGGGACATTGTTCCCTTCCAAGTCTTGAATTGCACTTTCCGGCCTCCATGGGATATCACGGATCATGAGGTTGCATTGTTCCACTAGATCATTGTACTTAGCACGGTACATGTCTAGACTCGACTGATAATACCGGAGGGAATCCACTTGTGTGTCCAACAGCTTGTTGAGTTGAGCTTCTTTCTTGAGCCATTGTAAACTATCCCTTTTCAGAGCATCGAAACGATCCTTCCACTGAATGGCTATTTCCTAAGCGGTCTCCAACTCTAAGCATTTATTGTTCCATATGCCAGGAGTGACATATGAAGCTCTTAACGCTTCTTCCTTGAGTTATCGCTCATCTTCGGCTAGGGTCAAGGCATTTCACAATTGCTCTTCGAGATCATCAATGTCAGCCTCGAGTTTCTCCCTCGTCTTCTTCTTTTCAGCAGAAGCTAGCTCACAAGAATGCCACGCTCTATCGTAAGAGTCCTTAGCTTCCTCCAAGCATTGTCAAAGAGTTTTCACTGATGCATCGGCCCCTTCAAAGCCATTTTGATACATGACCCTCAGATCCATCTCTAGCTTCAATTTCTTGCTGCTTTCAGCTACTTGGTCTTGTTCAACCTCCATTTTCCTCTTGAATTGGGCATTCTCCACACCTGCTTGGTGGATTTCAGCCTGAAGGTCTTGGTTTTCTTTGGTCAACCTCTCTACCACTAGCTTCAGCTTCTCATACTCTTTTATGGATACATGAGTGGGAGTAGGAGGTTTCTCCTGCATGGGGGGTTCTGGAGGAAATGGTAAAAACTTTTCAGCCACTCTAGCGAGCAACCATTTATTATATGGCTTTTTCACCACATAATTCTTCGCTTTCAGCTCTTTCCTTCCCTTTGTATGGATCTTGGTCCATGCCTTAGCAATTTTCCTGACAAACGCAGGATCTTCGGTTGTGGTGAGCAAAAAGAAACTTTGGATTTTCTCCGCTTCGGGCTCGTCTTCCATAGCATAACTCAATTGACGTAATGCCATGACTGGGTTGTAGTTAATGCAACCAGCTCTACCAATCAGAGGCACATTACCAAATTCTCCACAGCTAAAAATGATCTCCACATCGTAGTATTCATGGGAATACCAAGCAATATCATCGGCTCAGAGACATAATGTGTCTAGACCATTTCAGCTTCTCTTTGTTTTCCATAAACAGTATTTCCTTTGGTAGATGGAAAGCATACCATTTGAACAATAGATGAGAACATCATTGGACCATTCCTGTCTTCTTCTCACTCCTCTAATGAATGGAGTGGTAAGTATCGACAAGGAGGGTAGGAATAGGATTCTTCTGCATAAAGAGAGTGATAACAGTGATATCTATGAAATTGTCTATGTTTGGGAAGAGAACAATCCCATAGATCATCAAAGCAACAACAACACCAAATCTCTCCCAATCCTCATTAGTCTTGTACTGGGCAGCCTTGTCGAGCAGAAACTTCAAAGGAAACCTCTGAGTACCTCCCTTATTGGCTAGACCAGCCTCAACTTCTTCCTTAGTCATATGAAGAGCAAGAGCAATGGTAAGAGGCTTTGGTTCTTCTTCCAGACCGGTGTAAATGGGTTGATCCTTAATCTTGATATTCAACAGGTGAGAATATTGTTCAAGAGTAGGGGCCAACTGATAATTTTGGAAGGTAAAGCATCTGAGCGGAGCATCATAAAATTGAGCCATAGCGAACAAAACCCAAGTGTCCACTCCATAATAGAGGAGATCAAGCAGTTTCCCATGCTTTCCTTGAAAGTTGATTTTAACCGTCTTTGGCACGTCAATCAGAAGATCTTGGATCAGTCCCAATTTTGGTTCTCTGAACTTCAAGAAATTTGTGCTTATTTTCCTTTGATCAGTCATTGTTCAGCAATACCTGATATAATCACAGTCTCTTAAGTCCCTTGACATGTTGCATATGAGAACAGAACAATAGCAGAGTCAAGGTCACAGGTTCTGCAAGGTAACGTAATGAGATATCCCTCACCTCGGGTGGGCAATCTATTGGTTTGTAACAGGGAATTCCAAGAGTTTTCAAACAAGGTCCCATGCACTAACCCTCAAAATTTTTCCATCATAACAACGATTCGTAAGACGGTAATCCCTTCAAAGGATGAGCACAAAGTTATGTTTTAGTAACTTTTGGAATAGGGTTCTACAAAACGTCCTCAAAATCATGGACTCCCAGGTCGAAAATAAAGACGCCATTACGACTACTCGTAAGACACAATCATCCCAAAGGGGCCTCATCTGAGCGGTGGAATGCAAACCAACTCAACGAGTCCTAAGTCTCGCAAATTAGAAAGAAACCACATCCTAACTTAGTGTATACTAGAAAGCTCGGGTAGAAATCCTTTATTCTCACAAACCATGCCCATAAACCCAACAGGTAAAAGGAACACAACATAATAAACAATAAAAGCAAATAAAACACGAATGCGACAAATAAACTAGGTTTGGCTTGCTAGGTCGTCCCCAGCAGAGTTGCCAAGCTGTCGCTACTCAAAAATACAACGACGGAGAGGCGAGAAAGAAAATACAAAAGAGTCGCCATCAAACTTTTATTTATCCCATGAGGGGAAGGGAAAACATCAAGAAAACCCTAAGATGAAACGAATAAGATGATCTCGCAACCAAGAGAACAGGTTCGGAAGTCGGTTATGCAAAGAGAAGGTATTAACACCCCTTGCATCCATCGTACTCGATGGGAACCATTTGTTTGTCTATGTGTAAAGGTATCTGCAAAAGGGTATTGTTATAGAGAGTGTTCCAAGGGAAGAGAGGAAGATTAGAAATAGGGAAAAAAGAGATAAAAGGGGGAAAAGAGACTCGGTAGGACCTCGCGGTCCTATGCCTATGTATTATAAATAGGTATGAGAAAGTCACAGTCAACGTAGTTGGGGGAACTACGGGTTAAAAAAATGGGAAGAGTGCTCGGCAAGGATTGTGGCCCTTGTGCCTACATATCTTTACTTAAAAGAAGTAAAGAATCAGAGCAGTCGTAGTTTGACCTACGATTGCTGGTGTTTTGTGGATGATGCTAACGTACGCATTCTAGCAGTTAGGTGTATTGGAGCTCGCTTGTGGAGTCTTAGGCGTTACCTGTTTGCGGTAGAACAAACGTAACATAACCTTTTGAAAAGAGATAATTTTTGCCATTGAGGCAAGATGTCACATTTGACTTGTGGAGGTTGTTTTTAAGGATGAAATAGGTCCTCAGATAGTAACCCCTTATGGGTAGTACCCAATTCTTTATCTCAAAGATTTATTGTGAAAATGGTGTGGCAAATACAGTCACGTCTTCGTATTGAAAGACGAGTATCGGGACCACACACTCTACAGTGAGTATCCTGACACTCAGAGAGGAAGAAGTATACACTCAATCCTCTCTCTTTAGTTCAATACAAAGAGAACTTCATTCTTTTATTAAAGATGTTTTGATCTTGAATGGTAAGTATTTTACGACAGTAAACCCTAAAGATAATGTCAAGCCCTTGAGATAGGAGAAGGCCTACGCCTAACCACTCCACAACCATCCAAGTTTATTAGGAAAAGAGTTTTGAAAATGCACTTGGTATGAGGCCAAGGTTTTTAGGCTCACAGAGAAAGATTTTGAAAATAAGTTTTGAAAAGAAGAGGTGGTGAAATGAGAAAGAGGAGCCCTAAGGTGATCTAATTTGAGATGAGTTTGAAAATGACTTGACATTGGATCAAGCCTCATTTGTTCTTTGCTTTAAAAACGTGTTCTATCCTAATTCATTTTTATCTTTCTTAATAAGTAACGAGCAATCATGAAAAGAACTAAACTATTACACTGTAACGGGAGAGGGATACATACAAAATACAGGGGATTGCGAGAAATAAATGGTCTCATTGTCAGGTAGCCCAAGAGAAAGCCGTGTGTGTGCGAGGTGTCCTAAACTAAACAATGGAAAAGAGTTCGGACAAAATAAGCAGACTAGGGTTTATGTATAAGGTTTAAACTTCAATACCCAAGATAATGATCAACAGTTCACCAACTTAGGGTTTTTAGGGTTTCGATAATTTTATCGTGTTTTTGGTATTTTTGAATGAGATAAACAAGACAAGGGTTAGATGAACAAGATATGACCAATATGACATGATGAAATATGGCAATGGTGATATAATGAACAAGATAATAATCGGGATAATATCAACAATAATGCAAACAAAAAATATGTACGAGAATATAAAACAATGATATATTAACAGAAAATGTAAAACAATTATTTTGAACAAAAATTAAAGTCAGAGGTTAAAGATTAATCGAATGAAATGGATCAAAATGAGTAGGATCTCATCTTAATCATAAAATTGTATCGATTAATCGTAGGTAATCTCTCACGATCCCAAAGTATAGAAAAATGATCCAAATGATCATTTTCTACAGATTTGAAATAATGAAGATTAGCGACTTCGATAAGTCGACGTTTACGAATGTAAAGACTTCATTGTCCACTAAAAATAAAATAAAATCGACATGAAATTGAAAGTACGGTTAAATCTTATCTTAATCGCAAACTTTATGTTAATTAATCGAAGGGAACCTCTCACGATCCCAAAGTAGAGAAAATGGCCCAAATGGTCATTTTCTATAGGTTTGAAATAATGAAGGTTTTAACAACCTCGAAATCTAACGTTTGTGAATCATAGATTTCATCGATCCGAAAAATTAAATAAAATCGAAAATGAAGAAGAAATGAAAAGTGAGAAAATGGATGGTCTCAGACTCGTTACTATCTATCAATAGTTTTCCTGATAATAACTTGAGGTCTCGTCATCGACCCAAAATGAACAGGAAATAAAATCCAAGACGAAATCGAGATAAAATGAAGAAAGTGGTATAAAAGAAAATCAAAAATGATTTAATGAACCAAAAACAAAATATTTAGCGAAGTGTTTTTTTCATTTTTATACAAGAATCACTAACTAAATATTAAAATTCTAAGAACTTATTTAAAGTAAGTTAATAGAAATTCTAAAAAAAACTTGTTATAAAATATTTATAAAAAAAACATAGAAAACTAAAAAGAACAAAATAAAGGAAAGAGGGGGGGGGGGGGGGTGGTATGTGGACTCAGGCTGGTGTACATGAGTAGGGGTATGGGATCCTTCGGGCCCAACCCATCATCCAAACCCAATGAGTACATGTCTAAAAAAGGGGGGAGCAAAAGGAAAAGGAAACACGGCTCAGCCAGGCCCAAAACCGTTTACCAACACAACTTATCTAAATAGACAACATCACCATTTATTAATTAAAGCTTCATTTTTTTATATAAAAAACGAAACAGAGCACGACAAAACGGTGAAATACATCAGACGCGAACACAATGTGGCAAAAATTAACAACCATGTTCAGAATCCAACACTCACCATCGCAGTACAAAGAGGGCATCACCACAAATCACTCACACGATGATCAAGACGAAATGCGAAGAAACGAAAAATAAAGAGAAAAAACCAGTGATATCGCATCACCTCTAACCTTATTTCCAATCCGTGTTCAAATTCTCTCAAGGTTAGATCTGGATTTGCTTTTTACGTATCATACGATTCGACCTTTATCTCATCTTTTCTTTATGCGTGTTCTCGTTTTGGCTTTGGGTTTTGGATAAATTTGGGATTTTGTTAATTCGTTGATGTTGATTGAAGGTTGTTGTGGTGTTATTTGCAGGTGATTTTGAATGGGTATGAAGAAGGTTGAAGATCTGGGTTAGAGGGCTAAAGAATCCGATAGAGGTTTGAAGGAAGAATTGAAGAGAGATCTCAAAGGGGTGGCTTCTGTGGCGCAAAGTTTTGAGGAAGGTTGGGGGGTTCAAAGAAGAGCGATGTTTTTTTATTTATTTTTGGTGCTGAGTCTTGTGAGTGATTAAGGTTTGAAGACGGAGAATATTGGGGACTTTTCGAAGAAGCTTGAAAGGAAAAAAATTTTTTTACCCCCGCTCCTTGAAGATGTTATGTTCAACGTTTTTGTAGCAAGAGATTTTGGTGGTCCCCAGAATTGGTGAATAAGCGTGATCCGTTTCTGAGGCGAAGTCTTTGAGGATCGATTTATGCTGCGAATCGTACACAAGGGGTGGTACATTTTTCTGTCGTGTTGTGCTGCTGCGGTTGTGCAGATACCTTGCTGAAATTGCCATAGCAGGCGGTTCACGCATATGAGGCCTGGTCGTATAGACCTCGTTTTGTTGCAATTTTTCTTTTCCCTTTTTGTTATAATTTGAAATGGGCTAAAAAAAATATAGCAGACCCTGCACTGTACATATTCCCATGTTTTGTTATTTTTTTTGTAAAAAAAAAAGTTCATGAAATGTATTACTTCAATCAAGACTTTGATGAAAATGTAAAAGATAACTTGAAAGAGACTTTGAATATTTGGGCTTGTTGAAATCATGATGGCCTATCCTTGTATGGTTATGGAATGGAAATGTATTGCATTCATCCTCATTTTTGCAATTTTGATGCTTGTATATATTTTTTTTTGCATTTTTTATCATGAATAAATCCTTGTATTTCCATCTTTTGAATTCAATTTATGTTCATTTTGAACTTGTAATTTGAATCCCATAGTTTTTTTTTTGTAACAAATTTAGACTTTGAGATCGTAGCAAGGATAAATTGACTTAGTTTTGAAATAACATTATTTGCACTTTCAAATTTGTCTAAATCAATTCCCCTTAGATCCTTGAATGAGATTTCCATGTGAATAAACTCGAGGCTAATTTTGACCATCCTTGGATTCTTGAACAATCTTCGAAAGTGCTTTTCATCATTTATGAATTCTTCCAAACTTGTAATGCATAGAAACCTCGAATTAATTCTTAAGTCCAACATGAATCAGTCACAAATCAAACTTGAACTTTGCCTCTTGTATTGACAACCCAAATATTGAACCAAATAAGCAACGCATAACTGTATTACCACTGCATGAGAACCTTAATTGACAATCCCCTGACTTCTGGTGATCTTTAATCATGAAAAACTTTGCCTTGAGGTAGCCTGATAACTTGATTCAATCATAACCATTCTGATTTGACCTCCTTGCAATCTATTGACTTTAAATAATAGTAGAATGGAATAAAGCAACCTAATTTTAGATTTTCTGAATAATAATATGTGGGTAAAAAGATGTACAGATGAAATGTATATATAAGTAGAATAAATTTAGGATTTGACAAAGTCAAGTGTTGAATATTATTTTTTTAATTAGTAATCGTATGAAAATAGGCAGTTATTATATTTTTTCATCATTTCATACACGATAAGGACAAAGTCATATGCATATCACCAGCTTTAATTGTAAACTAGTCATTGACCAATAATATATTCATTTTACCAAACATAAATTGAACTATAATTTTTAAAATTAATTTATTGAACATAAAAAGTAAAACAAATAAATTAAATTTAAAATAAAAAAGATTATTCGTTTATAGGATAAAATGATTATAGCAAAATTTTGATTTCACAATAATCAATTTCGTACTAATCTATGAAGGAGATTAATACTAATATAATTAGTGAAATCAAAATTTTTACATGATCCTAAGAAAAATTATAATTATAAACATTGTCATTATAAGAAAAATATTTAAACAGAATTTAGGAAACATTAAAGGAGATATATCCTAATCTATAAAGCCAAAACATCAAAAGAGGATTAAAAACATAAATGAGATGTCTATGAGTAGGGTTATCAATATTTTTATAAGTATGTAGATTAATAGAAGAAAATGAAACTGAATGGTGATTGAGAATGTGTGGATTATTAATGTGTTCCATATTAACAATCATCTCTTTAGTAACCATATCTTAATTAAATGACATAAAAATTAGATGAGAAAATAAGTCTGCAATGCAATTATTGAGTTAATTTTAAAATGGAGATAAAACTAAAATGAAATTGAGGCATATGCGAGACATTGTTTAGATACAAATATTATGTGAAAATTACATGTACAGATAGTATTTTTAGGGTGTTCATGATTATCCACTCAAATCAATTTAATTATTATTTTAATTCAACTTAATATATCATGTATGAGTTCAATTCAACCTATCTAAATTAATTGATATTTAATTTGGATAATGTGTTTAAAATTTTGAATTTGCGAATCCAACCCTTTAATATGTTATATTATTTACTTTATTTTTTTATTAACGATTTAGCAAATCATAATATGTCATATTATTTACTTTATTTTTTTATTAACGATTTAGCAAAATTCTTATCATGTATATATTTTTTTTTAGTATAATTGTAGTTTTTATTAGTTGTAAAAACTTAAACCTAAATCAAATTTGAGAGACTGAATTCTTTATTGAAAGGGTGATATATCTTACCACTTAAATTATATTATATATATTTTATATTTTTTTATATATTATTTAAATTATAAAAGAGCTTTTAGATATTAAATGATACATTTTATTCAAATTAAATACTAAAATTTTATGATGTCCTTTAATGCTTATGTAAAATAAATGTGTTATTGAATTCACACTACTATGGAAAACATATACAATTATGGTTATAAAAGGGATACCACCACACGTGATCCATTGTTATGAAGTAGCGTGTGATTGTAAATTAGCTATATACCACTACGGGTGTGTGACCGTTGTGATATATTAGGTAGCACTCTACTTATAACCACGGTTGTTGGTTGCAACCGTTGTCTATCACCACGGTCCTTTTTATAAATCGTTGTGAAATATTTATTAGTTTTTAATTTTTTTATTTATATTATTGCATTACTAGCCCATTATATTTTTGTATCTGTATTCTGAACCCGATTTAGTACATATATTACAAAGTTAAATAGAATTTACATCAAAATTCAAAAAATTTATTTACTTCATCAAATCCAAAAAAATTATTTACTTCATCAAATCCAAAAAATATTATTTACATCATCAAACTCAAATGTATATCAAACATATATACAAATTAAACTCGTGTTTGAGGACCCTTAAGCACATTGAAGATATACATCCAACGTTTACGAATGTTAACAAAGTCTTCGTAGGGGAATGATGTAACATCATTAAACGTCTACATAAAAATGTGCAAAAATGTGAATATCACACATATATGATAATCATAGCGAACTTAAACAATAATATGTTATTGTAAACAATTTATTACATATATAATATGTACCTGATCCCATGAATCAACAATGTCGGCGAAGACAATGTTTAACATGTGTTTCATTACATAATGCCCACACTCGTATCTCTTTGGTTATCTCCTCGTCTACAAATTTAAACATTAATTTCATGAATTTTATAACCACACATGCATGTAACAATATATATATATATATATATATATATATATATATATATATATATATATATATATATATATATATATATATATATATATATATATATATATATATATATATATATATATATATAAATGAGAATGTTAGTAATCTGAACACTTACATTAGGCGAGAAAAATTTGGGCTTTTTTCTATTGTGCAATATATTGTGCCGATGCACAACACTGTACATTGAAAATGATTTAAACATATTACACGTTAAACCAATTACAAAGTTAAAGAAAATACTACTAAAAAGTTTCATATAAACATAAACTTACCTATTAATAATATGCTTCATTTTAGGCTCGAGGGTTGATATAAGGAACACAGTGTCATTATCGTATTCGTCCTAAGTGATATGATGATCAATTGCCAATGATCACTGAATAAACACGAGCATATATATAATTAGTATTTTCTAAAATAAAACTAACTAAAACAACTCAACCACAATTTCAAAATTACTTACGATTTGATAAATGGTACTAAGTAACATTCCCCCCCCCCCCCCTCACTTAACCGTTCTGAAATGTGTGCTTCAATCCCTTTTAGATCATTATTTGTCTATCGAATATTATATGGATCCAAGATGCCATAAATACTCAATTTATTTAATTTTATACAAACACGGCGAATGTATCTAAATGGTTAAACAAAATTCAAAAAATAAGTGAGAAAATACAAAAACGATAATGTACTATATATAATGACATGCAAAATCAATTATATACTTACATGCACCAAACTTGTAATATCCCTACATCCAGCCAATGATTTCCATAGAGAATATCTCATATATCACTAGGAGCAAAATAGAAGATCTCTATCTTTGGACAATGCTCTAGCGGAAGAGAAATCGAGTCATCGTTATCCGCAACCGAGAAATATAACATGGTGATTTCATGTGCAGAAGGATCAAATAACTCATTGATCTCTTGAGCAAGGGCGGATGAACAATTACTTTCTTTTGTGCTAGCACCACATAAAACATTTGTTTCGGGAAATTGATACTCAACATGACCATCATTTTCATTCGTATGTTGTTGGAATGATCCACTTATTCTCTACAATATAATATTCGTTTTGAATACAATACATAATAAAGACATTTCTATCGTTTCTAACTTTTCAGATAAAATACAATTAATATATCATACATTTCATTTAAAACACTAGCATTTAAGATAAAACACATACCGCGTATAACTCTTTGATGTTTTTCCTCCGATTTTCTTGCTCTGCTTCTAACATCTTCCTTTGTTCTTCTAACTGCTTCTCAAAAGCTGCACTCCTTTCTTTTTGCGCTTGTAATTTGGTGCTTTCAGCGCTTTTTTTGGATGAACCAAAGAATAATCTTAGGCCGACGCCTTCTTCAACACCACAAACATGCCCACCATGCTCATCTGTTCTGATAACTTCTACTAGTATATAATGTCGTGGTTCTAGAAAAAATGAGCCTCCATGGGCCTTCTCGACCAACAAATCCTACACAACACGCATGATAATATTAATATTGTAATTACCACAACATTTAAATAACAAATAACATACGCACAACAAATTATAATACAATTTTCTCAACAATTACTCTTAACGCACTTGAGATGTCCTCTTCATTTGGTCTTAGTCGAGCCCTCTTCCACTTCTCATGTCTTGACGGTGGAGATAGGTTACGATCGCGACTAATGGAGTCCTCATCTTCTATTTGTTATTTTTTTTCATTCATAATTATTTTCTCAAGTTTTATGTAACCACCACGAGACAATCTATAGGGGTAAATGTTTTTTGCTTTATTTTGTGTTCCTGCTTGACTTTTAGCCTGTTATAAACATAGTGAAAATATGATTAATATCTATAAATCATTAGCATAGAATTATCAAGATAAATAATACTAGTACTAACCATGAATTTCTCATAAAGACAGTCCTTCACAAACGTTTTTCAAATTTTCTTTGAAAGATAACTATATCTCACCCATGAATGTTCAAGACCAGGCTTAGGCTCCCTAATATAGTTACACGCGAGCCATGACTTAAGGCTCCTCCAAAATGTTCCAGCATGACTTATCCACCTTTTTTTTTTAACTTTTTATGATTCATAAACTCAAAAGTCAACTAAATTTAAATCAATAAAAATGTATTAGAAATTATAGAAAGTTATATCGAATAGATGAAAATTAAAATTAATACCATAACGTCTGTCCATATGTTATCTTTGACAGACTCTGGCGCTTGTTTCCAATCATCTATCAATATACTGACTTTGTTATGTCCAAGGAACACAACATAACTCTTAAAAAGCAAATAGTTTTCATCATCAACTACTCTATAATATGCATCAAACGCGATCAGAAATTTGTTACCAGCTTTGTGGACTTTTCTTAATTTGGTAAGCATTGTGACACCTCTTTGTGATCTTTTATTTCCGTGTTGAGTATCATTTGTACGAGTTTCACTTGTCATAGTTACGTCACCACTATATGAAGAATACGAAGAAGACGACATCTATGTTAAAAAATAACAACAACCTCAACAACAACAACAACAACAACAACAACAACAACAACAATAACAACAAACTATTTCATCTATTATTTCCACATATAACCATGAACAAAAATATATTATCATACACACACATTAAACAACAACATCAACAAAAGATTAATCAAATGTTATCACATACACATTCAACAACAACAATAACAACCACAAAAAAAGATTAATCAAGTGTTATCACACACATTCAACAACAACCACAAAAACAACAAGAACAACAGCATCAACAACAATGGAAACTGAAGTTTACTGTAGATGCATGAGATTTTTTTTATGTATAGTAAACGTCATGACTAAGTAAAGATGAATATTTAGGTTGAAACATATAGTGTTGTTATTGTATTCCTCCTTGACAATGACGATGGTGTTAATGTTGGCATTGGTATGTTGTCTTCCTCCTTGCAATGACTACGGGTTGAAAATGAACAATGAATGCAAAAACGATGAAATGATGAAAAATGATGAACCGATAAATAACTTATGAAAAACAATGAACAATAATGATGAACGATGAATGTTAGGGTTTAAATGGTGTTTCGTTTCTCAGCACTGAACGTTAGGGTTGAAATGATGTTTCGTATCATATCAATGCAAAGAATGGCTACTGAAGAGACCAGCTAGTTAGTTGTGATATTATCATATCAACCAATCATCAACGTAATATTATTATAAATATTTAATTTTATTATAATCATTTTGAAAGTCATACACATAATTGTAATATTTTTTACAAATTTTTATTCTTTTTTAAATTTAGTCAAAAGGATAAATAATTTTTTGATTTTTATAAATATTTAATAACAAATTTAGTCCCTTTAAATTTTTTATTGAAAGTTTTACTTTCTAAATTTTTTTCCACCTTTTTTAATGATAATGTAAAAAAAATTGCAATGTAAAAAAATTTTGCATTAAAAAATAGAATTACAAGATGGGGGCAAGGTTGACTCTCTTTCGAAACATAAGAAATGTATTGAATCAATATTTAGATATTCGTATGTCACATGTGTATCACGAAGCAAACAAATGTGGAGATGTAAAATTAAGAGTTAATTATAATATTGGTATTATTTATTAGGCTTAATTCATCTTTTGATCCTTTAACTTTATTTATTATTTCGATTTAATCTCTTAATTGAAAAACATTACACTTCAGTCTTCTAAAACACTTCCGTTAGCCTAACAAGTCACTTCTGTTAAATTTTATAAGAAAAACCTTAAATTTCGCCTATGTGGCAATTGTGCAGTATTTTTAAAATATGACATGGTATATTATTTGGTTTTTCTAATTATTAAAAAAATTATTTTAATTGAAATTATTTTATTTGAAATGGAATTATTTTAATTTATTAAATATTATTTTAGATATATTTTATTCTTATAATATATAAAACAACTTTTCCCCCTCTTCTCTTAACCCTAACCGTCATCTTTTTCTTTTCTTCCTCTTTTTCACTCTTACTCAAACTCCTCCTAACATCTTCATCCTTTTTATTTTCCTCTGTAAATTTTGCAATAATAACAACAAGTTCCTCTGCTATTTTGCTATTTGTGTTATTTGAATAGAGACTTATCATTGAAGCCGTGGGTTTTCATGCTTTTGATTTTATAATTTATAATATAATTTATCAAGTCGGTTATGATTATTCAACAGATGTATTACTTTTGTATCTTTGATTGCTAACATGTGATATGTAGGAAGAGGTTGCTAAAGAGTTTGGCATACCAGTTCAATTCCAGCGCTTATGGGTGTTGGCAAAGCGTCATAAAGATATGTGTCATCCATTTCGGCCATTGAGACGCAATTAAGAGGCATGATCTATAAATTCATAATATCCCTTAAAGATTTTCAATATTATTTTGCTCATAAACCCCCTTCAAATTCTCATTTTATGACTTTTTTCATCTCGGATTGTTTGCTTTTAGACAAATGCTTGTTCTGTATATAAAAACTCAAAAGCTTCTTTCACCCCCATTTATGTTTTATATTGAATCCGTTCATAGTTGGTATGCCATGTTGGCAAATATTAACTTTTTTTCCAGTTAAACTAATGGAATGGACCAATAACATTAACGAAATTAGTATTGAGTGACCAAATTGTAAAGTTTTCTTGTTAAAGGATTAAAGTGAAACTTATAATTAACTTAA
The DNA here is from genome assembly GCA_963859935.3 of Lathyrus sativus. Lineage (NCBI taxonomy): Eukaryota > Viridiplantae > Streptophyta > Magnoliopsida > Fabales > Fabaceae > Lathyrus > Lathyrus sativus. The sequence goes on along the minus strand of OZ012741.1, from coordinate 583,483,650 downwards.
AGGACCCAAAAACTAATTATACCTATTTATTATGATGGTTGGTATGCCATGTTGCATATCTTTCATCCTACACTTTGTAAGTATTGCAGCAACTGAAGATAAATCTTCACTTAATGAAGATGAAACATAATGGAAGAAAAGAAGATAAAGTGAAGTAATAATATTATTGATGATAAGCCAAATGTACAAGGTGATGCTTATATAAGCATAGTGACTAGGCAATGAGAAGCTTAGCTGACAGTTACAAAGCTAACAAAATTAGTTACAAAGGAGATATTAGTATACTAAGTTAATCACCATCTCTACTGCATTATTTTATCACTAACACCCCCTCAAACTGAAGAGTGGGAAGGGTTACACACCACCTTGAGTTTGTTACGAATTTCTTGAAAAGTAGATGTTCCAAGAGGTTTAGTAAGTGTATCAGCAAGTCGGAGGCCTGCTAGAACATGTTGGATTTGCAACTTCCCAGCTACCACCCATTCTTTGACAAAATGGATGTCCAATTCAATGTGTCTCATACGAGCATGAAAAAATGGATTGTGTGATAGAAAAATGACACTTAAATTTACACAAAGTAATGTTGGTGGATGAATGGGAATGCAAAGTTCTGAGAGAAGGGACTCCAACCAAAGCAACTCAGATGTGGTATGTGCTAATGCTCGGTACTCCGCTTCTATGCTGGATCGTGCCACTAAGGATTGTTTCTTTGAGCTCTAAGAAACTACATTTGGCCCAAAGAATATGCATGATCTGGATGTAGATATTTTATCATATAGATCACTAGCCCAGTCAAAATCGTTGTAGGCACAGAGGGAGAACCTTGAGGTAGAAAGAGAAGGAGCTAGCATCAGTCCATGGGTGATAGTACCACTCAAATACCTCAAGAGCCTTCTAACAGCAGCCCAATGAGTGTCTAGAGGAAAAATCATGAATGAGCTAGCTTTGTTTACACTGATTGTGATGTCAGGCCTGATCAAAGTTAGATGTTGCAGAGCTCTTACTATTGAACTGTACAGCTGGGGCTCAGAGAACTGATTTATGCCATGTTTACTCAACTTACAATTGCTCAACATTAGAGTAGGGACCCCATTGGAATTTTTTGATATTTGCTCTTGCAAGAAGACCCTTGACATATTTATACTGAATGAGGAACATGGTGCCATTGGTACAGAATTGCACTTCAATACCTAGAAAGTAGCTATGTCGCCTTAATCTCTTTAGATCAAAGTCATGATGCAACTTGTTGATTAGCTTGTGTATAAGATCTATACTTGAGCCAATGATGAGTATATAATCCACATAGACAAAAGCATATAAGGTAACACCAAGCTTCGGTTATATAAATAAAGAGCTATCACATTTAGAGGTAGTAAAATGACTGTTGCAGTGCTTGAGTCAGTTTCTCATACCAAGCTCTTGAGGCTTGTTTGAGACCATAAATAGATTTGTGAAACTTACACACAAGAGTTTTATCATAACTCACAAAGCCAGGTGGTTAAGTCATGTATACTTCATCATGAAGAATGTCATTTAAGAATGCATTATTGACATCTATTCGTTAGATATCCCACTTGTGTGTGATGGTAAGGGTTAGAATCACCCTAATAGTAGTAGGTTTTACCACTAGAAAAAATGTTTCAGTGTAATCACAACCTTGTTCTTGATGAAAACCCTTTTCCACAAGCCTGGCTTTATATTTGTGAATTGTCCCATCAACATTTTCTTTGATCTTAAACACCCACCTATAACCTACTGCCTTTCTATCAGGGGGTAGAATGGTTAATGTCTAGGTGTTATTGGCTTGAAGAGCATTGAACTCATCTGTCATGGCCTTAATCTACTCAAGCTTGGTCATGGATTGTTTAACAATAGTGGGTTCAGACTCAGAATGGACAAGGAACACTTTAGGTTTTGACTTGCCAGTTTTAGCTCTAGTCAACATGGGATGAGTATTTTCAGGTGGAGGAGCAACAACCACACTGGTGCCAATTGAAGGAGATTGAGAGGACTCAGAAATATGAATACATGAAGATAATGTGAGTTTATTTGAGCAGAAAGTGGTGTTAAGCTCTTGAGTAGGAGAAGAAACTTTATGAGGACTTGACTTTTGAGGGGCGGAATTATTTTCAACAATAAAAGGAGTGGTATTATAAGAGGAAACTTCTTTGTAATTATCCTCAGGATATCTAGAGACCCCATGACTAGACTTATATGTTGTACTAGAAGGTAAATTGTTGTGTCTGACCTTACAAGCTTTATTTTCTTTAGGTGAGCCCACATTATGACCAATAGGACTCAACAACTGACTAATGGAGGGGATGGGTAGACTGTGTCTTGTAACAAACTGGTTTAAGCTTTGGGTATTGTCAGACTGCTCTGTAGAAGAGACAGCAGACCCGTGACTATGGATAGGTTCTGTAGCAGAAACATTAAGTATGTGACTGTGGTCAGGCTATATAGGAATAGTCTAGGAGCTATTAGATTGATTCATATCCTCAAGATTTTGTCCTTGGTTAGAAAGTAAACTAGTGGGGCCTATATTACTTATGAGAGGTTGGTATGTAGGATCAGGGGGCTGATTCTCGCCATATTTTGCTACTAAATTGGGAACCTGATAGGAAGTAGAAACAATGTTGTTATGACTTGAGGAAATGATAACATGGCCAATAGAGCTAGATGTAAAGCAAGACACACAACCTGTGTTTTGAGACTCTGTAAAGGTACTCTTGTGATTGTGATGAAACAAGTGGGGAAAAGGAAAACTAGGTTCACTGAAGTGACATCCTTAGAAATGTACACTTTCCCATATTTGTCCAGACACCTAAAACCTTTATGTTGAGGAGAGGGACAAAGATATACACATTGTTGACTTCTTAGTTGAAGTTTATGTTTGTTATAAGGCCCAAGAAGAGGAAAACATGAACACCCAAGCACTTTCATTATAGAGTGGTCTGGATTTTTACCATACAAGGCATGACAGGGTGAATTAAAATTTAGTAGGGTGGAAGATGGAAGTCTATTGATGATGTGTATAGAGGTAGAGAAACTATAGGCTCAATAGGTAATAGGTAAAGAAGCACGAGCTAGCAATGTAAGTCCCATTTCAACTATTTGTCTGTACTTTCTCTCTACTATCCCATTTTGATGGGAAGTATGTGGTAAAATTAGCATATGTGTGATCCCTAACACTGTCAAGTATTTGGTGAAAATTCTAAATTCTCCTCCAAAATCAGATCGAACAGACTTGATGGTAACACTAAATTGTGTTTGGAAAAACATTGAAAAAAGTTTAAAGGCGTGTAAGGCTTCATATTTTTGCTTAAGTGTTGCGGTGAAAATCGGATATCAAGCTATTGAATTAACTTGAATCTTAATTCTTAGATTACAACCGGACTTTAATTTATCCAAAGGAAAGGTCTAAAGAAAGAAAGAACCTTTTGCGCGATGTAACAACAACGCTAAGAGATTCGGGGATCGGGGGTTGGTTATGCATAGGGTAGGTATTTCACATCCTAAACATCTGTAGTACTCTACAGGAACCTTTTGTTTGTTTGTATGCTAAGTTTGTTAAATATTTGCTAAGGTTTGGGATTGGGTACAGGGTGTAGGTTATGACCTAAAGATAGTTTCTAAGTTTGCTCGCAAAGACATCGCGTCCTCTGCCTACGTATCCTAACTAGGATAGAATCAGAGCAATCGTAGTTCACCTCACTAGGGTTGAAGAGCACTTGATTATGATCAATGTTCAAAGGGGAACAAACATAACAATATTTGTATAGGGTTTCACAAAACTCTCTAGATCTATGTTGAACTCTCAAGAAAGAGGAGTAAGTAATCATGTTCATGATTCTTACATAGAGTTTACAAACTCTGTCCTAGGGTTCTAGTTGAAGAACACTCCTAGTGTAGGTAAGGCTTTCTAGACTTAAAGCAAAGTCTAATGGCTTGTATGTTCTAACTTAACTAAGCTAGGGTTAGGATGACTTCACAAAGTCAAGAGGGGTAAATGAGCTATCCAATGACACAAGGGTCAAGGGAGATACTTTTCCTTTGGAAGGAGAGAGAGAGAGAGGCAACTTGGATGAGAACTAGAAAGTTCCATCACTTGGGGAAAGAAGTACTTAATAAAGCAAGATGAAATAAGATTAAGACAAGTAAGCGTGCATATTACAATAAGCAGATACTTTAAATGATATCAAGGGTTGCAACCGATAGTCAATTATTTTAACAAAGATTTAGGGCACATCTTAACAAAGATTTGAAGCATGGTAAAAGTAACAATCATATGAACAAATCACAATTTGAAAGTAGGCATGTCATAAGTTCAAAGCATAGTAAATATGACAACAATGTGCATAGATGACAATCAAACACAATTAAATCAGTTTAGACCTCATAATTTAGGAGGAAAATAATATGAGATCATGGTGACAACCATACAAATAAGTCTCAACTTAAAGTGATCATGTTATAAGTTCAAATGTAACAACAATTAGGCATTGATGACAATCAAAAAACGCAAGGACTGATCACACCAGTTAAATTCAAGACTTAGGAAGAGAACAACAAATTTATGGTAACCACCAACAAGGAATGAAGCCACAACATGTTAACAAACACAAATAAATCTCACAAGATAAGTCAAGTATGGCATAAAGAAAATTCATCTAAACACAAAGTAATGACCTAAAAACTGAACCAAACTTCCAAGTAGGCAAAAGGCGTTGCAAGTACAAGCAATTTGAGGTTTTATTCCATTAAATGAAATTAGACATTAACATGAACAGTTAGAAAAAAGAACGGATTAAAAATGATGAAGTGTGAGAAAGTTGTGATTCATTGAAATTTATGAAAATAAAATGAAATGAAACAAGTGATAAAAAAATGTGTCAAGGGAGGGAGTTGAACCCTGGCCCTCTTGGTTCACAAGCCCAATACTAAACCACCTGGCCACATCGCGCGCGTGTGCTAAGGAATGGAAAGGAATAGAGAAAAAATAAACATGACAAATAAAAATAAAATATCCAAAAGAGTTGATCCACATGGATCGAACTCAGGTCAGGCGGGTAGAGGGGTATAAGGCGCGCAAGTGTCTGCCACTGGGGTGGCTGTTACATCCATTAATTGAATGGAAACCATAAATATACATAGCTTGTTTGGCAGGTTTTCTGGGCAAAACATGAAGCAACCAATATCAAGGCAAATGTGAAAAAACATTTTGGTGCTAGCTGGTTCAATTCTTCACCATTTTTCACGATATTTTAGCCAAGACTGATTAACTTTTGATGAGGGTTAAGATGATAGCAACCAAATTTTGAGATCATGCTCATACAGTAAAAATCAAAAGTTTATGCATCTTTGTCATTTTGAGATGCAAATGAGAAAACTTAGATCAAACCAAATGCAACTTGATATAAGTGAGGGTCTGTTCATCTTTTAAATGCCTTCCTCAATGATTAAATCCACAAGAAAAACTCAGTTTATCATTGAAACCAAAAGTGAATTTCCAGTTTTTTAAAAAAAAAAGTGAATATGGAATAAACTTGTCATAGGCAATGTCCAAGCAAAAAAACTAAAAAAGCAAAGCTAACTCATTAATCTAAACTGGGAGTAATCCAAAGTTCTTTGCCACAAAAATGTTGAATCCGAGGTCATTGAACCTCAGGGTAGTAAAACTGACAGAAATAGTGTACTACAGTTCTCAACAACAGTTTGACAGCAATAAAACTTAAGTAGAAGCCTTCATATTTCATCGACAAATCCAAAGCAAAACACACAAGCTTCAAAATTCACATAAACTAAACTGAAAAGTAGTTGAGACATGATATATAAGCATTCCAACCAACACTGCAGTTTTGATGAGAGCAATAGGTTGACCAACCTTTAAGCACTGCAATCATTGCATCAAGCTCTAACATCTCAGCCAAGGATAAAACTCTAATAATTGTGCCTTTACAAAGTCCAACACATACATATAGAGGTTGCATGCAGTTCTAATATCAAAGGGAACTTTAAAATAGAAACTGTCAAGCAAGTTAATGCTTTACCAAATCAAGTTTCAACAGTTCTGGCATGCTTGGTAAATGTAGGAGCAGCAATACAGCATGCCAAACATTGAGTAACATTTACCAATTGATAAGGAGTCAGGATGCAGAAAAAAAACAGTAACAATTCCAAGTTCTAATGCTCATGACAGTTAACAAACAAAACCACAATATCCTTACAATAGGCAGAAAAAAGTTTGTTCATCAAGAGCTGTAGCAACAGCAACACATCTGATGGGATTCTAAGCTGGTTAGACCCTCCCACAAACCTGGATAGCAGGCATAACATCCACCCAATGTGCCCCCAAAAATAAGATCCTATTCAAGTGCTCCAACAGCCTCATGATGGTAGCCTCTAAACAAAAAACCACACTTGCAGGTGAAGCTTAATGAGTCCTATCATTTAGCCTCTATCAGTCTGCATAGCATCTAAACAATGAGTTGATCAACTCAGTTTTTAGGTACAGACAAGACACCAAATCAACCTAAAAAAAAAAGTCAAAGAGCCAACCTAAATCAAACACCCAGAACTCAACAGCCTATTGCTACAGCACAAGAGAATCTTCCTAAAACTTAATAGAACCATCAACTGCCATCACACAGCCTAGGACACTTATACAAAGAGTCAGAAAAACTCTAAGTATCTCATCAAAGATTGAAAAAAATCCAACCTCACACACACTCTGTCAACAACCCCTAAAAAAAAGAAACTCAAACTAATGAAAGAGGCACAAGGTATAGAGATGAACCTACAACTAAGTGTCTAAATGTAAATCTAGTGGTATCCTAAAGTGGCAGATTACCTAAAGGAAAAGTGGATAGCAAATAGGGCATCAAAACACACTCTCTATCAAATCACTAGTAACTGATCACCACCTAGGCCTGAGTTCAAATGACAATGATTTCTGTTTCTACAAACTGAACTAACAATGAGTGTGTGTCCAAGACCAATCACAAGTCTGCCTATGCCTAGAACGCCCAAACTCAACATTTGTAACAAAGGATCCTTCCAAAATAGTAAAGGTTCAACAAGCATCTTGAAATAGACAATATGAAATCAAAACTTAAACATAAAGCAGTGCTTGCCAATCTTAGACTGTAAGCAGACATGACTCAGCAGAAATAAATTGTAGCAACAACTTGATCTTGACAGTACAAAGGTTATTATCAATGTATCAAAACAAACATTCAACAGCCTTGACTTGGAAGTCTTTTTGTGCAGCTCTTAATACAAAGCATCAGCAGAGAAAACACACAAATGAGTGTCCAAGATCCTTATGCTCATTTAGCCAGTATTTCATCTTATCAAGATAGCATAAATTCTCTTTAAACCAACTTAGCATGCCAAACAGTCTAGCACAACTAGCTTTGAAAAGCTTAAATCATGATACAACATTTTTAAGGCTGAACAGTTATTGCTTTTAGTATTTCAAACTTATGTCCACTGATGAATTACAAACAAGGCCCTAGCAGTAGGTTAAAAAAAAACAAAGTAAACTACACAAGCAAACTCTTGTTGACAGAGGCAGTTACTCATATTGATCAATAACCTCAGTTTCAAACAAAACCCTCATGTCAAAAATCTGCCAATCCCTCCTAGCCTGTCAAGGTATGCCAATGATAGGTTATCCAACTTGATGTTACAACAAAAGTGCAATGTCCTATGACAGCAGCAAGAGTATACCAAACCTGATGCAGTCAACCAAACTAAACATCACTTCAAAGTCCTAGAACCCTGATGCCAGCCATGCTCCTAACACTTACTCCAAAATTTGTTAGATGGGAGTTCTTAATCCAAAACAAATCCCAGCCAAATCTAGCATTAGCATGAGATCTAAACAACTATGACAAATCCTCCTTGGTCTAAACCTGAATTGATTCTAAACCACCTCCAAATATTAATCTAGTTCCTAAATGCCAAAAACCCCAAACATACTTAAATAAACAAACCAAGACTAGACAACTCCTCTGAATCCAATAGTCCACAATTATGACATTTGGCCTTTGGTTACTCCCTCATTCTGCACAAACTCCTAGGACAGAAAACAACAACAAACTATGCTAAGACAAAGTTGAACAAACAAAATCTGAGTATTGTTCCAACAACACTAAGTGAATCTTTGAAGCAAAACTCAAAACAGGGGTGATATGCCTAATGTGCTACTCTTAATCTTCTTTAACTGTCATAGGCATAACCCAAAATCTAATTAAACCAAACTGATCATAAGATGACAACAGAGCCATATCCTTAATGACAGTCATACTTAGAACATATGGCAGCAACCTCCTCTAGTTAACTTAAAGTCATGCCAATCAGAAAAGAAAAGCAACAAAGCAAAAGGACCCTAATAACAATGATGCTCATATACACACACATTAAAAAGATGGAAAATGATTACTTCATGATATTGGAAGCTAACCAGTTCTGCAGTAAGGGATAATGGTAAATTCAAACATAACTTAACAGTCTAAACACAAATTAATACCAAAGACAAAGATTTAATCCCAACTATCCTACTCTACACATGACATTGCTAAAGTTAAACATTAGCACACTCAAATTAAGCTTTTCATATGATTGTAGTTCAAAGGCAACCAACCTAACAAGAGGTCCAATATGATAAACCAAACTTTCAAGTTCAGAACTCAAACATGTGTTGATGATATTTATGCATATAAGGAAGGAGTTTATAAGTACTAGCCTCTTGTAGATTCCTCTCAACCAGCCAACAGCACCAAGCAAGAATTCCTCTTTCGAGCCAACTTGTAGTCTCCTTCCTTCTTGAAGCAAAATGCAATTTTGTAGACAGTTGGGGAAATGTACCTCACCAATAGTTTTCAATGCTTTGGACAGTTATATCATGACATAAGTGAGGTGTGTGTATGGTTTAAACAGATGGAAAAGACCTAGGTAGTGATTTGGCTCTTAAAACGCATAAAAGTCAAAATATGGGGTGTGAGAGTTGACTTTTAGATTGGTGGCTTTTCTGAGAAATGTAACAATGGGAACAACTTCAAATGGCCATTTTAAAGTTTTATGAGTGGTCTTTGAAGTGTTTTTGGGTTTAGACAAAGGATTGGCATGAAAAATGAAAAGTGACCAATTTGGTGGTTTTTTTATGATTTTTCTTCACTTACAAGCAAGAAGGGAAAGAAGGAGAACTATATGCTTATGATGCTTGGGATAGTTCTGGTGTGAGAAATAGAGTGTGGAGAAACCTCTATTTATAGGCCATGAGGAGCTTGGGGAAGATTTGGTTTTTCACCACTTTTGGAGGGAATATGATGAAGTTTCTTGCAAAATCTTGCCAAGATCTTCTTCCATCAGCTCCATGGCTCAAGAAAGATCAGAAACATCAAGTGGAGATGTCCATGAAATGACTGAGGTGAGCTTAGAGGGTAGGATGGTACAGCTGCAGCAGTTGGAGATGAAAAGTTTCTCTCTCATTCTTACACATCTCAATATTTTAATCCATAAATCACAACTTGCATCTCTCTCTCTCTAACCTCTCTTTTTCTGTCATTTCCTCCCTCTACACATCTGAATATCATAATGTATCATGATCAAAGGGTGGAGAGTGGTTAGAGATGAAAAATTCTGATTTTGAGAAGTTGGACCAAGTGGATTTCAAGTGTGACAGGCCCAATTTCAATGCATCATAACTTCCTGCTCACAAATCCTTTTGGGGAGTTCTTGTTCTTTTTGAAAAGCCCTCATATAGCCTTACAACATTCATGTTTGTCAAAAGTTCCAAATCTATGTGCATCTTGGTTGAAAAGTCCCTTAAAGTTAGCAAAAAACAAGTTTTGATGCAGCCAGATTTTGAGAAATTCACTAAGTGTTTTGTACTAAAAAATGACTTTGATGATAACTCCAATTCCATGCATTTTCTGAGTGTGGACTAGTATAGGACTTTTGTAGGACTTGTTAAGAGCTTTCCGAAGAGCTTTGAACCACCTCGTTCGGGTGTGTGGTTAGGGAGTTAGGGTTTAGCCCCTTTCGAAACCCTAATTTCCCGATTTTTCGATTACTCTCACGTCCTTGATCTGATGATCCTGAAAATTGATATGTAGGTCCCTCATGACATAAGGAACAACTTTGCTTCACAACTTGAAGTCCAATTACTAAAATTTGAGGGGGTTGACTTTTCGGTCAACCGTACGATCGATCGGCGATTACCGAACCGTCCGTTCATGTTTCGGAGCTTCCAAGACTTTGAAACTCTTTGAGGGGACTTCACTAAGCCATATGAACTTTTTAAACCATAATTTTATCCTTGAATTATTTCCCAAATCTAAAGTCAAACTACAGTTGACTTTTTCAACCCGAAAAACCCTAATCGGGTGCCTTGAACTGCACTGCACCCCATCTGTGGGTGATTACTTCAAATTGAACTCGCACATGGCCCAATATGGTACTCTTGATCTTATTTCATAAATGATTCAACCCAAAACATTGGTTGCCCAATCCTCGAACCTTCGATTTTATCAGTGCGGAGCCCCGTTTCATCTGTGTCTTGACAAAAACACACTTCGAAACCTGTTAAGGTTAGATAAATAAATGCATAAGATATGGAGAGGATATAGGGGGTCAAAATTTGGGGTGCAACAGATGCCCCTATTTAAATATCTTCACTAGATGGTAATGAGAGATGACAATCCTCATAGAATCGTAGTGAAAGGTATTTAAATATAGCAAACCAGAAATTTTGTCCCTTAGATCCGATGGTATGCAAAAGGACAAATGCAAATATGCCGTGAATCTAAATGATGTCATATGATGCTTGAATGCCAGACAGATGCAAACACACGAACAAATATGAAAGAACGGCAAAACGACGAGTAACCACTCACGAGAACCCAACACACCGGGGAAAGATTCCAAGCGAGGTAAACAAGATAAATCGAATATGACTAAAGATGCTTGCTCAAAGAAATCTTTCGCGCAGGGGACACAAATTCCACTAGGGAAGACACATCTTCATCGGGGAAAGGAGATCCGAACCTTATTGGGGGTAACCAGATTGAGAAAGACCACCGGGGAAGATGATAACTCTTCACTGGGGAAACGAAAGAAAAGAAAGCCAAACTACACTGGGGAAGAGACCTACTGGGGAAGCACAACTTCAAAAGGGGAAAAGACGGAACAAAGACACGAATCTCACTGGGGATAACTAGATTGAGAAAGATTTCCTATAACGAAGAGTTCAAACGGGATCTTCAGGAAAAGGTTAGAAACAAGATCGGACGTGCCGGGGGTACTAGTATCCACTAGTCCTCCGAGATTCGACTGGGGAAAGCAAAAGCTTCAAAAGGGGTACTAGTGATGACCAGAACAACAGACAGTTTCCAATAGTGCTGGTTACCACTAGACTTACTAGGCAGGATGGTGATGACCGATCCAAAGTTCGGTTCCCAAAACGTGCTAAATATTTCTAGACTTCCTGGGGATGTGGTGACAACCAAGTTGAAGCTCCAATTTCAATTGAGAATTTCCAAACGATATTGATAAAACACAGGACTTCAAACTGGGGAATTTGGTAACGACCGACTAATAACGATTAGTTTTCAATCAATGCCAGTAACTACTGGACTTAGAGAAAACTGGTGATGACCAAATCAAGATATACCAATAACAACTAATTCTGGATAATGCCAGTAACCACTAGACTTAAATGGAGGAATTGGTAACGACCGAGTTCCAGAAGACCAATAACCATTGGATTTCCACAGAGTTTGGTAACGACCAGACCAAAGTGGTGATAACAATCTGATTTAAGTGATGCCAATAATCATTGGACTTATGGTAACTGGTGACAACCAAATCCATGGGTATACCAATAACAACTGGTACTGGATACTACTAACGAAAACTAGATTTTCCAAGCAATGCTAGTGACCACCAGACTTAGAAAGATTGGTAATAACCAAATCAAAAGCCACCAATAACAATTGGATCTGAAGGTAATACTAGTAACCACTAGATTCAAACAGACTGGTAATAACCAAATCAAACAGGTAACAATAACTTATTGGATTCCAGACGATGCCAATAATTATTGGACTTTTTAGGGAATTTTGGTGACGACCAACTCAAGTACCAATGACCATTGGTTTTAGAAGGCAATACTAGTAACCACTAGATTCCTTTTTTAGCAAAGATTGGTGAAAACCGAATCAAAAGGACTCCAATAACAATTGGTTTGCTTTATAATAGAATCAGTATCAACTGGGTTTAAAAAAAACAGTTGGTGACGACCGAATTACTGTACCGAACGTGGTTAGTTCTGAACACGTGCTAGTGACCACTAGTCTTTCAAAGTTTGTTGGTGACAACCAAATCGAAGGTGAAAATTGGTAATAACCCCTTGTTTGTGTAATTTAGACATTGCTAGTCACCACTAACTTCCCAAAGCAGATAAGGAAACCCCTGGATATCAACTTTGAAGCGAATTTGTAGCAACAAAACAAAGATAAAGATAACGACCGAAAGATCTCGACGGTGGGAATGCAAATAAATACGTATGCTGGCATGATGCTGTATGCAAGACGCAGGACGACCCGTAGGGACAGAGGAAAACCAAATAAAGAGAGAACTTGTCACGCTGAGCTTCAAAATGCCTCAAGTCAGGCGGCACTTCCTTCTTTGGTGCAGATAACGATCTTTTCTCAGTAATATCTCCGTAATTTTGCAAGGAAGAAGTCTTATCTTAATAGCTAGAACTGCTGTCGGACGCATCTATCTCGGTCAAAGGTAACAGCGATTTCCACAACTTCAAGAACTGTGTAATATCATCATATTACCTTTAGAACTTTTCAATCACTTTGTCAAATTGTGCTTTCTTTTTAAAACAAGACTTAAGTTTTTCAAAACACTTTGCTTTCATGAAAATTCTTATTAACAAATAAATGAAATTGCATAACAAGAATAGCAGATCATAACAATGATTTGGCCAAAAAAAAGAACTGATTTTATTGATAGACAAGAACTTTACAAAAGGCAAAGCCTTGGGGATTTTAAAAGTTTTGAAAAATGGCAACAGAAAAGATTACAGAATCCCATAATAATTTGGTCCTTCCGACTGCCAGTTCACTTGCTTTACTGCTTCTGACGAGAACAACAAGCTTTGACCTTTCCTCTAATATTCTGCACAGGTCTGTCCCAGCGTCTGTCATCTTTCAAACATTGGGCTTTCATCTTGTCGAGGCACTGAAATCCTCTTTCTATGTATTTCATTTCAGGCGTAGTATTTTCTTACTGCGTCTGAGTTGATGGGATACTTGAGTGGTTCGCCATCCATAGTCTCGAGAATCAGAGATCCTCCGGAGAAAACAGTCTTCATAACGAAAGGGCCGTCGTAGTTGGGCATCCACTTGCCACGCATGTCTTTTTGTGTAGGTAGGATTTTTCTAAGCACAAGCTCTCCTTCCCTATACTCTTTGGGATGAACCTTCTTGTTGAATGCCCGGGCCATCCTTTGTTGATAGATTTGACTGTGACACATGGCCGTCATTCTTTTCTCGTCGATGAGATTCAACGAATCGAATATTTCTTTTATCCACTCGTCTTCATCCAGCTTTGCTTCCGTCAAGATCTTCAAGGAAGATATTTTGACTTCAATGGGTAGCACAACGTCCATCCCGTACACTAAAGAAAAGGGAGTTGCCCCTGTCGAAGTGCGTACTGATGTTCGGTATCCGTGCAAAGCAAATGGTAACATTTCATGCCAATCTTTGTAAGTTACGACCATTTTTTGTATTATCTTTTTGATGTTTTTGTTTGCAGCTTCAACTGCACCATTCATTTTAGGTCTGTAAGGGGACGAGTTGTGATGTTTGATCTTAAAATCGTCACAAAGTTCCTTCATTGTTTTGTTGTTCAGATTCGACCCGTTGTCAGTGATGATCTGGTTAGGGATACCATATCGGCAGACAATCTCCTTTTTAATGAAGCGTGCGAGCACTTGTTTCGTCACATTTGCATATGACGCTGCTTCCACCCATTTGGTGAAATAATCGATTGCGACAAGGATGAAGCGATGGCCGTTAGAAGCTTTTGGCTCTATTGCCCCGATCATATCTATGCCCCACATTGCAAAAGTCCAAGGTGACGTCATCACATTGAGAGGATGTGGAGGGACATGCACTTTATCGGCATAAACTTGACATTTATGACACTTTCGAGCGAAGAGTATGCAATCCGTCTCCAAAGTTAACCAGAAGTAACCCGCTCTTAAGATTTTCTTAGCCATTGTGTGGCCATTTGCATGGGTGCCGAAGGTTCCTTCGTGTACTTCGGTTATTATGAGATTCGCCTCATTTTCATCGACGCATCGGAGTAAGACCATATCATGGTTTCTTTTGTACAAGATGTCGTTGCTGATGAAGAATTTAGATGACAACCTCCGTATTGCTCTTCTTTCAATTGTGGACGCGTTAGCGGGATACTCTTGGTTTTGAAGGAAATTCTTGATATCATGAAACCATGGCTTCTCCCCAGATTCTTCGTCTATTGCCATGACGTATGCGGGTACTGTCCTTCTTTCGATGTGAATCAGAGGTGCCTCGTTGATAAACTGGACTTTCCACATGGATGCCATCATGGCCAACGCATCGGCAATGTGATTTTCTGCCCTTGGTACGTGCTTGAAGGTAATTTCATCAAAATACTCAGCCATCTCTAAGATGTGGGTTTTATAAGGAATCAATTTTTCATCCCTGGTTTCCCATTCTTCTTTGAGTTGGTATATCACCAAAGCAGAATCACCAATTACTTCCAAGATTTTGATGCGGAGGTCAATGGCAGCCTCCAATCCTAGGATGCAGGCTTCATACTCTGCTATGTTGTTTGTGCAGGAGAAACAAAGTCGGGCTGTGACCGCAGTGTACCCTCTAGTTGGATTTTTCAGAACAGCTCCGATGCCGTGTCCATTTTTCTTTGACGCTCCGTCGAACATCATCTCCCATCGGGATCCCGGCTTGGGACCTTCCTCTGGACCAGGCTCTGGTTTCGTGCGCTGAATATACATCACATCTTCATCAGGAAAATCGAACTTGAGCGGTTGATAATCCTCCATAGGATGCTCTGCAAGGTGTTCTGACAAGATGCTCCCTTTGATGGATTTTTGAGCAACATACTGGATATCATACTCTGATAGGAGCATATGCCATCGGGCTAATCTTCCTGTCTGAGCTGGCTTCTCAAAGATGTATTTGATGGGGTCCATCTTAGAAATCAGCATCGTAGTGTGACAAATCATGTACTGCCTCAGACGTTTAGCAGCCCATGCCAACGCACAACAAGCTTTTTCCAGGGGAGAGTAACGACTTTCGCAATCAGTGAACTTCTTGCTTAGGTAATAGATTGCATGTTCTTTCTTCCCTGACTCATCAGTCTGGCCCAAGACACAGCCCATCGAATTTTCTAACACGGTCATGTACATGAATAAAGGCCTTCCAGGTACCGGAGGAATCAGCACTGGAGGCTCTTGCAAATACTGCTTAATTTTCTCGAACGCCGCCTGACAGTTTTCATTCCATACCACCGTTTGATCTTTTCGTAACAACCTGAAGATCGGTGTGCAGGTAGGAGTCAGATTGGAGATGAACCTGGAGATATAATTCAAACGTCCAAGGAAGCCTCTAACTTGTTTCTCAGTTTTGGGACCAGGCATCTCCTGGATTGCTTTAACCTTGTCAGGGTCTACTTCAATTCCTTGCTGACTAACGATGAAACCAAGTAACTTGCCTGAGCGAACTCCGAAGGTGCATTTTGCTGGATTTAGTCTCAATTGATACTTTCGGAGTCTCTCGAATAGCTTCAGTAGATGATCCAAGTGGTCTTCTTCACTTTGGGATTTTGCAATCATATCATCCACGTACACCTCGATTTCTTTGTGCATCATATCATGAAAGAATGTGACCATAGCTCTGTGATACGTTGCCCCTGCGTTCTTCAAACCAAAAGGCATTACCTTATAACAATAGGTGCCCCATGGTGTGATGAAAGTTGTTTTCTCCATGTCATCTGGATCCATTTTTATCTGGTTATAACCCGAAAATCCATCCATAAACGATAACACTGCAAAGCTTGTTGTGTTATCCACCAAAGTGTCAATATGTGGTAACGGGAAATCATCCTTCGGACTTGCTTTATTTAGATCCCTGTAGTCAACGCACATCCTGACCTTGCCATCCTTCTTCGGGACCGGTACAATGTTTGCCACCCATTCTGGATACTTGGATACTGCTAGAAAGCCGACATCTATTTGCTTTTTGACCTCATCTCGGATTTTAAGCGCCATGTCTGGTCTCGACCTGCGAAGCTTTTGTTTGACCGGAGGACATTCTGGTTTCAGGGGGAGCTTGTGCATGACAATGTCAGTATCCAACCCTGGCATATCTTGGTAGGACCAAGCAAATACATCAACAAAATCTCTGAGGATTGTTATCAGCCTGTCTTTGATTTCTGGCCTTAATGATGCCCCAATCTTGACTTCTCTTTTGTCCTCCTCTGACCCCAAATTGATGACTTCCGTCTGCTCTTTATGGGGTTGGATATAATCATCTTCGTATTCAGCCATTCTTTTTAACTCTTCTGGGACTTCCAACTCTTCTCCGTCCTCTTCTTCAGCTTGAAAGACAAATGAACCGCTAGTAGAAGGAACCGAATGATCATAGGATTCTGTGGTTGATGGGGGTATTCTGCATGTTTTATTTAGGAACAATCAGGCACTCATACACAGACATGCAGATGAAGGTTGGTTTTTATCATCATTATTTTTTTTCAAAAGATTTTGCCATTTTTTCAAAAAGAGTGAAAGTGATGCACAAACAAATAACAAGAGTTTTAACAAAAACACTTTTTCATTAATGATTTTCAAATTTTGCAAAGTGGCCCAATACAAAATAATTCGCAGGTCTTGGGCAAGACCAGGAAATTTTTAAAGAAAGACACAAAGCTAACAGGCAGAATGAATTACTCTAAAGGTAAAAAGATGGGAACTTCCACAGCCTCCCAATTGCACAATGCTCCTCCTCCTCTAGTTATTAGATGGTCCAGATTACCGTCTTCATCTTCAGCAATAATGGCATTGACTTGCACACCGCCGCTGGTGAATATCTCTTTTAAGGACTTCTTCTTCATGGGGCTTTCTTCTGGCTCGCCTCCCGAAGTTGGTTTGTAACCCAACCCTTGTCGATCATTCTTGGCTCGAGCATTGACTTTGATGACCTCTCCCCATCCCAGTGGACTCCAGCTTTCAGTGCTGCCTTAATACTTTGAGCAGAGGTAAATAATGGCCCTTGGGTTATGTCTGATTCATCTACTAGAACAGCGTGAGCTATTTCTAGTGCTTGGAAGGCTGTCTCGAGAGAGTCTTCATCAGCCTCAATATACCGGAAAGATGACAAGTTGCTCACCATCAAGTCCTCTTCTCCATGGACAATGACCAGCTGGTCATTCACAACAAACTTCATTTTTTGGTGGAGCGTGGAAGTGACAGCGCCAGCTGTATGAATCCAGGGTCTTCCCAATAAGCAGCTGTAAACCGGATTTATGTCCATCACCTGGAAGGTGACTTCAAAGATTTGTGGTCCAATTAGAATAGGAAGATCAACCTCTCCTATCACGGTTCTCCTGGATCCGTCGAATGCCTTGACTATAAGAGAGGTTGGTCTCATGGTAGCGCCTTGATATGCCAGCTTGGCCAAAGTCCTTTTGGGCATTACATTGAGTGCTGATCCAGTATCAACAAGAACTCGGGACATTGTATCCTCTTCACACTTGACTGATACATGCAAGGCACGATTGTGCTTACGCTTCTCAGCTGTCAGGTCATTATCGTCAAAGCTCAAAGTGTTACAGGCAGTGATATTTGCTACAACGGAGTCAAATTGCCCCACTGTAATATCTTTAGTGACGTGGGCCTGTGTCAGGATTTTGAGCAATGCCTGGCGGTGTGCTGGAGAACTTAAGAGTAAAGCCATGACCGAGATCTTGGAGGGTGTTTGATTCAATTGGTCCACCACCCTATAATCACTTCGTCGAATGATTCTCAAGAATTCTTCTTCATCGTTCTTGAGACTTTCTTTTCCTCTAACTAAAGGTTCTTTGGCGGTGGTTGTCTCTGGAACAAGCTTCTGAGGAACAGGCGTCTTTTAAACAGAAACTGCTGGTGGAGGAGCCTCGTTGTATGCTCGAGGTTGATAGACACGACCACTCCGGGTCATTTTGCTTCCACCGGCAATGTTGGCCACACTTACTGGTTTCATTTCTTTGAATATCCCTTCACATCACGAATAGTCTTGTTTTGGTGTCACGGCTCTTGGGCGAGGCTGGAATCCTCCCCTTGGCTCAAACCTAGTCTGTCCCCTCCCGAATTTCGGGGGTACATCATCACGAAATACTGGCCGAATATTCTTGTAGTTTTTGTTACTGTTATCATCTCTGAATACGGCTCCTTTATGGGATTCTCCTGGTATGTTAAACACAGGCTCGATGACTGCCACATCTTCTTCCTTTTTCCGGTGGGCAATTTCTATCATTCCCTGTTCAATCATAGCTCGAATGTCCTTTTTCACAGCGTCACAACCCTCAGGATTCAGCATACATTCTTTGCAATCCTCGTGAGATGTTTTGAGTGACCACGCCTGAGCGAGGCGTTTGTGCAGGTCTGCTAATGGCACTTTGATCTCACCAACAATAGTAACTTTCTTGTCTTCCGACCACTCCCATTCTTCAGTAATGGCATTGACTCCACCATGATTGGGAAAAGGGTTGCTCTTAACGTTGGGCAGATTGTCTTCGAAGGACAAAATTCCCTTTTCAACAAGTTCACGAACTAGGTGTTGAAGGGCGAAGCAACCTTCGAGATTATGGCCTGGAGCATTCTCATGAAATAGGCAGCGGGCATTTGCGTCGTAATAGAACGGGAGTGGATTAGGTGGAGCACCTAATTTTCTCGTTTTAACCAAACCTCTTTCTATTAACATGGGAAACAGGTCGGTGTAACTCATTGGAATAGGCTGTATCTTTGGCCTATTTGCTTGATAACTTGCCTTCGGGGCCCTGTTTTGGGGTTGTTGACCCTGCGGCTGCTGGTATTGTTGTTGATTATTGGTGCGATACTGTTGCTGACTGCTAGGCTGATACTGGTGTTGATTGTTGAATGCCCCAGGTTGGGGACCCTGCTGTGAAGAAGGTTGAAAAACCGGAGTCACTGCTGCTATATATGATGGTTGGTACTGTTGGTGGTGGCTTCGTGAGCTTTGCACTTTCTTTCCATATGTGATTGCGCTCACCTCTCCCTCTTTCTTTTTGTGGAACGTGCTGACTGGCTTCTTTGCCGTGCTGGCGCTTGAGGTAACATTTGGAGTAGTCACTTTTCCACTCTTTAAACCTGCTTCCACCTTGACCCCTACTGCCACAATATCAGAGAAATTTGTTGTAACGCTGCTGATCAAACGTTCGTAGAATTCTGGTCGAACTGTATCCACAAACCAGTCTGCCAACTCCTTCTCAGTAAGAGGAGGCTCCACTTGTGCTGCAGTTCCGCGCCATCTTTGCACA
Organism: Lathyrus sativus; assembly: GCA_963859935.3. NCBI lineage: Eukaryota > Viridiplantae > Streptophyta > Magnoliopsida > Fabales > Fabaceae > Lathyrus > Lathyrus sativus. The sequence goes on along the minus strand of OZ012741.1, from coordinate 583,464,033 downwards.
TACTCCTTGAAGGTTTCGGTATTTTTCTGCGTCGTGCTGAGAAGCTGACGGTGGTCGGGAGCTAGGTCCATGTTGTACTTGTACTGTTGAATAAAAGCATCTGAAAGGTCTTGGAAACTATGAATCTTAGCTTGATCTAAACCGAGATACCACTTGGCCGAAGCCCCTTTTAGACTATCTTGGAAACAGTGTACTAACAGTTTATCATTTTCAATATGCGGAGCCATCCGCCTACAGTACATGATTAAGTGCTCTTTAGGACAAGCGGTCCCTTCATATTTGTCGAAGATTGGCGTTTTAAATTTCTGAGGGAACACCAATCCAGATACCAAACATAGATCCTTGGCATCAGATCCAAAGACATGATTTCCTTCAATGGCCCTCATCCTTTTGGCCATGATGTCCATCTCTACTCTTAACTTTTCGTGTTTTTCGTCCTCAGCTTCGGATCCATCGGGTATATCAAAGATTGGCTGTTGATTGGCGAAGACCGGTCGTACTGTGGTAGGTCCACCTGCTGGAGTAAAAATGGGGTTTCTGATTGTTGAGTCGAATAACGGATTGAGACCTGAAGACTACATGCTGTTGAAAGGTGGCACAAAATCCCGGGACATGCCATAGGGAAACTCCGCTGAAGTAACAGGAGCCATTGTGACATTGGCTGCTGCTGTGGCAACTTCGGAGATCACTGTAGGTTGTGTATCCATTTTTGCTTTGATCACGTTGAGGGCTTCCAAGATCTGGTTGACGTCCCCTTTGATCCCTTCAATGTCATTATCCATTCGATCGAACCTTTGGTCGTTATCTGCCATCTTCTTTTGAGCTTGGGACCGTGTGTTGTATCTGTGGGTACTCAGCGTGACTCCTTATCTCCTCTTTCTGGACAAGAACAAAAGATGAGCTGCGGAACCCCAAAGGCAGGATTGATGTAGGATGACATGCAAATGCGGATGCATAAACCATTCAAGGAAACTCAAAATTTTCGTTTACAAACAAAAAGTTAGACCAACACGTAACGACATGCTTAAAAAGCGTTTTTCATTTGATAACTTGAAATCTATTACAGTAGAGTGGCCTTTGCTAAAAAGCAAGACTTTTCTTACAATGAAATTAAATGCAACAGGCAGGATATCAATCCTTTTTTAGGGAAAGCAGGGAAATGGTGAAACAAAAATCAATCTAACAAGATGACCCTTCTCCTTCTTGGACTCTGACATGAACTTGATCCTGGCGGATGATCTCCCACAGGTCTTCGTTTTCTCTTTGCGCTTTAATCAAAGCGTATTTCAGCTCTTCCCTAGTTGCGGGGACCTCAGGTTCCATAGTTATCTCATAGTCGTGAGTGTAGAACATGATTAAGGCAATTTTCTTTGACCATAGCAGGTACCCCCTGGTGGTTAAACAACTCGCATTCTCCATTGGGGTTGGACCCATGAGGTGTGGATCTCTTTGAGCATATTGAGCATCTTCTTCTAGTTCCTGGTTGCGACCTGTCTCACAGACGCGAGGCCTTAACAGTTCTGGTTCAGGCTCGGGCCCGGTGGGATACCCATGTTGACGCCGAGCGAGAATAGGATTATAAGTGATCACCCCTTCTATCCCAATGAGAGGCACATTGGGGAAATCTCCGTAGCTGGAAATCATGACCTGGTCACCGATGCTAGTGTCATACCAGGTGATATCATGGTGTCTGAGAGTGACAAGTTTAGAAACCCATGCGCTTTTGGTAGGAAGCCTCCAAAGGATATGGGTCCTTGGCAGATGAGAAGTAAACCATCGGTCGAGTAGTGCAAGACAGCATGAGAATCGCCCACAATCATACAAGGCAAAACGGTGGATGACTACATAAGTATCAGCCAGTATTGTGTTGACCGGATTTTTGAGGATGAAGAGGCGGATTGCTTCTTCGCTGATGAAGTCGTAACTGCTTGGGAACAGATACAGTCCATATATTAGTAGTGCCAAAATTTCCTCAAAAATGCCTAAGTTTCTGCTTTCATAGTGATACTCGGCCATTTCCATTAGAGGCCCGGCATCCATTCCATACCACCCTCCTTTCGCCCTCATTGGTGGTAAGTCTTCCAGCTTGATATGCAGGGCTTTAGCTAAGTCCTTCTTCTTTGGCTTTCCATAAGGGAGCGTAAAAGTCCATGGGATCTTCAAGTAAGCATTATACTCTTCGAGGGTCGGGAGTAACTGAAAATCTGGGAACACAAAACAATGGTAAGTTGTATGATAGAATTCCACCAAGGCTTGCAACATGGGCTCGTTGATCGGAGTGCTTATTAATGGCAATAGGTCCCCATATTTAGCTATGAAAGCAGCAGGATTTCGAACAAGTCTGGTTAACATTCTTAGACGGCCCAATCTCAGATCCGGGACTCGAAGCATGTCTCTTCTTACCATGTTGTTGCCTGCAAAGAAAAAAGTTGAATTTCCTTGAATGGTTAGAAGAAGTGTGAATGCAAATGCACATGATTGTCATGGAACTCAGATATTTTCGAACATCAGAAATCGTCATTTCATTAATAAACAAAACGGATTACAAAACATCATTTCCTCTTACAAGAGTTTTAACTAAACAACTTGGTGCAACCTATCAAGGTTCTCCTAGCAGCCTGAGGTTGAGCTTCTCGATCTTTCTTTCCATCTGAGTCTTCTCGATGATGAGTCTGTCCACAATTATTTTCCATGGATTAGACTGAGGCTCATAAGGTTCTTCTAGTGCTTTCCTCTTCTTACAAGAGAGGATTTCTTCATCTTTCGACTGGAGTTGTCTCCGGAGCTCCGTATTTTCTTCAATGACTATCTGATACTTGTGCTTCCAAGCTTCTTCGGTTTGTTGTGCTTTGACCAAAGCAATTTTCAACTTTTCTTCTTCAGACATGAAGACCAACGGGCGTTCTTCCTTCAAGGCCATAGGCTCTTGTTTAGGATACGGCATCCTTAGTGTGACGGCTCTTTTCCGAACCCATTGGAGGTAAGGTTCCAAAGAAACACAGTTGAGTCTTCCAATATCTTTCTTTCCTTTCTTGTGTAGATGCTTCCAAGCTTCTAGAATTTTCTTTTTTAATCCTTGACTATCGTCCCCTTCTTTGAAGAAGATGCTTTCTAATTGAACACTTTTGGGTTTGTCCTTTAAAGGGTATCCCAATTGTCGGCGGGCGAGTATTGGATTGTAGCTGATCCCTCCATTAATGCTGAGGAGAGGTATATTGCCAAATTCCCCACAACTGTCAATAATCATTGTCCCATCATAATCACGACTATACCAATCAATATCGGAATGGGTAAGAGCCATAATCTTTTGTGACCACCATCCTTTCTTTGGATCCCAAAAAGCGTTGGCTTTGGGTAAGTGCGAAGTGAACCATTTGTACAATAAAGGAGCACAACAGGTGATCATTCCTCCATTATGGAAGTTCCTCAGATGAACAGAATGGTACGTGTCTGCTAACAAGGTAGGCACAGGATTCTTTTTCAAGAAAATTTTGATGGCATTGAGGTCCACAAAATTCTCAAAGCTTGGAAACAAGAATATACCATAGATGAGTAAGGCAAGGATAGCCTCGAATGCATCCATGCTTAAATGATCTGCGTAATATTGAGCTTTCTCAACCAAGAATTATGCTTTTAACCCAAAGACTCCCCCTTTTGTAATCAGATTCTTTTTTATATCGTCCACTCCCAAACGTGTGGCTTTGGAGATATCTTGCTCTTTAGGGTCCTTCTCTACAATCGGGAAAGGAGAATCTTCAAGAATAGGCAATCCAATTAACTGAGAATACTCTTCTAGTGTGGGTACTAGCTGATAATCGGGAAATGCGAAGCAGTGGTAGAGCGGGTCATAAAACTGGAGGAGAGTAGAAAGAAGTCCACTATCCATCTTTATCTTCAAGAGTAGCAACAGCTTCCCATATCGGCTTTGAAATCCCTCTGAATCTGTCACTAAGGTGCTCAACCTTTTCAAATCATCTAGGTTAAAACCCTTGTAAGTGTACTTCAAAGTTTTCTTTCTTTCACTGTTCATGACGACCTCTGATATTTACAAACAACAAAGTCTGAGTTCCATGAAACCATATGATGATATGATGACATGATGATATGAATGCACAAAACACAAACAAGATGCATATGCACACAACACAGGTTTAGGGTTAAGGACAAGCATGAGTCCAAGGGTCCACCCATCCCCAAAGATTGTACTATGGATTGATTGTACCTGCCGAACGGGTTATACAAAGTTCCAGAGTCATCAACCCATCTTTCGGATATTATCAACTTCCCAAATTACTTGGTAATTGATAATATTCTCAAGAGAATCTCGTCTGAGTGTAGTATCGCGTATCAACTACTTCGGAAATACTTCCTTATAGTCATTGCACTACATCCTAATAAGGTCAAAGTGGGGTAACATGTAATCTAAAAGTCCACAGTGTCATGGGCTCCTTCGTTGAAAGTAGCATTGTTTTCACGAATACTCAATCAATAATACTTAAAACTTTCAAGGGGGCCTACACTGAGCGGTGGTTTTCTCAAGTTAGCTTGGTCGGGAATCAACTCCCTATAAGCCTTCTTGAATATACCACCATCCTATCATAAGTGCACTCGAGTCCGGGTATAGGACCGTCTCACCACTCAAAGCACCCAATATCCAACATACAAATATATTGACAAATATACATGTTAAGCAAATATTTACAAATATAGCATACAATCAAACAAAATAGGCTAAACCCTCAAGTTAAGTCATCTCACCAGTGAAGTCACCATTTCTGTTGCGGTGAAAATCAGATATCAAGTTATTGAATTAACTTGAATCTTAATTCTTAGATTACAACCGGACTTTAATTTATCCAAAGGAAAGGTCTAAAGAAAGAAAGAACCTTTTGCGCGATGTAACAACAACGCTAAGAGATTCGGGGATCGGGGGTTGGTTATGCATAGCGTAGGTATTTCACATCCTAAACATCTGTAGTACTCTACAGGAAACTTTTGTTTGTTTGTATGCTAAGTTTGTTAAATATTTGCTAAGGTTTGGGATTGGGTACAGGGTGTAGGTTATGACCTAAAGATAGTTTCTAAGTTTGCTCGCAAAGACATCGCGTCCTCTGCCTACGTATCCTAACTAGGATAGAATCAGAGCAATCGTAGTTCACCTCACTAGGGTTGAAGAGCACTTGATTATGATCAATGTTCAAAGGGGAACAAACATAACAATGTTTGTATAGAGTTTCACAAAACTCTCTAGATCTATGTTGAACTCTCAAGAAAGGGGAGTAAGTAATCATGTTCATGATTCTTACATAGAGTTTACAAACTCTGTCCTAGGGTTCTAGTTGAAGAACACTCCTAGTGTAGGTAAGGATTTCTAGACTTAAAGCAAAGTCTAATGGCTTGTATGTTCTAACTTAACTAAGCTAGGGTTAGGATGACTTCACAAAGTCAAGAGGGGTAAATGAGCTATCCAATGACACAAGGGTCAAGGGAGAGACTTTTCCTTTGGAAGGAGAGAGAGAGAGAGGCAACTTGGATGAGAACTAGAAAGTTCCATCACTTGGGGAAAGAAGTACTTAATAAAGCAAGATGAAATAAGATTAAGACAAGTAAGCGTGCATATTACAATAAGCAGATACTTTAAATGATATCAAGGGTTGCAACCGATAGTCAATTATTTTAACAAAGATTTAGGGCACATCTTAACAAAGATTTGAAGCATGGTAAAAGTAACAATCATATGAACAAATCACAATTTGAAAGTAGGCATGTCATAAGTTCAAAGCATAGTAAATATGACAACAATGTGCATAGATGACAATCAAACACAATTAAATCAGTTTAGACCTCATAATTTAGGAGGAAAATAATATGAGATCATGGTGACAACCATACAAATAAGTCTCAACTTAAAGTGATCATGTTATAAGTTCAAATGTAACAACAATTAGGCATTGATGACAATCAAAAAACGCAAGGACTGATCACACCAGTTAAATTCAAGACTTAGGAAGAGAACAACAAATTTATGGTAACCACCAACAAGGAATGAAGCCACAACATGTTAACAAACACAAATAAATCTCACAAGATAAGTCAAGTATGGCATAAAGAAAATTCATCTAAACACAAAGTAATGACCTAAAAACTGAACCAAACTTCCAAGTAGGCAAAAGGCGTTGCAAGTACAAGCAATTTGAGGTTTTATTCCATTAAATGAAATTAGACATTAACATGAACAGTTAGAAAAAAGAACGGATTAAAAATGATGAAGTGTGAGAAAGTTGTGATTCATTGAAATTTATGAAAATAAAATAAAATGAAACAAGTGATAAAAAAATGTGTCAAGGGAGGGAGTTGAACCCTGGCCCTCTTGGTTCAAGAGCCCAATACTAAACCACCTGGCCACATCGCGCGCGTGTGCTAAGGAATGGAAAGGAATAGAGAAAAAATAAACATGACAAATAAAAATAAAATATCCAAAAGAGTTGATCCACATGGATCGAACTCAGGTCAGGCGGGTAGAGGGGTATAAGGCGCGCAAGTGTCTGCCACTGGGGTGGCTGTTACATCCATTAATTGAATGGAAACCATAAATATACATAGCTTGTTTGGCAGGTTTTCTGGGCAAAACATGAAGCAACCAATATCAAGGCAAATGTGAAAAAACATTTTGGTGCTAGCTGGTTCAATTCTTCACCATTTTTCACGATATTTTAGCCAAGACTGATTAACTTTTGATGAGGGTTAAGATGATAGCAACCAAATTTTGAGATCATGCTCATACAGTAAAAATCGAAAGTTTATGCATCTTTGTCATTTTGAGATGCAAATGAGAAAACTTAGATCAAACCAAATGCAACTTGATATAAGTGAGGGTCTGTTCATCTTTTAAATGCCTTCCTCAATGATTAAATCCACAAGAAAAACTCAGTTTATCATTGAAACCAAAAGTGAATTTCCAGTTTTTTTTTTAAAAAAGTGAATATGGAATAAACTTGTCATAGGCAATGTCCAAGCAAAAAGACTAAAAAAGCAAAGCTAACTCATTAATCTAAACTGGGAGTAATCCAAAGTTCTTTGCCACAAAAATGTTGAATCCGAGGTCATTGAACCTCAGGGTAGTAAAACTGACAGAAATAGTGTACTACAGTTCTCAACAATAGTTTGACAGCAATAAAACTCAAGTAGAAGCCTTCATATTTCATCGACAAATCCAAAGCAAAACACACAAGCTTCAAAATTCACATAAACTAAACTGAAAAGTAGTTGAGACATGATATATAAGCATTCCAACCAACACTGCAGTTTTGATGAGAGCAATAGGTTGACCAACCTTTAAGCACTGCAATCATTGCATCAAGCTCTAACATCTCAGCCAAGGATAAAACTCTAATAATTGTGCCTTTACAAAGTCCAACACATACATATAGAGGTTGCATGCAGTTCTAATATCAAAGGGAACTTTAAAATAGAAACTGTCAAGCAAGTTAATGCTTTACCAAATCAAGTTTCAACAGTTCTGGCATGCTTGGTAAATGTAGGAGCAGCAATACAGCATGCCAAACATTGAGTAACATTTACCAATTGATAAGGAGTCAGGATGTAGAAAAAAAACAGTAACAATTCCAAGTTCTAATGCTCATGACAGTTAACAAACAAAACCATAATATCCTTACAATAGGCAGAAAAAAGTTTGTTCATCAAGAGTTGTAGCAACAGCAACACATCTGATGGGATTCTAAGCTGGTTAGACCCTCCCACAAACCTGGATAGCAGGCATAACATCCACCCAATGTGCCCCCAAAAATAAGATCCTATTCAAGTGCTCCAACAGCCTCATGATGGTAGCCTCTAAACAAAAAACCACACTTGCAGGTGAAGCTTAATGAGTCCTATCATTTAGCCTCTATCAGTCTGCATAGCATCTAAACAATGAGTTGATCAACTCAGTTTTTAGGTACAGACAAGACACCAAATCAACCTAAAAAAAAAAGTCAAAGATCCAACCTAAATCAAACACCCAGAACTCAACAGCCTACTGCTACAGCACAAGAGAATCTTCCTAAAACTTAATAGAACCATCAACTGCCATCACACAGCCTAGGACACTTATACAAAGAGTCAGAAAAACTCTAAGTATCTCACCAAAGATTGAAAAAAATCCAACCTCACACACACTCTGTCAACAGCCCCTAAAAAAAAGAAACTCAAACTGATGAAAGAGGCACAAGGTATGGAGCTGAACCTACAACTAAGTGTCTAAATGTAAATCTGGTGGTATCCTAAAGTGGCAGATTACCTAAAGGAAAAGTGGATAGCAAATAGGGCATCAAAACACACTCTCTATCAAATCACTAGTAACTGATCACCACCTAGGCCTGAGTTCAAATGACAATGATTTCTGTTTCTACAAACTGAACTAACAATGAGTGTGTGTCCAAGACCAATCACAAGTCTGCCTATGCCTAGAACACCCAAACTCAACATTTGTAACAAAGGATCCTTCCAAAATAGTAAAGGTTCAACAAGCATCTTGAAATAGACAATATGAAATCAAAACTTAAACATAAAGCATTGCTTGCCAATCTTAGACTGTAAGCAGACATGACTCAGCAGAAATAAATTGTAGCAATAACTTGATCTTGACAGTACAAAGGTTATTATCAATGTATCAAAACAAACATTCAACAGCCTTGACTTGGAAGTCTTTTAGTGCAGCTCTTAATACAAAGCATCAGCAGAGAAAACACACAAATGAGTGTCCAAGATCCTTATGCTCATTTAGCCAGTATTTCATCTTATCAAGATAGCATAAATTCTCTTTAAACCAACTTAGCATGCCAAACAGTCTAGCACAACTAGCTTTGAAAAGCTCAAATCATGATACAACATTTTTAAGGCTGGACAGTTATTGCTTTTAGTATTTCAAACTTATGTCCACTGATGAATTACAAACAAGGCCCTATCAGTAGGTTAAAAAAAACAAAGTAAACTACACAAGCAAACTCTTGTTGACAGAGGCAGTTACTCATATTGATCAATAACCTTAGTTTCAAACAAAACCCTAATGTCAAAAATCTGCCAATCCCTCCTAGCCTGTCAAGGTATGCCAATGATAGGTTATCCAACTTGATGTTACAACAAAAGTGCAATGTCCTATGACAGCAGCAAGAGTATACCAAACCTGATGCAGTCAACCAAACTAAACATCACTTCAAAGTCCTAGAACCCTGATGCCAGCCATGCTCCTAACACTTAACTCCAAAATTTGTTAGATGGGAGTTCTTAATCCAAAACAGATCCCAGCCAAATCTAGCATTAGCATGAGATCTAAACAGCTATGATAAATCCTCCTTGGTCTAAACCTGAATTGATTCTAAACCACCTCCAAATATTAATCTACTTCCTAAATGCCAAAAACCCCAAACATACTTAAATAAACAAACCAAGACTAGACAACTCCTCTGAATCCAACAGTCCACAATTATGACATTTGGCCTTTGGTTACTCCCTCATTCTGCACAAACTCCTAGGACAAAAAACAACAACAAAGTATGCTAAGACAAAGTTGAACAAACAAAATCTGAGTATTGTTCCAACAACACTAAGTGAATCTTTGAAGCAAAACTCAAAACAGGGGTGATATGCCTAATGTGCTACTCTTAATCTTCTTTAACAGTCATAGGCATAACCCAAAATCTAATTAAACCAAACTGATCATAAGATGACAACAGAGCCATATCCTTAATGACAGTCATACTTAGAACATATGGCAGCAACCTCCTCTAGTTAACTTAAAGTCATACCAATCAGAAAAGAAAAGCAACAAAGCAAAAGGACCCTAATAACAATGATGCTCATATACACACACATTAAAAAGATGGAAAATGATTACTTCATGATATTGGAAGCTAACCAGTTCTGCAGTAAGGGATAATGGTAAATTCAAACATAACTTAACAGTCTAAACACAAATTAATACCAAAGCCAAAGATTTAATCCCAACTGTCCTACTCTACACATGACATTGCTAAAGTTAAACATTAGCACACTCAAATTAAGCTTTTCATATGATTGTAGTTCAAAGGCAACCAACCTAACAAGAGGTCCAATATGATAAACCAAACTTTCAAGTTCAGAACTCAAACATGTGTTGATGATATTTATGCATATAAGGAAGGAGTTTATAAGTACTAACCTCTTGTAGATTCCTCTCAACCAGCCAACAGCACCAAGCAAGAATTCCTCTTTCGAGCCAACTTGTAGTCTCCTTCCTTCTTGAAGCAAAATGCAATTTTGTAGACAGTTGGGGAAATGTACCTCACCAATAGTTTTCAATGCTTTGGACAGTTATATCATGACATATTTGAGGTGTGTGTATGGTTTAAACAGATGGAAAAGACCTAGGTAGTGATTTGGCTCTTAAAACACATAAAAGTCAAAATATGGGGTGTGAGAGTTGACTTTTAGATTGGTGGCTTTTCTGAGAAATGTAACAATGGGAACAGCTTCAAATGGCCATTTTAAAGTTGTATGAGTGGTCTTTGAAGTGTTTTTGGGTTTAGACAAAGGATTGGCATGAAAAATGAAAAGTGACCAATTTGGTGGTTTTTTATGATTTTTCTTCACTTACAAGCAAGAAGGGAAAGAAGGAGAACTATATGCTTATGATGATTGGGATAGTTCTGGTGTGAGAAATAGAGTGTGGAGAAACCTCTATTTATAGGCCATGAGGAGCTTGGGGCAGATTTGGTTTTTCACCACTTTTGGAGGGAATATGATGAAGTTTCTTGCAAAATCTTGCCAAGATCTTCTTCCATCAGCTCCATGGCTCAAGAAAGATCAGAAACATCAAATGGAGATGTCCATGAAATGACTGAGGTGAGCTTAGAGGGTAGGATGGTACAGCTGCAGCAGTTGGAGATGAAAAGTTTCTCTCATTCTTACACATCTCAATATTTTAATCCATAAATCACAACTTGCATCTCTCTCTCTCTAACCTCTCTTTTTCTGTCATTTCCTCCCTCTACACATCTGAATATCATAATGTATCATGATCAAAGTGTGGAGAGTGGTTAGAGATGAAAAATTCTGATTTTGAGAAGTTGGACCAAGTGGATTTCAAGTGTGACAGGCCCAATTTCAATGCATCATAACTTCCTGCTCACAAATCCTTTTAGTGAGTTCTTGTTCTTTTTGAAAAGCCCTCATATAGCCTTACAACATTCATGTTTGTCAAAAGTTACAAATCTATGTGCATCTTGGTTGAAAAGTCCCTTAAAGTTAGCAAAAAACAAGTTTTGATGCAGCCAGATTTTGAGAAATTCACTAAGTGTTTTGTACTAAAAAATGACTTTGATGATAACTCCAATTCCATGCATTTTCTGAGTGTGGACTAGTATAGGACTTTTGTAGGACTTGTTAAGAGCTTTCCGACGAGCTTTGAACCACCTCGTTCGGGTGTGTGGTTAGGGAGTTAGGGTTTAGCCCCTTTCGAAACCCTAATTTCCCGATTTTTCGATTACTCTCACGTCCTTGATCTGATGATCCTGAAAATTGATATGTAGGTCCCTCATGACATAAGGAACAACTTTTCTTCACAACTTGAAGTCCAATTCCTAAAATTTGAGGGGGTTGACTTTTCGGTCAACCGTACGATCGATCAGCGATTACCGAATCGTCCGTTCATGTTTCGGAGCTTCCAAGACTTTGAAACTCTTTGAGGGGACTTCACTAAGCCATATGAACTTTTTAAACCATACTTTTATCCTTGAATTATTTCCCAAATCTAAAGTCAAACTACAGTTGACTTTTTCAACCCGAAAAACCCTAATCGGGTGCCTTGAACTGCACTGCACCCCATCTGTGGGTGATTACTTCAAATTGAACTCACACATGGCCCAATATGGTACTCTTGATCTTATTTCATAAATGATTCAACCCAAAACATTGGTTGCCCAATCCTCGAACCTTCGATTTTATCAGTGCGGAGCCCCGTTTCATCTGTGTCTTGACAAAAACACACTTCGAAACCTGTTAAGGTTAGATAAATAAATGCATAAGATATGGAGAGGATATAAGGGGTCAAAATTTGGGGTGCAACAGATGCCCCTATTTAAATATCTTCACTAGATGGTAATGAGAGATGACAATCCTCATAGAATCGTAGTGAAAGGTATTTAAATATAGCAAACCAGAAATTTTGTCCCTTAGATCCGATGGTATGCAAAAGGACAAATGCAAATATGCCGTGAATGTAAATGATGTCATATGATGCTTGAATTCCAGACAGATGCAAACACACGAACAAATATGAAAGAACGACAAAACGACGAGTACCCACTCACGGGAACCCAACACACCGGGGAAAGATTCCAAGCGAGGTAAACAAGATAAATCGAATATGACTAAAGATGCTTGCTCAAAGAAATCATTTGCGCATGGGACACAAATTCCACTAGGGAAGACACATCTTCATCGGGGAAAGGAGATCCGAACCTTATTGGGGGTAACCAGATTGAGAAAGACCACCAGGGAAGATGATAACTCTTCACTGGGGAAACGAAAGAAAAGAAAGGCAAACCACACTGGGGAAGAGACCCACTGGGGAAGCACAGCTTCAAAAGGGGAAAAGACGGAACAAAGACACGAATCTCACTGGGGATAACTAGATTGAGAAAGATTTCCTATAACGAAGAGTTCAAACGGGATCTTCAGGAAAAGGTTAGAAACAAGATCGGACGTGTCGGGGGTACTAGTATCCACTAGTCCTCCGAGATTCGACTGGGGAAAGCAAAAGCTTCAAAAGGGGTACTAGTGATGACCAGAACAACAGACAGTTTCCAATAGTGTTGGTTACCACTAGACTTACTGGGCAGGATGGTGATGACCGATCCAAAGTTCGGTTCCCAAAACGTGCTAAATATTTCTAGACTTCCTGGGGATGTGGTGACAACCAAGTTGAAGCTCCAATTTCAATTGAGAATTTCCAAACGATATTGATAAAACACAGGACTTCAAACTGGGGAATTTGGTAACGACCGACTAATAACGATTAGTTTTCAATCAATGCCAGTAACTACTGGACTTAGAGAAAACTGGTGATGACCAAATCAAGATATACCAATAACAACTAATTCTGGATAACGCCAGTAACCACTAGACTTAAATGGAGGAATTGGTAACGATCGAGTTCCAGGAGACCAATAACCATTGGATTTCCACAGAGTTTGGTAACGACCAGACCAAAGTGGTGATAACAATCTGATTTAAGTGATGCCAATAATCATTGGACTTATGGTAACTGGTGACAACCAAGTCCATGGGTATACCAATAACAACTGGTACTGGATACTGCTAACGAAAACTAGATTTTCCAAGCAATGCTAGTGACCACCAGACTTAGAAAGATTGGTAATAACCAAATCAAAAGCCACCAATAAAAATTGGATCTGAAGGTAATACTAGTAACCACTAGATTCAAACAGACTGGTAATAACCAAATCAAACAGGTAACAATAACTTATTGGATTCCAGACGATGCCAATAATTATTGGACTTTTTAGGGAATTTTGGTGACGACCAACTCAAGTACCAATGACCATTGGTTTTAGAAGGCAATACTAGTAACCACTAGATTCCTTTTTTAGCAAAGATTGGTGAAAACCGAATCAAAAGGACTCCAATAACAATTGGTTTGCTTTATAATAGAATCAGTATCAACTGGGTTTAAAAAAAACAGTTGGTGACGACCGAATTACTGTACCGAACGTGGTTAGTTCTGAACACGTGCTAGTGACCACTAGTCTTTCAAAGTTTGTTGGTGACAACCAAATCGAAGGTGAAAATTGGTAATAACCCCTTGTTTGTGTAATTTAGACATTGCTAGTCACCACTAACTTCCCAAAGCAGATAAGGAAACCCCTGGATGTCAACTTTGAAGCGAATTTGTAGCAACAAAACAAAGATAAAGATAACGACCGAAAGATCTCGACGGTGGGAATGCAAACAAATGCGTATGATGGCATGATGTTGTATGCAAGACGCAGGACGACCCGTAGGGACAGAGGAAAACCAAATAAAGAGAGAACTTGTCACGCTGAGCTTCAAAATGCCTCAAGTCAGGCGACACTTCCTTCTTTGGTGCAGATAACGATCTTTTCTCAGTAATATCTCCGTAATTTTGCAAGGAAGAAGTCTTAGCTTAATAGCTAGAACTGCTGTCGAACGCATCTATCTCAGTCAAAGGTAACAGCGATTTCCACAACTTCAAGAACTGTGTAATATCATCATATTACCTTTAGAACTTTTCAATCATTTTGTCAAATTGTGCTTTCTTTTTAAAACAAGACTTAAGTTTTTCAAAACACTTTGCTTTCATGAAAATTCTTATTAACAAATAAATGAAATTGCATAACAAGAATAGCAGATCATAACAATGATTTGGCCAAAAAAAAGAACTGATTTTATTGATAGACAAGAACTTTACAAAAGGCAAACCCTTGGGGATTTTAAAAGTTTTGAAAAATGGCAACATAAAAGATTACAGAATCCCATAATAATTTGGTCCTTCCGACTGCCAGTTCACTTGCTTTACTGCTTCTGACGAGAACAACAAGCTTTGACCTTTCCTCTAATATTCTGCACAGGTTTGTCCCAGCGTCTGTCATCTTTCAAACATTGGGCTTTCATCTTGTCGAGGCACTGAAATCCTCTTTCTATGTATTTCGTTTCAGGCGTAGTATTTTCTTACTGCGTCTGAGTTGATGGGATACTTGAGTGGTTCGCCATCCATAGTCTCGAGAATCAGAGATCCTCCGGAGAAAACAGTCTTCACAACGAAAGGGCCGTCGTAGTTGGGCATCCACTTGCCACGCATGTCTTTTTGTGTAGGTAGGATTTTTCTAAGCACAAGCTCTCCTTCCATATACTCTTTGGGACGAACCTTCTTGTTGAATGCCCGGGCCATCCTTTGTTGATAGATTTGACTGTGACACATGGCCGTCATTCTTTTCTCGTCGATGAGATTCAACGAATCGAATCTTTCTTTTATCCACTCGTCTTCATCCAGCTTTTCTTCCGTCAAGATCTTCAAGGAAGGTATTTTGACTTCAATGGGTAGCACAGCGTCCATCCTGTACACTAAAGAAAAGGGAGTTGCCCCTGTCGAAGTGCGTACTGATGTTCGGTATCCGTGCAAAGCAAATGGTAACATTTCATGCCAATCTTTGTAAGTTACGACCATTTTTTGTATTATCTTTTTGATGTTTTTGTTTGCAGCTTCAACTGCACCATTCATTTTAGGTCTGTAAGGGGATGAGTTGTGATGTTTGATCTTAAAATCGTCACAAAGTTCCTTCATTGTTTTGTTGTTCAGATTCGACCCGTTGTCAGTGATGATCTGGTTAGGGATACCATATCGGCAGACAATCTCCTTTTTAATGAAGCGTGCGACCACTTGTTTCGTCACATTTGCATATGACGCTGCTTCCACCCATTTGGTGAAATAATCGATTGCGACAAGGATGAAGCGATGGCCGTTAGAAGCTTTTGGCTCTATTACCCCGATCATACCTATGCCCCACATTGCAAAAGGCCAAGGTGACGTCATCACATTGAGAGGATGTGGAGGGACATGCACTTTATCGGCATAAACTTGACATTTATGACACTTTCGAGCGAAGAGTATGCAATCCGTCTCCAAAGTTAACCAGAAGTAACCCGCTCTTAAGATTTTCTTAGCCATTGTGTGGCCATTTGCATGGGTGCCGAAGGTTCCTTCGTGTACTTCGGTCATTATGAGATTCGCCTCATTTTCATCGACGCATCGGAGTAAGACCATATCATGGTTTCTTTTGTACAAGAGGTCGTTGCTGATGAAGAATTTAGATGACAACCTCCGTATTGCTCTTCTGTCAATTGTGGACGCGTTAGCGGGATACTCTTGGTTTTGAAGGAAATTCTTGATATCATGAAACCATGGCTTCTCCCCAGATTCTTCGTCTATTGCCATGACGTATGCGGGTACTGTCCTTCTTTCGATGCGAATCAGAGGTGCCTCGTTAACAAACTGGACTTTCCACATGGATGCCATCATGGCCAACGCATCGGCAATGTGATTTTCTGCCCTTGGTACGTGCTTGAAGGTAATTTCATCAAAATACTCAGCCATCTCTAAGATGTGGGTTTTATAAGGAATCAATTTTTCATCCCTGGTTTCCCATTCTTCTTTGAGTTGGTATATCACCAAAGCAGAATCACCAATTACTTCCAAGATTTTGATGCGGAGGTCAATGGCAGCCTCCAATCCTAGGATGCAGGCTTCATACTCTGCTATGTTGTTTGTGTAGGAGAAACAAAGTCGGGCTGTGACCGCAGTGTACCCTCCAGTTGGATTTTTCAGAACAGCTCCGATGACGTGTCCATTTTTGTTTGACGCTCCGTCGAACATCATCTCCCATCGGGATCCCGGCTCGGGACCTTCCTCTGGACCAGGCTCTGGTTTCGTGCGCTGAATATACATCACATCTTCATCAGGAAAATCGAACTTGAGCGGTTGATAATCCTCCATAGGATGCTCTGCAAGGTGTTCTGACAAGATGCTCCCTTTGATGGATTTTTGAGCAACATACTGGATATCATACTCTGATAGGAGCATATGCCATCGGGCTAATCTTCCTGTCTGAGCTGGCTTCTCAAAGATGTATTTGATGGGGTCCATCTTAGAAATCAGCATCGTAGTGTGACAAATCATGTACTGCCTCAGACGTTTAGCAGCCCATGCCAACGCACAACAAGCTTTTTCTAGGGGAGAGTAACGACTTTCGCAATCAGTGAACTTCTTGCTTAGGTAATAGATTGCATGTTCTTTCTTCCCTGACTCATCAGTCTGGCCCAAGACACAGCCCATCGAATTTTCTAACACGGTCATGTACATGAATAAAGGCCTTCCAGGTACCGGAGGAATCAGCACTGGAGGCATTTTGCTGGATTTAGTCTCAATTGATACTTTCGGAGTCTCTCGAATAGCTTCAGTAGATGATCCAAGTGGTCTTCTTCACTTTGGGATTTTGCAATCATATCATCCACGTACACCTCGATTTCTTTGTGCATCATATCATGAAAGAGTGTGACCATAGCTCTCTGATACGTTGCCCCTGCGTTCTTCAAACCAAAAGGCATTACCTTATAACAATAGGTGCCCCATGGTGTGATGAAAGTTGTTTTCTCCATGTCATCTGGATCCATTTTTATCTGGTTATAAACCGAAAATCCATCCATAAACGAGAACACTGCAAAGCTTGTTGTGTTATCCACTAAAGTGTCAATATGTGGTAACGGGAAATCATCCTTCGGACTTGCTTTATTTAGATCCCTGTAGTCAACGCACATCCTGACCTTGCCATCCTTCTTCGGGACCGGTACAATGTTTGCCACCCATTCTGGATACTTGGATACTGCTAGAAAGCTGGCATCTATTTGCTTTTTGACCTCATCTCGGATTTTAAGCGCCATGTCTGGTCTCGACCTGCGAAGCTTTTGTTTGACCGGAGGACATTCTGGTTTCAGGGGGAGCTTGTGCATGACAATGTCAGTATCCAACCCTGGCATATCTTGGTAGGACCAAGCAAATACATCAACAAAATCTCTGAGGATTGTTATCAGCCTGTCTTTGATTTCTGGCCTTAATGATGCCCCAATCTCGACTTCTCTTTTGTCCTCCTCTGACCCCAAATTGATGACTTCCGTCTGCTCTTTATGGGGTTGGATATAATCATCTTCGTATTCAGCCATTCTTTTTAACTCTTCTGGGACTTCCAACTCTTCTCCGTCCTCTTCTTCAGCTTGAAAGACAAATGAACCGCTAGTAGAAGGAACCGAATGATCATAGGATTCTGTGGTTGATGGGGGTATTCTGCATGTTTTATTTAGGAACAATCAGGCACTCATACACAGACATGCAGATGAAGGGTGGTTTTTATCATCATTATTTTTTTTCAAAAGAGATTGCCATTTTTTCAAAAAGAGTGAAAGTGATGCACAAACAAATAACAAGAGTTTTAACAAAAACACTTTTTCATTAATGATTTTCAAATTTTGCAAAGTGGCCCAATACAAAATAATTCGCAGGTCTTGGGCAAGACCAGGAAATTTTTAAAGAAAGACACAAAGCTAACAGGCAGAATGAATTACTCTAAAGGTAAAAAGATGGGAACTTCCACAGCCTCCCAATTGCGCAATGCTCCTCCTCCTCCTCTAGTTATTAGATGGTCCAGATTACCGTCCTCATCTTCAGCAATAATGGCATTGACTTGCACACTGCCGCTGGTGAATATCTCTTTTAAGGGCTTCTTCTTCATGGTGCTTTCTTCTGGCTCGCCTCCCGGAGTTGGTTTGTAACCCAACCCTTGTCGATCATTCTTGGCTCGAGCATTGACTTCGATGACCTCTCCCCATCCCAGTGGGACTCCAGCTTTCAGTGCTGCCTTAATACTTTGAGCAGAGGTAAATAATGGCCCTTGGGTTATGTCTGATTCATCTACTAGAACAGCGTGAGCTATTTCTAGTGCTTGGAAGGCTGTCTCGAGAGAGTCTTCATCAGCCTCAATATACCGGAAAGATGACAAGTTGCTCACCATCAAGTCCTCTTCTCCATGGACAATGACCAGCTGGTCATTCATAACAAACTTCATTTTTTGGTGGAGCGTGGAAGTGACAGCGCCAGCTGTATGAATCCAGGGTCTTCCCAATAAGCAGCTGTAAACCGGATTTATGTCCATCACCTGGAAGGTGACTTCAAAGATTTGTGGTCCAATTAGAATAGGAAGATCAACCTCTCCTATCACGGTTCTCCTGGATCCGTCGAATGCCTTGACTATAAGAGAGGTTGGTCTCATGGTAGCGCCTTGATATGCCAGCTTGGCCAAAGTCCTTTTGGGCATTACATTGAGTGCTGATCCAGTATCAACAAGAACTCGGGACATTGTATCCTCTTCACACTTGACTGATACATGCAAGGCACGATTGTGCTTACGCTTCTCAGCTGTCAGGTCATTATCGTCAAAGCTCAAAGTGTTACAGGCAGTGATATTTGCTACAACGGAGTCAAATTGCCCCACTGTAATATCTTTAGTGACGTGGGCCTGTGTCAGGATTTTGAGCAATGCCTGGCGGTGTGCTGGAGAACTTAAGAGTAAAGCCATGACCGAGATCTTGGAGGGTGTTTGATTCAATTGGTCCACCACCCTATAATCACTTCGTCGAATGATTCTCAAGAATTCTTCTTCATCGTTCTTGAGACTTTCTTTTCCTTTAACTAAAGGTTCTTTGGCGGTGGTTGTCTCTGGAACAGGCTTCTGAGGAACAGGCGTCTTTTGAACAGAAACTGCTGGTGGAGGAGCCTTGTTGTATGCTCGAGGTTGATAGACACGACCACTCCGGGTCATTTTGCTTCCACCGGCAATGTTGGCCACACTTACTGGTTTCTTTTCTTTGAAAATCCCTTCACACCACGAATAGTCTTGTTTTGGTGTCACGGCTCTTGGGCGAGGCTGGAATCCTCCCCTTGGCTCAAACCTAGTCTGTCCCCTCCCGAATTTCGGGGGTGCATCATCACGAAATACTGGCCGAATATTCTTGTAGTTTTTGTTACTGTTATCATCTCTGAATACGGCTCCTTTATGGGATTCTCCTGGTATGTTAAACACAGGCTCGATGACTGCCACATCTTCTTCCTTTTTCCGGTGGGCAATTTCTATCATTCCCTGTTCAATCATAGCTCGAATGTCCTTTTTCACAGCGTCACAACCCTCAGGATTCAACATACATTCTTTGCAATCCTCGTGAGATGTTTTGAGTGACCACGCCTGAGCGAGGCGTTTGTGCAGGTCTGCTAATGGCACTTTGATCTCACCAACAGTAGTAACTTTCTTGTCTTCCGACCCCTCCCCTTCTTCAGTAATGGCATTGACTCCACCATGATTGGGAAAAGGGTTGCTCTTAACGTTGGGCGGATTGTCTTCGAAGGACAGGATTCCCTTTTCAACAAGTTCACGAACTAGGTGTTGAAGGGCGAAGCAACCTTCGAGATTATGGCCTGGAGCATTCTCATGAAATAGGCAGCGGGCATTTGCGTCGTAATAGAACGGGAGTGGATTAGGTGGAGCACCTAATTTTCTCGTTTTAACCAAACCTCTTTCTATTAACATGGGAAACAGGTCGGTGTAACTCATTGGAATAGGCTGTATCTTTGGCCTATTTGCTTGATAACTTGCCTTCGGGGCCCTGTTCTGGGGTTGTTGACCCTGCGGCTGCTGGTATTGTTGTTGATTATTGGTGCGATACTGTTGCTGATTGCTAGGCTGATACTGGTGTTGATTGTTGAATGCCCCAGGTTGGGGACCCTGCTGTGAAGAAGGTTGAAAAACCGGAGTCACTGCTGCTATATATGATGGTTGGTACTGTTGGTGGTGGCTTCGTGAGCTTTGCACTTTCTTTCCATATGTGATTACGCTCACCTCTCCCTCTTTCTTTTTGTGGAACGTGCTGACTGGCTTCTTTGCCGTGCTGGCGCTTGAGGTAACATTTGGAGTAGTCACTTTTCCACTCTTTAAACCTGCTTCCACCTTGACCCCTACTGCCACAATATCAGAGAAATTTGTTGTAACGCTGCTGATCAAACGTTCGTAGAATTCTGGTCGAACTGTATCCACAAACCAGTCTGCCAACTCCTTCTCAGTAAGAGGAGGCTCCACTTGTGCTGCAGTTCCGCGCCATCTTTGCGCATACTCCTTGAAGGTTTCGGTATTTTTCTGCGTCATGCTGAGAAGCTGACGGCGGTCGGGAGCTAGGTTCATGTTGTACTTGTACTGTTGAACAAAAGCATCTGAAAGGTCTTGGAAACTGTGAATCTTAGCTTGATCTAAACTGAGATACCACTTGGCCGAAGCCCCTTTTAGACTATCTTGGAAACAGTGTACTAACAGTTTATCATTTTCAATATGCGGAGCCATCCGCCTATAGTACATGATTAAGTGCTCTTTAGGACAAGCGGTCCCTTCATATTTGTCGAAGATTGGCGTTTTAAATTTCTGAGGGAACATCAATCCAGATACCAAACATAGATCCTTGGAATCAGATCCAAAGACATGATTTCCTTCAATGGCCCTCATCCTTTTGGCCATGATGTCCATCTCTACTCTTAACTTTTCGTGTTTTTCATCCTCAGCTTCGGATCCATCGGGTATATCAAAGATTGGCTGTTGATTGGCGAAGACCGGTCGTACTGTGGTAGGTCCACCTGCTGGAGTAAAAATGGGGTTTCTGATTGTTGAGTCGAATAACGGATTGAGACCTGAAGACTGCATGTTGTTGAAAGGTGGCACAAAATCCCGGGACATGCCATAGGGAAACTCCGCTGAAGTAACAGGAGCCATTGTGACATTGGCTGCTGTTGTGGCAACTTCGGAGATCACTGTAGGTTGTGTATCCATTTTTGCTTTGATCACGTTGAGGGCTTCCAAGATCTGGTTGACGTCCCCTTTGATCCCTTCAATGTCATTATCCATTCGATCGAACCTTTGGTCGTTATCTGCCATCTTCTTTTGAGCTTGGGACCGTGTGTTGTATCTGTGGGTACTTGTAACACGGTGGGAGAACTGACTTTAAACAATGTTGCGGATAGCAAGAGTCGCCACCGACTTTTATTTTATCCATAAGGAAAGGTTATAAAAGAACAGGAAAGACCTTAGAGAATATTTTGGGTCCGGGGGGTAGGTTATGAAAAGGGAAGGTGTTAGCACCCTTTTCATCCATGGTTATCCATGGGCTCTTAGGTACTTAAGCTCGCTTTTGAATTGTTTTGAAATTGTAGTGTGTGAATAGAAAATTTTCAGAATAGTTAATAAATAATCCATGTAAGGATGTGTTAAGAACTTGTTTGAAAACTTGTTGAAAATTTGTTTAAGTGCGAAGCAATTTTGAAGTGAGCAAGCACCTAGGAGTAACCCACCCTAATGTTTAAAGGTCTTTCTTATTCTTCATTCTTTCCTTTAGTAAGACTATCCCTACTATAATGGAATAGGTAGTCCTTACTTTGGATGTTAAGGGACATGTGAGGGACAATTGGATTTTTGAAGGCCATTGTGGGGTGTAATAAGCAAACTGGAGGGACTATCATCATTTTTCGAAAGGGACTCGATTCGTAAAGGCAACCATAAGGGACTTTGATGATTTTCTTTTTGAGGGACTTGCTTTATACACCCCACTTAACCAATATTCATAGGCAACTTGAGGGATATCCTTAGGAAGTGAGACGGCGATTAAAATCGACTTACGTGTGTGACGTGTTTATTTTAATTATCTTTATTTAAAAGTGATCTAAATTTATTTTAATATTACATACATGTTGTTACACTCCCTAATTACTAACCATAATAATAATTAAATAATTAAACAACTTTACACCCAAGAAACAATTACAAAATAATAAGCAAAATAATTAAATAGCAAAGATAAATAAAATATAAATAAGCAATAATAAATAATAAAGGGGGTTAATTTTAAGTTTACTCGGCAAGACATCGCATCTTGTGCCTACGTATCCTTACGGGAGTGGAATCAGAGTAATCGTAGTTCCCCTCAATAGGGAGGTTAGAAACTTCTTGACTGTGGTCAAGGTCTCAAGGGGAATAAACGCGCCTTAAGGACACGCTTACGCGGAGTGTAGGAACTCCAAATTTCTACGTTGAAATGTTAAGTTGTAATTAGGGTTAAATTAGGGATTCCACGGCGGGAAACCCTAAAATGAGCGCGGCGGCTCTTTGACCTAATGCTAAGGGTAAAATCGGTAATTGCGCCTGCGGCGAGACATGTATGAAAATTTAGGGTTTGTAAGGTGAAAGGGTTTGAAGTTGAGGACTATTGGCGCGGCGACCAAAAGCTAGACCTAACCTTCGGATGTGTGCAATGTGACATAAATAATAGTGATGAAAGTGTGAGAAATTTAAATCATACATCAGCGTAAATTTAAATGCGGAAAGTAAACGCGATTATTAGGTTCGCTAGGTTACAAAGGGAGAAACAGTTACAATAATATGATGCGATTCAATTTAAAAATAAGCAAAAATAAAGGGCAACGTGATGAAGCTGCACAATGGACAAACTACGTTAGTAGACAGAAATATATAAATTTCCAGACAAGTCATGAGATGGGATTATGGAATTATTGCATGTTTTTTTTGATTTCATGAAAGACTTCCAATTTTAAAATAAAAGTTATAACTCTAGATCTACTTTTTTCAAAATTTATTTTAACCTAAATTACCTAAGGAGAGTTTTAACTCTATTTGTATTAAAAAAGGTCTTATTATATTTCTATGTTTTATATTTCTATTTGTTATTTTATTTTTTTTAAAACCTTTGTACTATTATTTAAAACTAACAAAAGTATTAAGGTTAATTATTAAAAAAGCTATAATTTTATTATGAAATATGGTTTGTATATTCAAGATGAAGTTTTATTTTATTTATTAAAAAAACAAATTGCTTTCAACTAAAATTAGCACTTAAGAACATAACGTAATATAAGTAAAAAAAAAAAATAAAAGCCAGTACGTGGGCCGGTGGTTGTCTTCATCCGACCCAAAACACACATCAGAAACGAAACATGGAGATTAGGGTTTGAGACCCCATTCTCCTTTCGAGCGGCGCCGTTCTTCGATCTTTCTTCTCCGATCATCTCGCTAGACCCCCTTTTTGGTTGTGGTGATCCTGAAACGAAACATAATCCACATAGTTAGTAGCGAAATCTTACGTTTTCGAGACCGATTATTGATGATGGTGGTTGAAGATCGTTGTGGAGGAGGCGATGATGCTAAGCTGAGCCTCGAAGCGTAATTGCCCGTCGAAAGACGAAGGCAGTCTTCGCTTTTCAACTCCCCTTCGTTCAGACGACCGTCGATGGTTGCTAGGGCTTCGTGGTTTGTCCTCTTCCTTGAACGCGGCGAGGATGATGATGACAATCGTTGGGATTTCTCTTAATCTCGCTCGCTCCTCCCTCTAGGGTTTCGCTTGCAGTTGTTGCTCGCCGTTTTTTCTAGGGTTTCCAACAAGGTGATATCGTTCCCTTTTTATATTCTTCTGATTTCGTTGCTATTCGTGGGCTTTTTGGATTTACGTTTCACTTTGGGCATTGATTTTTTCAGAAACCCTATTTTTAGATTTTGATTGAGGTTTGATACGATTTCTTTCCTTTTCTGGTACTGATTGGATTGGATTTTCTGAACCTTCTTAACACAATCTGAATTTATTTTGATCTTCTTTGAACAAACCAGATTCGTTTTGATTTGTGGATATCCAGTTTCTTCGTTTCCTCGATTGGATTGAATTGGATTTCTCTGGATTCACGTTGGTTTTTCTGATGCAGGTCTTTGATGTTCATGACAACTTTGTTGTCTACATGATTACGAACTCGGTTTCAATTATCCCTTGGCTGAGATGTGACCGTGAACTGGGCCATGATGTTGATGAACTGAGCCTTGAGCTCCTGCGCGACCCTGGGATTGCTGTGACTGATATGAGCTGGTTCTGCTGTTTGAACTTGTTCTCCTCTTTTCCAGATTGAACTGTTTTTATTGCTTTCTTCTGGTATGATCTTGCGCATTCACTTGCTCCTTTTGGTATAATGTGTGATTTGGTGATTTCATTTTTGATGCCCTGTTTGGTTATTGGAACGTTCCTTGTTGATTCTTTGTAAACATTAATGTTGACCCTGATCTTCTAATGTGGCTTGTTCTTTTTCTTATGGGGCTGATCTTGTTCCTGTTCTTATGGTCCGTTATGAGTTTTGGGGACTGCTGTTTCGAATCGTTTTCTGATATGGTTTCAAGTTCAATTTACTCTTCCAGTTTTAAGTTCACTGACCATCTTTTCTTCTTTCAGAATTGGTACTGATGCTTTGGTCGAGTTAAATGCCGCCGAGGATGGTATACGGCGATGATGATGATGTTCTGAGCCTGACGAGGGAACCTATGATACTACTGTTGCCTTTGATAACTTCTGCTGGGTTCCTTGCTTGTGTGAATTTGGTTTCTGAACAGGGTTTCTGGGCTTGTGTGAATTGGTTATCCAAACCTGATACGCCTTGACTCTTCTCTGAATTTTACCATGATGCTGGGACTGAATTGATGGAA
Source organism: Lathyrus sativus (assembly GCA_963859935.3). Classification (NCBI taxonomy): domain Eukaryota; kingdom Viridiplantae; phylum Streptophyta; class Magnoliopsida; order Fabales; family Fabaceae; genus Lathyrus; species Lathyrus sativus. The sequence continues at coordinate 583,438,843 of OZ012741.1, read as the reverse complement.
CATGAGCTTATGCCATTAATCTTTTTGAGTTGCCCGTGAGTCTAGGCTATGATGTATGAACTGAGCCCAGACTTTCCCATGTGCCTTGCGCATTCGGTCGCAGGTATGACTTATCTTTACTCTGTCTGGTTGTGAAAACAGTCCTCTTGATTGTTGATTTTTTCGGTGTTAACGTGGACTCAGATTGGTTCCTTGATATGGTATATTCTTACATTCACGTTTTTTGTGACTTGCGAACTGACTACCTTTTGAGGTGTTTTGGCTGTGATATCAAACTGAAACTTGACCTTAATTCTGATTCTTCTGAACTTTTGGATACAGTGTTTGATGCAATTTGATGCAGCTTGTTTTGTGTTTCATTTTTCTGTTCTGTTTGGACTTGGTGTTCATGAACTCACTTATGTGGTTCAGACTTGATGCAGTTGTGCACTTTTAGTTTGAATTTCCAATTACCAGTGGCTGCAGCTTATGAACTGTTATCAATTTTGTACTGATGCTGTTGTGGAATTTCAGGTGTTGGAAACTTTCGAAAACAAAAGTGATCCAGACCTGCCGGCATCCGGGTCTGAGTCCAAATTTACCTTTGTATCAGTTTGGAAATCCAATCGCGGCGAAACGAATCAGTCCCACTTCATTTATATTTTTCTATCTCTCGGATGTCCCATTTTGATAAGAGCATGTATTACCTGATCTGACGCCTACGGCGCGGATCGGTAACGGGGGTAGGACGCAGCTTCGGTTGTGCCACTCCCGACACTCGATGATGATAATGTTCTGAGAGTGTCAAACAACTTCTAACCTCTTTTCCTGTTGTGTTTTGTTTATCTGTTCTTTTTCAGGTAACCGGGAGCTTCGCGACATGACTCAAAGGAAGGCCAATGAAGAACACTTAGAGTTTTTCTTTTAGGACTTTTAAAATAGACATTCCTTGTAAATGAAATCCTCTTGTAACCAAATAAGTACCCATGAATCAAATTCAAAAGTTATTTGTCCCCTTCATTTGTAAATTAAGTACTTATGAAATAAAATTCAACAAATACTTATTTACTTCTCAATTATAGTCTCAAATACTTATGAATAACCAATTTGGAAATTATTTATATTTACTTCTTAGTTGTAAATTATAAACACTTATGAATAAAAAATCCACAAATATTTGAATTCACTTCCTAATTATAAAGTATAAATATTCGCGAATGATATCCAAATATACTTAATTTCTCGTCTATGTGTTTATTCCTCTCGTGGTCTCAATCTCACCGCCTGATTAAATCTGAGTGAATTCAAACTAAATCCCATTCATTGTATATCAAGAGAACGCGTTATCAACGGAAATGGAACCCCGCCCAAAATGGTCTTGAAAGCACTGTGGGACTTGTGAACCTTGTGAACCTTCATAAAGTAGCTTGTGGACTTTATGAACTTCATGAAAGGTTATGCAAGTTGTTGGAGAACTTGTGAACCTTGTGAACCTTCTTAGAATACAAGGTCTTGTATTGTGAGGGCAAATTTTGGGGTGCAACAGCTGCCCCTGTTCAATTTTCTGAAACCTGAGGGGTTAGATTGGTATATTTGCCAGTCGTAACCTGGAAGGTTGAAGGGGATTGAACACAAAAGCCCAAAAATTTGCACTCACCAGTGCATGGAGTGATATTGATGGTTGGTTGAACATGATTGAGTGGGCTTAAAGATGCCACTAGGGGAAAGTTCTTCAGTAGTATAATGAGAACTGTCAGGAGTCTGGAGTAATACTGATGTAACAGCATGTCTTCATGAGGATAGAGCAATCAATAATGATAACCCTAAAGCAGTCTTGAAGTGATAAATCTGACCTCAGGAGGATAGAGCAATCAATAGCTCTAAAGCAGTCTTGAAGTAATAATGGCTTCAGGAGGATAGAGCAATCAATAGCTCTAAAGCAGTCTTGAAGTAATAATGTGATATGTCTTCAGGAGGATAGAGCAATCAATAGCTCTAAAGCAGTCTTGAAGTAATGATTTCAGGAGGATAGAGCAATGGATAACTCTAAAGCAGTCTTGAAATAATTAGATGGCTTCAGGAGGATAGAGCAATGAATAGCTCTAAAGCAGTCTTGAAGTAATGATTTCAGGAGGATAGAGCAATGGATAGCTCTAAAGCAGTCTTGAAATAATTAGATGGCTTCAGGAGGATAGAGCAATGAATAGCTCTAAAGCAGTCTTGAAGTAGTAATATGACCTCATGAGGATAGAGCAATGAATAACTCTAAAGCAGTCTTGAAATAATAATGTGATATGTCTTCAGGAGGATAGAGCAATCAATAGCTCTAAAGCAGTCTTGAAGTAATAATGTGATATGTCTTCAGGAGGATAGAGCAATCAATAGCTCTAAAGCAGTCTTGAAGTAATGATTTCAGGAGGATAGAGCAATGGATAGCTCTAAAGCAGTCTTGAAATAATAATGTAATTTCAGGAGGATAGAGCAATCAGTAGCTCTAAAGCAGTCTTGAAGCAGTAATATGACCTCATGAGGATAGAGCAATGAATAGCTCTAAAGCAGTCTTGAAGTAATAGGATGATTTCAGGAGGATAGAGCAATCAGTAGCTCTAAAGCAGTCTTGAAGTCATGAGAGGCTATCAGGAGGATAAAATAACCCTGAGGTTACAATAAAGCAGTCCCAAAGTAATAAGAAGCTCATCAGGAGGATAAAGTAACCCTGAGGTTACAATAAAGCAGTCCCAAAGATCATAATCTTGTTTGTTGGATAATTAACCTGAAAACAAGGTAGCATTCTGTATAACAACATTAGTTTATGCTTTATGTATGCATGTATGACATGATGTACTTAGGTAACGTACTATAGACATATATGTTATGGTATGATATAAATGATGTATGTATGATATGACACTGCTGGAAGTGTCTGGATATCCTTGTATAACAATTGCTGGCCAAGGAAAGTAAATCCCGATTCGTTGTTGAAGAATATATAACCCTCCGTCTGCTGGGGATAACAAGGTATAGATAACTTCCCGTTGTTGGGGATAACAAGGTATAGATAACCTCCCGTTGTTGGGGATAGTAGGGTATAGATAACCTTCGTTTTCGTTTGATAGTAGGATAAGTATAACATCCCGTCTTCGTTCATCGTGCCTTTATTGGAAAGTAATTTCTCGTATATCTGTATGAGGATAAAAGAGATGGATATAAATTCCAGGGGAGATTAGACTTTGTGTAAATGGATTAGTCCTACTGATGGTTTGTAACTGCCTTGTAAAGATGAACCGGCGAAGCTTCGTTGAAATCCTTCCCTCGTTCGTCCTTAGTAAATACTATTACTGCATTTTCATGCATTTCTGGTAAACATCAATCATATTAAAAGCATACATGCGTTTCTGGTAAACATCAATCATATTCAAAGGCATACATACATTCAAACACAACCAATGGACGTTTCGCTTATGTAAATAGGGTAAAAGTGAATCTGGATTCAAAAGATGGAATTTATTTATATCAAAAGTGACCCATACACGGGTAAGTTTGTACAAGGAGACATAAACCCTAGTAAGAGAATTTCGTCATGAAATTTTACAAAAAGAATCAGCTATGTGGGAAATAATCCTATTGAGTTTCAATTCTACTATTGCCACTCAAGTATCTCATCTTCTTGCTGTTGAGACGGAAACGATTGGATTGAGCTTTATCTGTTTGAGCTTGAGTAAGTAGTACAACTGGTTGCAGTTTCATGAGTGATCCAAACGAGACATAGTCATACGCTTTAATCCCTAACTTTTGCCTGGATTGCCCTTTCAGGTTTTCAATCCACCGGGATACCCTTTTTTGCCCAAGCCGCCTTTTCAGGTTTTCGACTTGCCGGGTGTACATCTTTTTATATATATATCCCTAATTTTTGCCCAAACCCTTTTGGTTTGCCGGGATGCCCTTATTTTTGCCTAGGCCTGTCAACCTAGCGGGTCTCTTTTTATGCGTAGTATTTTTTAACTATGTCTGCGTTTACAGGTTGTGGGAAGTCTTCACCATCCATTGTAGTCAGTATCATGGCACCTCCTGAGAACACTGTCTTGACTACAAATGGTCCTTCATATGTTGGAGTCCACTTGCCCCTAGGATCACCCTGTGGTAGTATGATACGCTTGATTACCAAGTCACCAGCCTGATATACCTTTGGCTTAACCTTCTTGTTAAAAGCTTTGATCATCCGTTTCTGGTACATCTGGCCATGACAAACTGCTGCTAACCTTTTCTCATCAATCAAATTTATCTGGTCAAGTCGAGTCTGAATCCACTCATCTTCATCCAAGCCTGCATCCTTCATAATTCTCAAGGAGGGGATCTGAACTTCAATAGGCAGAACTACTTCCATACCATAGACTAAGGAGAATGGGGTTGCCCCTGTTGAAGTACGTATTGTAGTACGATAACCATGCAGAGCAAATGGTAACATCTCGTGCCAATCCTTGTAAGTAACAGTCATCTTCTGTACAATCTTCTTAATGTTCTTATTAGCAGCTTCAACTGCCCCATTCATCTATGGACGATACGGAGAAGAGTTGTGATGCTTAATCTTGAACTGCATCTTCGAAATCAACAAGGTAGTATGGGTCAACATATACTGTCTTAGTCGGCGAGCAGCCCATGCCAAAGCGCAGCAAGTTTTCTCGAGCAGGGAGTATCTTGTTTCACAGTCGGTAAACTTTTTGCTAAGGTAGTATATTGCCTGCTCTTTTCGACCAGACTCGTCATGTTGCCCCAATACACACCCCATTGAGTTGTCTAATACTGTTAAATACATAATCAAGGGTCTTCCATCAACTGGTGGCATTAAAATTGGAGGTTCTAGCAAATATCTCTTGATTTCATCAAAGGCAGTCTGGCACTCATCATTCCATTCCATCATCTGATCTTTCTTCAACAACTTGAAGATTGGCTCACAGATGGTAGTTAATTGGGAAATAAATCTTGCAATGTAGTTCAATCGTCCCAAGAACCTCTAACCTCCTTCTCAGTACGGGGAGCTGGCATCTCTCGTATAGCTTTCACTTTTGCAGGATCCACTTCAATACCTTTTCCACTGACAATGAAACCCAGGAGCTTTCCAGATCTAACTCCAAAAGTACACTTGTTTGGATTTAATCTCCACCTGTATTTCTTCAACCTCTCAAACAACTTGTGCAGATGATCAAGATGTTGCTCTTCATTCTGAGATCTGGCTATCATATCATCCACATATACCTCTATCTCATGATGAATCATATCATGAAACAAAGCCACCATAGCACGCTGATATGTTGCCCCTGCATTCTTCAAACCAAATGGCATTACCTTATAGCAAAAGGTGCCCCACTGTGTCACAAATGTAGTCTTCTCCATATCTTCAGGTGCCATCTTGATTTGATTGTAACCAGAGAAACCATCCATAAAAGAGAATACCTTATGCTGAGCAGTGTTGTCTACCAGAATATCAATATGAGGCAGTGGAAAGTCATCTTTAGGGCTAGCCTTGTTCAGATCTCTTTTCTGTTTTCTTCAGTTCCCAGATTCACAACTTCGACTGGCTCTTCATGTGGCTGTATAGCTTTCTCTTCTTGTTGTAACAACCTAGCAAGCTCCACAGGTATTTCACAATCGTCCTCGTTTCCGTCTTCAGTTTGATAGATCGGATTCTCGAAATTGTAATTGGCAATAGTAGAACTGTTATCAACTGGATCCAGAGTGGATGAGGATCGGCATTTTAGTGACGTGGGTGTGTGTAAGAACACATAGCTGATAAAGCAAAAATAAAAGAAAAAGAAAGACAAGGAACACAATATTTACGAAAACGAAACGCCCACTGATTTTATTGAATGCAGTATGCAAATGAAATGACAACCCGTAACAAGCACACCATTGTGCCCCGGGTAAGGCACATGGCTTGAAAGTTTTAATTGTTCCAAAAATTGCAAATTTAAAAACATAACACAGTAATAGTATTTACTCCTGACTAAAGGAGATAGGGATAACATCTTCAGCTGTCCAATTATTGAGTCCAGCACCCACAGTAGGAAAAATCCATGCCTCCAAGTTGAAAGTGTTTACATGGCTGACAAAGTATTCTTCCTCTCCAAAGACAGTAACAACTTTTCCATTCACCGGATATCTCAACTTTTGATGTAATGTGGAGGTCACAGCACCTGCCCCATGGATCCAGGGACGACCAAGCAGACATGAGTACGAAGGACGAATATCCATCACATAGAATGTAGCAGTAAACACCTGAGAGCCAACCTTGATTGGAAGATCAATTTCCCCATGCACTACTCTTCTAGAACCATCAAAAGCCTTTACCACAATATTACTGGGCTTCAATACCGTATCTTCAGGACTCAGCCTGTTCAGGACTTCCTTAGGCAACACATTCAGAGAGGAACCATTGTCTATCAACACATGAGACAGGGTAGTGCCCCTGCATTCAATTGAAATATGCAAGGCCCTGTTATGATCCCTCTTGGCAGGGGTCAAGTCAGCATCAGAAAATCCTAACCCGTTGTCATAGGTCAGGTGAGCAACACAATTCTCAAACTGGTCCACAGAAATTGCACTGGGTACATGAGCCATCTTTAGAAACTTGATCAATGACTTGGCATGAGCCTCAGAACACAATAACAGGGAGAGCATAGAAATCTTTGAGGGAGTATGCCCCAGCTGATCAACAATATCATAATCACTCTTGCGAATGATTTTCAATACTTCTTCCATCTGCTTAGAGAGGTCATCAGCAGCTGGCACATCAGTAGATACAGGCTCAATAACAGGACCCTTGCCCCGAGCATCAGTGGTGGAAGTAACAGCAGGAGTAACTGCACTCTTAGAAGCAACTGGAGGAGAGAAGACTCTTCCACTACGAGTGATCTTGCTAGATCCAGCAATATTATCAATGTCAACAGGCATATCAGGTAAAGGCTCCTGCTTGACACCATGGATGTAAACATCAGACCCATAGTGCCAAGGCACAGCTTTGTCAGATGTATAAGGAATAGGACCAGGAGTGGTAATGATCAGAGGAGCTACTCTGGCTTCAGCAACAACTTTCACAGGACCTTCAGCAGTAATCTTGATTGGGCCCTGATGAGTGATTTTAATGGGACCCTTTGAAGTGATTCTTAGTGGTACTTTGTCAACCATGTCAACCTCTTCAATCTTCTTACCCTGAGTCAGATGATCCACCATACTTTCTACAGATGCTGGTCTTCTTTCAAACACTATAGTATATTTATCCATGAGACGTTGAATCCCATCTCTCAAAATGAAGCAACCATCCGGCTTATAGGTACAATATAGACAATCTTCATGACAACCTGGAAAGATCCCAGCTTGTACTAACCTCTTTTTGATAACAGACAATGGTGTGCTCAACTCCATAACCGAATAGACATGCAGATCTTCATCAATATCTTCATCAATGGCGTTGACAGTCTTCTCGTGATTTGGCATTGGAGCTGTAATCACATTTGGAGTACCTGGTGGATCAAACTCAATTTCTCCAGCATCAATCATATCTTGAATTTTGTTCTTCAAGACCCAGCAGTTATTAGTATCATGTCCTGGACAGTTTGAATGATATGCACATCGTGCATTGGGATTGTACTTGGGAGATGTAACATTGGGATTCTGAGGAGCCTCCCTCAGGGTAATAAGTTCAGCCTTCAACAAATGTTGTAATGCCTGAGCCATTGACATGTTGATCTTCGTGAACTGTCTTCTAGCCCTCTGTTGGTTGCCCTGAGGCTGCTCTGTTGTTGCAGGAGTTGGATTTGAAATATGAACTGCACTAATAGACTGATGCCTTCTGTTACGATCAGGCTGACCATACACAGCATTAGATTCTTTCTTCCCAGTGGGAGGCTTCTTTGCAGCACCTGATGAAGAAGTGCCCACTTGGATCTTACCACTCTTGATACCATTCTCTACTCGCTCTCCTGTCATGATCAACTCAGTGAAGCCAGATGATGAGCTTCCAATGAGATGACTGTAAAACGGACCATTCAGCGTACACATGAACATATCAACCAACTCCCTATCAGTCAAAGGGGGTTGAACTCTTCCAGCTAAGTCTCTCCACTTCTGAGCATACTCCTTAAAGCTTTCTTTGGCACCCATAGACATGCTTTGAAGCTGCATGCGAGTGGGGGCTAAGTCAGCATTGTATTGATACTGCTTGTAGAAAGCTTCAGCAAGGTCATTCCAATCTCTGATGTTGACACTCTCCAACTGATAATACCACTCTAGCTGAGCTCCAGATAAACTCTCTTGAAAGAAATGGATCCACAACTTTTTATCAGCAGTGTGGGGTTGAATTCTTCTGACATAAGACCTCAGATGCAATTTGGGACAAGAGACCCCATCATAGACAACAAATGTAGGAACTTTGAATCCAATGGGTATGACCACCCCAGATATCAAGCTCAAATCCTCAAAATCCAGCCCAGATGATTTCTGTAATTCCATAGCATCCATTCTATCCACCAGCATCTTGAATTTGTCTTCGTTAGGCTCATGGTAGTAGTTAGCCTCAGAATCAGAGTCCCCCATAGTGTTGTGGAGACTGCCTCTCTCCTGCTCAGATTCTTCAGATTCATAGTCTTCAACCTGTTCCTTGGTCTTGTCAGGACCTTTGAACCTTCTTCCCATGTTGAGTAACCCAGCAGACCTTCTAGTCTTCTTAGTCTTCTTGGCCAGCAGTGTCTCCAATTCATCCTGCCCCTTGGATAGGTTCAGGATCAGCTCTTGGAACTGTGCATTCTGTGCCTGGAGATCCTTAACTGATTGTTCAAGAGCCATTGCTGAAATAAACAGCGAGAAGATGAGAAACCTGTACACAATTATAAACCTGTGATGCAATGATATGGGAATGCATATGCAATGTTTTCAAGGACCGCAGGATTTAAATTTGCTTAAACAAACAAGAAAGTAACTTTTTATTAGTAATAACTTGTTTTGCCTTTTAGGCTTACAAAAATGAAAACGAAATAAGTACAAAAGATGGGGTTTTAAGTCTCCCATGGACGTTTCCTCTTTGTGTTGAGGTATGAGTTGAGGTTTCGTTCCTCATGAAGTAGCTTTGTTAGCTCTAGGATCCTTGCTTGGCTTGCTTTGTAATGAGCCTCGAAAGTATCCCTTTGCTCTTTTAGTTGGATCCATGATCTCTGCAAGTCTTCCATATCAGTAGGCATGTCTGGGTGAAGGATGGTATAAACTGTGTCTCCTTCAGCAACAGGTTCCATGGTAACTGGTAGGACGGCAGGATATGGCATCATGAGTGTCTGAGCACGAGATCGTACCCATCTGAGATAAGCCTCCATAGGAATAGTGCACTTAGGCTCCAGTGTCTTGCTGTCAATCATGTTTACCTTTCCCCAAGCTCGTGTGAATCTCTGACGGTAACCCTGAAGATCGTTGTCGTAGTCAAACACAATGCCCTGAATCAACATGTCATGTGGACCATCGCTCCGGGCGTAACCAAACTGTCGTAAAGCTAGAGATGGGTTGTAGGTGATGCCTCCTCTTATGCCTAGAAGTGGCACATTAGGAAACTCCCCACAACGGTCAATGATGGTGACATTCTCCATAGATCTGGAGCACCAATGGATGTCTGAGTGAGAAAGTGACATGATCCTCTTGGACCATCTGAACCCTTGCTCATTCTTCATTACTGAGCGAGGAAGGTGAGAAATAAACCACCTAGAAAGTAAAGGTATGCAGCACATCAAAGTTCCTCTTGCCCTTGTAGTACGGGTGTGAAGAGAATGTAGGATGTCTCCAAGTAAGGTAGGCACTGGATTGTGACTCAGGAATATGTTGATGGCATGAACGTCTATGAACTGATCAGGATTGGGGAACAACACTAAGCCATAAATCAATAAGGCTAAGATCTCCTCAACAGCATCGTAGCTCATAGCCTTCAAGAACATTTGAGCTTTATCCACTAATACCTTGGCAAGAATACCTTTAACTCCACTTCTCGTCTCTAGAACAATGTCAGACTTCTTCAGATGTAGAGCTGCAGCAATAACTTCTGGTTTAAGCTCCTTCTCTAAGCCTGTGAATGGCTTCTGATCAAGAATAGGTATACCCAGAAGTTTAGAGAACTCCTCCATGGTTGGAACCAGCTGATAATCAGGAAATGTAAAGCAATGGTGCTTAGGGTCAAAGAACTGAAACAGCACACTCATCATGTCTTCACTGAACCCTGAAGTAACTAGATCCAATAAGTGACCATGTCTCTTGTTGAACTGGGAATGATCAGGCACTAGGGAAACCAACTCCTTGAGCTTAGCAGGTATCCCTACAAAGTTGATCCTGATGGTGTTTCTACGAGCAGAAGCCATGACCTGCAACAAAGAACAAAGATAAATCCTTTGGTCCTTGAAATGGTTAGGGAAAATGATATGCTTATGATGCATGATGATGTCATGATGTCATGCTCAATCACAAACATGTGGCACACACAAACAAGTCACACCATAGCCCTAGGTTTAAAGGCTTGCATGAGGTTCAAAGGCAAGTACCCTCCCCTGAAGTTAGATGGTTCATCCTGTCCTACAAAAGTAACCAGGTTCTAAGGGATCTCAATATCATTGATCCTTCACAAGGGTGGTTGTTCAGAAGGCAACTTACTTGCCAACCAAAACCCTCCAAGTTTAAGATCTCAATGAGCGTAGTATCGAGTGTCAACCAACTTCAGTCTGCACCAAAGCCGGTTACCTCACTACTTTCTAAAGGCCAAGATGAGTTAACTAGGGTTCTAAAAGTCAGTTAGTGCATTGACAACATATGGCAGCCTCAATATTATCCTCAACTTGACTTAAGGAATATAAGCACCAACCAAGAAGTCGCACTAACTATGGCCACCAAATCAACCGTATCGATATACGTCGTACAGTTTCCTTGGTCTATTGCCATTTACCTAAGGTACACTAGATCCGGGTTAGGACCTTTCACACATAAGAGCACCCCAACAATATAATAATAAAGCAAACAAGGCAAACAATTTAAAGTGATCTTAATTCCTAAGGGTACCCCTCTTAAATAAATCCCCAGCAGAGTCGCCAGTTCTGTAACACGGTGGGAGAACTGACTTTAAACAATGTTGCGGATAGCAAGAGTCGCCACCGACTTTTATTTTATCCATAAGGAAAGGTTATAAAAGAACAGGAAAGACCTTAGAGAATATTTTGGGTCCGGGGGGTAGGTTATGAAAAGGGAAGGTGTTAGCACCCTTTTCATCCATGGTTATCCATGGGCTCTTAGGTACTTAAGCTCGCTTTTGAATTGTTTTGAAATTGTAGTGTGTGAATAGAAAATTTTCAGAATAGTTAATAAATAATCCATGTAAGGATGTGTTAAGAACTTGTTTGAAAACTTGTTGAAAATTTGTTTAAGTGCGAAGCAATTTTGAAGTGAGCAAGCACCTAGGAGTAACCCACCCTAATGTTTAAAGGTCTTTCTTATTCTTCATTCTTTCCTTTAGTAAGACTATCCCTACTATAATGGAATAGGTAGTCCTTACTTTGGATGTTAAGGGACATGTGAGGGACAATTGGATTTTTGAAGGCCATTGTGGGGTGTAATAAGCAAACTGGAGGGACTATCATCATTTTTCGAAAGGGACTCGATTCGTAAAGGCAACCATAAGGGACTTTGATGATTTTCTTTTTGAGGGACTTGCTTTATACACCCCACTTAACCAATATTCATAGGCAACTTGAGGGATATCCTTAGGAAGTGAGACGGCGATTAAAATCGACTTACGTGTGTGACGTGTTTATTTTAATTATCTTTATTTAAAAGTGATCTAAATTTATTTTAATATTACATACATGTTGTTACACTCCCTAATTACTAACCATAATAATAATTAAATAATTAAACAACTTTACATCCAAGAAACAATTACAAAATAATAAGCAAAATAATTAAATAGCAAAGATAAATAAAATATAAATAAGCAATAATAAATAATAAAGGGGGTTAATTTTAAGTTTACTCGGCAAGACATCGCATCTTGTGCCTACGTATCCTTACGGGAGTGGAATCAGAGTAATCGTAGTTCCCCTCAATAGGGAGGTTAGAAACTTCTTGACTGTGGTCAAGGTCTCAAGGGGAATAAACGCGCCTTAAGGACACGCTTACGCGGAGTGTAGGAACTCCAAATTTCTACGTTGAAATGTTAAGTTGTAATTAGGGTTAAATTAGGGATTCCACGGCGGGAAACCCTAAAATGAGCGCGGCGGCTCTTTGACCTAATGCTAAGGGTAAAATCGGTAATTGCGCCTGCGGCGAGACATGTATGAAAATTTAGGGTTTGTAAGGTGAAAGGGTTTGAAGTTGAGGACTATTGGCGCGGCGACCAAAAGCTAGACCTAACCTTCGGATGTGTGCAATGTGACATAAATAATAGTGATGAAAGTGTGAGAAATTTAAATCATACATCAGCGTAAATTTAAATGCGGAAAGTAAACGCGATTATTAGGTTCGCTAGGTTACAAAGGGAGAAACACTTACAATAATATGATGCGATTCAATTTAAAAATAAGCAAAAATAAAGGGCAACGTGATGAAGCTGCACAATGGACAAACTACGTTAGTAGACAGAAATATATAAATTTCCAGACAAGTCATGAGATGGGATTATGGAATTATTGCATGTTTTTTTTGATTTCATGAAAGACTTCCAATTTTAAAATAAAAGTTATAACTCTAGATCTACTTTTTTCAAAATTTATTTTAACCTAAATTACCTAAGGAGAGTTTTAACTCTATTTGTATTAAAAAAGGTCTTATTATATTTCTATGTTTTATATTTCTATTTGTTATTTTATTTTTTTAAAACCTTTGTACTATTATTTAAAACTAACAAAAGTATTAAGGTTAATTATTAAAAAAGCTATAATTTTATTATGAAATATGGTTTGTATATTCAAGATGAAGTTTTATTTTATTTATTAAAAAAACAAATTGCTTTCAACTAAAATTAGCACTTAAGAACATAACGTAATATAAGTAAAAAAAATAATAATAAAAGCCAGTACGTGGGCCGATGGTTGTCTTCATCCGACCCAAAACACACATCAGAAACGAAACATGGAGATTAGGGTTTGAGACCCCATTCTCCTTTCGAGCGGCGCCGTTCTTCGATCTTTCTTCTCCGATCATCTCGCTAGACCCCCTTTTTGGTTGTGGTGATCCTGAAACGAAACATAATCCACATAGTTAGTAGCGAAATCTTACGTTTTCGAGACCGATTATTGATGATGGTGGTTGAAGATCGTTGTGGAGGAGGCGATGATGCTAAGCTGAGCCTCGAAGCGTAATTGCCCGTCGAAAGACGAAGGCAGTCTTCGCTTTTCAACTCCCCTTCGTTCAGACGACCGTCGATGGTTGCTAGGGCTTCGTGGTTTGTCCTCTTCCTTGAACGCGGCGAGGATGATGATGACAATCGTTGGGATTTCTCTTAATCTCGCTCGCTCCTCCCTCTAGGGTTTCGCTTGCAGTTGTTGCTCGCCGTTTTTTCTAGGGTTTCCAACAAGGTGATATCGTTCCCTTTTTATATTCTTCTGATTTCGTTGCTATTCGTGGGCTTTTTGGATTTACGTTTCACTTTGGGCATTGATTTTTTCAGAAACCCTATTTTTAGATTTTGATTGAGGTTTGATACGATTTCTTTCCTTTTCTGGTACTGATTGGATTGGATTTTCTGAACCTTCTTAACACAATCTGAATTTATTTTGATCTTCTTTGAACAAACCAGATTCGTTTTGATTTGTGGATATCCAGTTTCTTCGTTTCCTCGATTGGATTGAATTGGATTTCTCTGGATTCACGTTGGTTTTTCTGATGCAGGTCTTTGATGTTCATGACAACTTTGTTGTCTACATGATTACGAACTCGGTTTCAATTATCCCTTGGCTGAGATGTGACCGTGAACTGGGCCATGATGTTGATGAACTGAGCCTTGAGCTCCTGCGCGACCCTGGGATTGCTGTGACTGATATGAGCTGGTTCTGCTGTTTGAACTTGTTCTCCTCTTTTCCAGATTGAACTGTTTTTATTGCTTTCTTCTGGTATGATCTTGCGCATTCACTTGCTCCTTTTGGTATAATGTGTGATTTGGTGATTTCATTTTTGATGCCCTGTTTGGTTATTGGAACGTTCCTTGTTGATTCTTTGTAAACATTAATGTTGACCCTGATCTTCTAATGTGGCTTGTTCTTTTTCTTATGGGGCTGATCTTGTTCCTGTTCTTATGGTCCGTTATGAGTTTTGGGGACTGCTGTTTCGAATCGTTTTCTGATATGGTTTCAAGTTCAATTTACTCTTCCAGTTTTAAGTTCACTGACCATCTTTTCTTCTTTCAGAATTGGTACTGATGCTTTGGTCGAGTTAAATGCCGCCGAGGATGGTATACGGCGATGATGATGATGTTCTGAGCCTGACGAGGGAACCTATGATACTACTGTTGCCTTTGATAACTTCTGCTGGGTTCCTTGCTTGTGTGAATTTGGTTTCTGAACAGGGTTTCTGGGCTTGTGTGAATTGGTTATCCAAACCTGATACGCCTTGACTCTTCTCTGAATTTTACCATGATGCTGGGACTGAATTGATGGAACATGAGCTTATGCCATTAATCTTTTTGAGTTGCCCGTGAGTCTAGGCTATGATGTATGAACTGAGCCCAGACTTTCCCATGTGCCTTGCGCATTCGGTCGCAGGTATGACTTATCTTTACTCTGTCTGGTTGTGAAAACAGTCCTCTTGATTGTTGATTTTTTCGGTGTTAACGTGGACTCAGATTGGTTCCTTGATATGGTATATTCTTACATTCACGTTTTTTGTGACTTGTGAACTGACTACCTTTTGAGGTGTTTTGGCTGTGATATCAAACTGAAACTTGACCTTAATTCTGATTCTTCTGAACTTTTGGATACAGTGTTTGATGCAATTTGATGCAGCTTGTTTTGTGTTTCATTTTTCTGTTCTGTTTGGACTTGGTGTTCATGAACTCACTTATGTGGTTCAGACTTGATGCAGTTGTGCACTTTTAGTTTGAATTTCCAATTACCAGTGGCTGCAGCTTATGAACTGTTATCAATTTTGTACTGATGCTGTTGTGGAATTTCAGGTGTTGGAAACTTTCGAAAACAAAAGTGATCCAGACCTGCCGGCATCCGGGTCTGAGTCCAAATTTACCTTTGTATCAGTTTGGAAATCCAATCGCGGCGAAACGAATCAGTCCCACTTCATTTATATTTTTCTATCTCTCGGATGTCCCATTTTGATAAGAGCATGTATTACCTGATCTGACGCCTACGGCGCGGATCGGTAACGGGGGTAGGACGCAGCTTCGGTTGTGCCACTCCCGACACTCGATGATGATAATGTTCTGAGAGTGTCAAACAACTTCTAACCTCTTTTCCTGTTGTGTTTTGTTTATCTGTTCTTTTTCAGGTAACCGGGAGCTTCGCGACATGACTCAAAGGAAGGCCAATGAAGAACACTTAGAGTTTTTCTTTTAGGACTTTTAAAATAGACATTCCTTGTAAATGAAATCCTCTTGTAACCAAATAAGTACCCATGAATCAAATTCAAAAGTTATTTGTCCCCTTCATTTGTAAATTAAGTACTTATGAAATAAAATTCAACAAATACTTATTTACTTCTCAATTATAGTCTCAAATACTTATGAATAACCAATTTGGAAATTATTTATATTTACTTCTTAGTTGTAAATTATAAACACTTATGAATAAAAAATCCACAAATATTTGAATTCACTTCCTAATTATAAAGTATAAATATTCGCGAATGATATCCAAATATACTTAATTTCTCGTCTATGTGTTTATTCCTCTCGTGGTCTCAATCTCACCGCCTGATTAAATCTGAGTGAATTCAAACTAAATCCCATTCATTGTATATCAAGAGAACGCGTTATCAACGGAAATGGAACCCCGCCCAAAATGGTCTTGAAAGCACTGTGGGACTTGTGAACCTTGTGAACCTTCATAAAGTAGCTTGTGGACTTTATGAACTTCATGAAAGGTTATGCAAGTTGTTGGAGAACTTGTGAACCTTGTGAACCTTCTTAGAATACAAGGTCTTGTATTGTGAGGGCAAATTTTGGGGTGCAACAGTACTCAGCGTGACTCCTTATCTCCTCTTTCTGGACAAGAACAAAAGATGAGCTGCGGAACCCCAAATGCAGGATTGATGTAGGATGACATGCAAATGCGGATGCATAAACCATTCAAGGAAACTCAAAATTTTCGTTTACAAACAAAAAGTTAGACCAACACGTAACGACATGCTTAAAAAGCGTTTTTCATTTGATAACTGGAAATCTATTACAGTAGAGTGGCCTTTGCTAAAAAGCAAGACTTTTCTTACAATGAAATTAAATGCAACAGGCAGGATATCAATCCTTTTTTAGGGAAAGCAGGGAAATGGTGAAACAAAAATCAATCTAACAAGATGACCCTTCTCCTTCTTGGACTCTGACATGAACTTGATCCTGGCGGATGATCTCCCACAGGTCTTTGTTTTCTCTTTGCGCTTTAATCAAAGCGTATTTCAGCTCTTCCCTAGTTGCGGGGACCTCAGGTTCCATAGTTATCTCATAGTCGTGAGTGTAGAACATGATTAAGGCAATTTCCTTTGACCATAGCAGGTACCCCCTGGTGGTTAAACAACTCGCATTCTCCATTGGGGTTGGGCCCATGAGGTGTGGATCTCTTTGAGCATATTGAGCATCTTCTTCTAGTTCCTGGTTGCGACCTGTCTCACAGAAGCGAGGCCTTAACAGTTCTGGTTCAGGCTCGGGCCCGGTGGGATACCCATGTTGACGCCGAGCGAGAATAGGATTATAAGTGATCACCCCTTCTATCCCAATGAGAGGCACATTGGGGAAATCTCCGTAGCTGGAAATCATGACCTGGTCACCGATGCTAGTGTCATACCAGGTGATATCATGGTGTCTGAGAGTGATAAGTTTAGAAACCCATGCGCTTTTGGTAGGAAGCCTCCAAAGGATATGGGTCCTTGGCAGATGAGAAGTAAACCATCGGTCGAGTAGTGCAAGACAGCATGAGAATCGCCCACAATCATACAAGGCAAAACGGTGGATGACTACATAAGTATCATCCAATATTGTGTTGACCGGATTTTTGAGGATGAAGAGGCGGATTGCTTCTTCGCTGATGAAGTCGTAACTGCTTGGGAACAGATACAGTCCATATATTAGTAGTGCCAAAATTTCCTAAAAAATGCCCAGGTTTCTGCTTTCATAGTGATACTCGGCCATTTCCATTAGAGGCCCGGCATCCATTCCATACCACCCTCCTTTCGCCCTCATTGGTGGTAAGTCTTCCAGCTTGATATGCAGGGCTTTAGCTAAGTCCTTCTTCTTTGGATTTCCATAAGGGAGCGTAAAAGTCCATGGGATCTTCAAGTAAGCATTATACTCTTTGAGGGTCGGGAGTAACTGAAAATCTGGGAACACAAAACAGTGGTAAGTTGTATGATAGAATTCCACCAAGGCTTGCAACATGGGCTCGTTGATCGGAGCGCTTATTAATGGCAATAGGTCCCCATATTTAGCTATGAAAGCAGCAGGATTTCGAACAAGTCTGGTTAACATTCTTAGACGACCCAATCTCAGATCCGGGACTCGAAGCATGTCTCTTCTTACCATGTTGTTGCTTGCAAAGAAAAAAGTTGAATTTCCTTGAATGGTTAGAAGAAGTGCGAATGCAAATGCACATGATTGTCATGGAACTCAGATATTTTCGAACATCAGAAATCGTCATTTCATTAATAAACAAAACGGATTACAAAACATCATTTCCTCTTACAAGAGTTTTAACTAAACAACTTGGTGCAACCTATCAAGGTTCTCCTAGCAGCCTGAGGTTGAGCTTCTCGATCTTTCTTTCCATCTGAGTCTTCTCGATGATGAGTCTGTCCACAATTATTTTCCATGGATTAGACTGAGGCTCATAAGGTTCTTCTAGTGCTTTCCTCTTCTTACAAGAGAGGATTTCTTCATCTTTCGACTGGAGTTGTCTCTGGAGCTCCGCATTTTCTTCAATGACTATCTGATACTTGTGCTTCCAAGCTTCTTCAGTTTGCTGTGCTTTGACCAAAGCAATTTTCAACTTTTCTTCTTCAGACATGAAGACCAACGGGCGTTCTTCCTTCAAGGCCATAGGCTCTTGTTTAGGATACGACATCCTTAGTGTGATGGCTCTTTTCCGAACCCATTGGAGGTAAGGTTCCAAAGAAACACAGTTGAGTCTTCCAATATCTTTCTTTCCTTTCTTGTGTAGATGCTTCCAAGCTTCTAGAATTTTCTTTTTTATTCCTTGACTATCTTCCCCTTCTTTGAAGAAGATGCTTTCTACTTGAACACTTTCGGGTTTGTCCTTTAGAGGGTATCCCAATTGTCGGCGGGCGAGTATTGGATTGTAGCTGATCCCTCCATTAATGCTGAGGAGAGGTATATTGCCAAATTCCCCACAACTGTCAATAATCATTGTCCCATCATAATCACGACTATACCAATCAATATCGGAATGGGTAAGAGCCATAATCTTTTGTGACCACCATCCTTTCTTTGGATCCCAAAAAGCGTTGGCTTTGGGTAAGTGTGAAGTGAACCATTTGTACAATAAAGGAGCACAACAGGTGATCATTCCTCCATTATGGAAGTTCCTCAGATGAACAGAATGGTACGTGTCTGCTAACAAGGTAGGCACAGGATTCTTTTTCAAGAAAATTTTGATGGCATTGAGGTCCACAAAATTCTCAAAGCTTGGAAACAAGAATATACCATAGATGAGTAAGGCAAGGATAGCCTCGAATGCATCCATGCTTAAATGATATGCGTAATATTGAGCTTTCTCAACCAAGAATTATGCTTTTAACCCAAAGACTCCCCCTTTTGTAAAGGTACTCTTATGATTGTGATGAAACAAGTGGGGAAAAGGAAAACTAGGTTCACTGAAGTGACATCCTTAGAAATGTACACTTTCCCATATTTGTCCAGACACCTAAAACCTTTATGTTGAGGAGAGGGACAAAGATATACACATTGTTGACTTCTTAGTTGAAGTTTATGTTTGTTATAAGGCCCAAGAAGAGGAAAACATGAACACCCAAGCACTTTCATTATAGAGTGGTCTGGATTTTTACCATACAAGGCATGACAGGGTGAATTAAAATTTAGTAGGGTGGAAGATGGAAGTCTATTGATGATGTGTATAGAGGTAGAGAAACTATAGGCTCAATAGGTAATAGGTAAAGAAGCACGAGCTAGCAATGTAAGTCCCATTTCAACTATTTGTCTGTACTTTCTCTCTACTATCCCATTTTGATGGGAAGTATATGGTAAAATTAGCATATGTGTGATCCCTAACACTGTCAAGTATTTGGTGAAAATTCTAAATTCTCCTCCAAAATCAGATCGAACAGACTTGATGGTAACACTAAATTGTGTTTGGAAAAACATTGAAAAAAGTTTAAAGGCGTGTAAGGCTTCATATTTTTGCTTAAGCATGTAAAACCAGGTATATCTAGTGTGACCATCTACAAAAGCTATGTAATACCTGAATCTAGAACTAGAAGTATTTAGGGAAGGACCCCATAGTTGAGTGTATATCATATCAAAAGGTTTATGATAGACTGTTGTAGTTATAAGGGCATACTATTTTTGTGCCTTGCCAATATTACAAGAGGTACAAAAAGAATTCCTATTTTTATTAGTAGAAGGAGTGTTACACAATTTGAGTATAGAAGCAACATAATTAAAATTGGCATGGCCAAGCCTATGATTCCTTAATGTGCTAGTATTACAAGTATTTATGCTATGGGAATTAGAATGAGAAACAATATAACTTTGAATACCATTAAAAGTACTAAAGTTGTTGGTGTGGCTGTGAAACCTTTTGAGATTGACAGGCAGCTGAGGAAAGAAATATAACCCACTAGCATCTAGGACTCTTTCAAAAATGACTTGTCTAGAAGCCTGTGATTTAATATAGTATTTATCAGGTAGGAACTCAAATATAACATTTTTATCACTAGAAAACTTTGAAATAAACAATAAGTTTCTAGTTATGGAGGGAATATGTAGGATGTTAGCAAGGGTTAACACACAAGAAAGATTGATTTTAGAGTGAAATTGTAAGGACCCTATAGATTATATGGTAAGTGTTTGTCCATTTCCTACATAGATTTTATTGGTTCTTACATAATTCTTTGTGTTTTGCAAAAGAAAGGCATAAGGTGTTAAGTTATGGGATGCACGTGAGTCTGCGAACCAAGCCTGGGATTCTAGCTCAGATGGTAAGTGGTAATCTTGAGTGTATGTTAAGGGTCTGCTTCTAGTAGCCATCATTGTAATAGTTTGGGAGTTTTGTGAGGCTTCAAAACTTGCTTCTTGCTTGCGAGAGTTGTTGTTGGTTGATCCATTTGAGGCATTGCTTGAGGTAGATGGCATGAAGTTTTCATCAAACCTATGCTAGCAGGTTGTAACTTCATGTCCATATTTTCCACATAGTTGATAGGTTGGGCCACATTTGTATGTGCCACATTTATGTGCCACATTTGCTGCAAAAATGGTAGCTGCTAATTCCTCATGAAACTTATCCAATTGTGATTTTTGCACATATAGTAGGGCTTCAACATCACATAGAGTAGGAGGTGAAGAACACTCATACATTTGCATAACAAAGGAATTGTATTCCTCAAGAAGTCCTTGCAATATTGAACCAACTTAATCCTGTTCAGAAATAGAGTCACCAATAGCCAAGAGAGAGTTAGCTATAACTTTGATTCTCAAAACATACTCTGTGATGGATTTGGTTCCCTTCTTGGTGGATTTGAGTTCAACTTTCAACTGTCTAACCCTAGCTTTCATTTGGGCATTGAAAAAAATGGTGAATCTTGTCCCAAACTTCAAAAGCATGTTTACACACAAGAACTCTTGGTAACACTGATTTAGAAATTGTTGATAACAATCAGATAAATAGTGTTTGGTCTTGTACTATACAAGCTTCATAATCCTCAGAGATCATACATGTGACACAATCTTGATCAGACTTGAACTTATATGGTATCTGCGAATTCACCACAAACTTGTGCATTTTCTGAGATAGAATCACACCTTCAACTTTTTGATTCCAAAGAAGATAATTGTTTTCCTGAAGCTTACTTGAGAGCTTCGGTCTGAGAGAGTTCATGAATTTGGGCACAACAAAGCCTGGGAAGGTTTCTTGAGATTGTGCGGGATTTCTGACAAACAATTCTTAATTTTCTTCAAACACCATTGTTGAGCTGAAATCAAGATCTTGATTAACACGAACCATGGTTAGAAGTTGAGTGAAAACATATTGAAGTTGAGTAAGCAGGGAGGCGCGGAAGATCGATCATGCGAATGATACCATGTTAGAGTTGCATATCCTTCATCCTACACTTTATAAGGATTGCAGCAACTGAAGATAAATCTTCACTTAGTGAAGATGAAATATAATGAAAGAGAAGAAGATAAAGTGAAGTAATGATATTATTGATGATAAGCCAACTGTACATGATGATGCTTATATAAGCATCGTGACTAGGCAATGGGAAGCTTAGTTGGCAGTTACAAAGCTAACAGAGTTAGGTACAAAGGAGAGATTAACACACTAAGTTAATCACCATCTCTGAAATTATGGTTTGCAGATCTCAGATGTCCTAACAGATGCTAATAACATTGATCTCTGCTAAAACAGAACAAGGACAGAATATGACCATTTTAAATTCCTTTAAAAATTAACAATGTCATGACATCAGTTGTAACATCAGCAGACTGACAGAACTATTTATCTAACCATTTAAATTATGCAGAATTGTAAATGCTGAAAGATAAATAACACAATGAATTGTTAACCCAGTTCAGTGAAACATCACCTACATTTGGGGGCTACCAAGCCAGGAAGGAAATCCACTATTAACAGAATTAATTCAGAGCTAAACTCCCAGTTTACAACTCCTCACTTAATCTCTATCTAATGCAATTTCTGCCTAGAACCCACTAGACAAGAGACACCTCTCAAACAGCAGTGATAACAATCCAATACAAAAAGAAAGACTTTAGAAGACACTCTTCAAAGTCACAATACTTGATTTTTCTTAACAGCTTCAATCAAGAACAATACACTCTTGCTTAAAAGCTTCAAGTGAACAATTAACAATTAACACATAACAACCTAAACATGTCTACCACGATGCATCCAAAGATACAGAGGGTGACTTACAAAGTTACACACAAGAGACTCTCAAAACCCTAAAACACAAAAACACACGTGAATATTAAGTTACACCAACCGAACTCTTCACGACACAATCTCTAAGTCTGTCCACAATCAGGATTGCCACTTCTTTATTTATATGCAGCGTATGGATCTTGGGCCTAAGGAACATATATTAGGTTTAACCAAGTTAAACCAATTTCCCTAATTCAGATGGTACGAATTAGGTCACAGCTGTATCATGTTCTGCCCAGCCCTGACTAGAATCTCGCCTGAGATAACTAATGAGCCATAACAGGTTTCCTGAATTCTAGCTTGAGATATATCAGGAACCATAACAGGAAAACAAACAGCGCCCTTGCTGGAAGCTACCTGATGTCATAACATTCAGCATGACATCCAATACACTATGTTCTAGCTAACCAAACTTACCCTGCAGTACACTCCTGCAGAATATTCTTCATAACAGTAGAAACAAATATATTATAGTTTCCTAAAAAGTCTCAAAGATCCTTTTATGAACACCAACTAAATCTGCACTTTGTTCCTAATAAATCTCTTTGACCTGCACAAACTGATGAGATATATCCAACAGGATCTCATCAAACCAAACCACCTCTGTCAAGAGATATAAAATAGCAGCTCCTGTTGTACTAGACAAAGATGTCACGACATCTTGATTAAACCACATGACAGCAGTTATGTCACCACAGCAGATTGATGTCACGACATCTATCTTGACATCTTGATTAAAACACATGACAACAGTTATGTCACCACAGCAGATGGATGTCACGACATCTGTCTTGACATCTTGATTAAAACGCATGACAACAGTTCTGTCACCACAGTAGATGGATGTCATAACATCTTGCTTAACATCAGTGCAGAATCATGTTTTACCATAAAATGCAGCCAATCAAAAACATCTACAATCTCTACTGCATTATTTTATCACTAACATAGGTAGAATGTATATTGTAATTTTCTTTTTCTTTGGACTTAGGTTCTCTTAAATAAATAAATAATAATAAAGACGTGCGAAAAAGATGGTAATGAAAAATCAAACTTTCTAAAATATTTGATAAAGAATCAAAAATAAAATTTAAAATATTTATCAAGATCAATAACTTATTTAATCTTTAATTAAATCTATGGCATATAGTAAGGTAAATTTTATTTATATAAACCACTAGTAGATTAAATAAAAATAAAGGACGTTGCAAAAATTGAGGGGGCAAAAAAATATGACTAAGTCAAACCACAACAAAAAATAGAAGCATCCTAAACAAGTTATAGCTACAATGATTTAAAGGAAATAAATAAAAACACACACAACAAAGACATTATCCAATGAACCTACGTACATGAACGAAACCAACTAGTAAACAAAATGTCGTATGAGTCTTCACAATATTAAGTAACGGCGAATTAATTGTCCGTCAACATGAAGAGACTCACATATATACCAACAACTCCCAACGATAAAAACACGTCAAGCATAAAATCTCTTTCGAGCAAAACAAATCTAGATCACAGCGAAAAAGAACCACATGTTCATCAGATAAGATCAAAACTGTCTGCCAAAAAACCTCTCTAACGGAAGCAACCACCGAAAGTCCGAAGAACCATCTCAATCTGTCTCGCAGGTTGTTTTGAGTCAGAGGATGAAGATAACAATGAATCTAAAAACACAGGTAACAAATCTAAAAGATTCAAAAATTGAAAAAGCATATTTAATGCGAACCAAATTTGAATGAGTATAAATACCAGAAAAGTCCAATATTTAAGTTATTTTAAGTTTGACTCTAATTCTTTTAAAAGTTATGTATATATGTATATTGATGTAATATGTGATATTTTAATGGTTTTTTTATTTGTTATTTAAAAAAAAAAATATTAAATATGTAAATTATGATAGTTTTGATTTGGTGTAACTTGTAAATTAATTTTTTTTGGAAACAATCAAAAATGATATTAATAACTAAAAATAGGACTAAACATCCGGCAAACCAATCGATTCAGCCTGAAAACAACAAAAAACAAAAGAAATCAAAACCTTCAACCTAAGATAATACATCTTTAGTCTAGCTACATGGTCTCTCAACTTAGGGTTGACGCAAGTCATGTAGATCAAACTATCTATAATATATTGTCCTACTTTAGGATTATTTACATTGTCCCCATAGCAAGCTTCATTTTCAGCAAAAGAAGTTTTGAGCAGTTTAGCTCGTACTCTTTTTCCGTTGCTTTTCTTGATCACCCATTGAAGCTTTCTAGTCCAGTCTTCATGCGACCAGTCAAAGTGCAGCCAATTGTGCACCTCCTTCCATTTTTTTCAAAGAGATGCATTCAAAGAAGATATACGATAAGGTTTCAACATGAGAGCAAAAACATCAATTAAACGAACTTGTGCAGTCTCTCTCTGCTTGTGAGCTTTTCATGGCAAGCATTTCACAAGACAAATTGAGCTCACGGTCTAGCCATATTACCATAGAGCAACTTTCTCCACATGAACTTTTGATGACATTCCTTAATAGCATGATACATTTTTTTTCGTGGGAAAATTCTTACTGATGTTAGCCTCCTGCCATTCATGCGTATGTTGAGCCTTGGTTCTTTGCTTGAGAATAGCTTTGAGGATCCACAAGCATGTCATTTTTATCGACATTGTCATGAGATTGTCGTTTATGATGTAGTAGCAGTGAATTTACCTTATCCACAAACTATCCCCTTACTACTAAGGTTCCAATATAACTTTATCATGTTTGCATTACTCGACTCCTGCACCGCCTTACTTTTTCGATGGAAATGTATCTAATTGTAATATTTAATATTGAATTGAAACAACTATATTCTCAAAAAACATTGACTTGAAATACAATTATTTTAGGAATTTTAAACACATAATTGCAAATGTATACATACATCTATATAACTACATGCATTTCTTTTTTTTTAATGTTAATTAGTAAAATCATTTATAAAAAATTTGAATTAAAGATTTATTTTTTAAAAATTGTGATATTAATAAAAAGTTTATCGTCGTTATTGAGACAAATCATAATCGGTACGTTGGGGATACACGATTAAACTATAATTATTGTAAATTTTTCCATCTAAAATATTTACTTAGACATTAAGTTTAGCTCGTGCTCCTTTTCAGTTACTTTCCTTGATCACCCATTGAAACTCTCTAGTCTAATCTTCAGGCGACTGGTTAATGGGTAGTCAATTGAGCATCTCCTTCCATTTTTTTTCAAGGAGATGCATTCAAAAAAGATACGCGGTAAGATTTTAACATGAGAACAAAAACATCTCTTGTCGTTATCAATTAAACGAACGCGTATAGTCTCTCTCTAGTTGCGAGCTTTTCATGGCAAGCAATCCATAAGACAAACTGAGCTTGCGGTCTCGCCACGTTACCTTAAAGCAACTCTCTCCCCATGACCTCTTGATGACATTCCTTAATAGCATGAGACATTTTCTTCGTGGAAAAATTCTTACTGCTGTTAGCTTTATGCAATTCCAGGGTTTGTTGAACCTTGGTTCTTTGCTTGAGAATAACTTTAAATCCATAAGCACGTTGTTTTTATTGACATTATCATGAGATTGTCGTTTTTGACATAGTAGCATTGAATTTATCTAATTCATAAATTATCCGCCTTACCAATAAATTTCCAATACAACTTTATCATGTTTGCATTATTTCACGTGCCGACAAAGAAATCAAATTAAAGTCGCCTTACTTTATCGATGCGCACGCAAATATTTATTCATTTTTAAATATGGAAATGTATCTAATTGTAATATTTAATATTGAATTGAAACAACTATTATCTAAAAAAACATTGACTTAAAAATACAGTTATTTTAGAAATTTTTAACACATAACTGCAAGTGCAAAGGTATACATATATCTATATAGTTATATGCATTTTCTTTTTAATTGTTAATTAGTAAAATTATTTATAAAAAATTTGAATGAAAGATTTATTTTTTTTACAAATTGTGATATTAATAAAAAGTTCATCATTGT
Source organism: Lathyrus sativus (assembly GCA_963859935.3). Classification (NCBI taxonomy): domain Eukaryota; kingdom Viridiplantae; phylum Streptophyta; class Magnoliopsida; order Fabales; family Fabaceae; genus Lathyrus; species Lathyrus sativus. The sequence goes on along the minus strand of OZ012741.1, from coordinate 583,412,482 downwards.
TATTGAGATAAATCACAATCGGTACATTGAGGATACACGATTAAATTATAATTATTGTAATTTTTTTCATCTAAAAAATGTACTTAGACATTAAGTTTAATCATTAAATAATTTATTTATTTAAAAGTACCCCTTTTTTTTTCAATCATTTAAAAATATGACTTATATATTGAGAAGTTGTATTAAGAACAATTTCTTGAACGCTGAATAGTTATATCTTTTGAATGTAATATTAAACGTTTTTAAAGATGGTCAAATATAAATATTATTTTTTATATTTAGTAATAGTGTAAATATAGACTCTTATTATCTTTTCCACCATTTTACACACAAAAAATAGATAAAACTCATATTCATATCACACTTTCTCCATAAACTAGTCATTGACCAATAATATTTTTATTTTACCACACAAATCAAACTATAATCTTTTATAAAAATATTCAACATAAAAAAGTAAAAATATATTAAAATATGGAATAATATATTCGTCTATAGAATAAAATATCCCAAAAATTTCAGGCATTAAATAAAAATGACCCAAATTTATTTCATTTCTTTAACAAAAATATTATGTTGACTAAACTAATAGATAAGATTAAAATTATTATTATTATTATTATTATTATTATTATTATTATTATTATTATTTGTTAAAAAATAAGTAATCATTTCATATAACATTTTAGTCCTGAGAAAAACTTTATAAAAAAACTAATTCAATACATAATAATTCCAAATAAGAATATAAAATAATTTTTTTAAAACATTAAAACATCAAAAGTAAAAAAAATGACACATGTGATTGGTTCTTCTCCCCCAAAAACTGAATACTATGTCTCTACATAAAATATATAAAAATATAAACATAAACATAAACTCACTTATTATATAATGCACATAGATAGAGAAATGTTTTCATTTTCAAGTCTCAAAGGACCCTACTAATACATTTCTTACCGAACCAAATAAAGGTCCCAAAGAGTGCTCTTTCATTCTCTCTCTCTCTCCCATCAGTCAACATAACCATGGATTCCAACAACAACCTCAAATCTCCAAGAAACGGTTCTTCTCTTCCTTCACCACGCTATAGCCAGAGTTCTAGTAGCAGCACCAACAGTAACATCATCAACAATGAACCAGTTTTGAACCTACCAAAACCCGTAACCAGATCCGAACCGGGTAACCCATACCCGACAACATTTGTTCAAGCTGACCCATCTTCATTCAAACAGGTTGTTCAAATGTTAACCGGATCCGCTGAAACAGCAAAACAAACCTCTTCGAACTCCACCACCACCACCACCACCAACAGCAACAACAACAACAGCAGAAACCATATTCCACCTATCAAAACCATACCCAAAAAACCGAACCAATCTGGTTTCAAACTCTATGAACGAAGAAACTCGCTCAAGAATCTTAAACTCAACCCTCTGCTACCTGTTTTCTCTCCAAATAACTCAAACCCTTCTGGTTTCTCTCCTCGTAACGCTGATGTTCTGTCACCAAGCATCCTCGATTTTCCCGCACTTGCTCTCAGTCCTGTTACTCCTCTTATACCCGACCCGTTTAACAGGAACGCCGTCCCCGGTGGTGGAGGAAGCGGTTACCGATGCGAGAATGTGAGTCCGAGTCCGAGTCCGGTTTTGAACACTGAAGCTGAAGAAAAAGCTATCAAAGAGAAAGGGTTTTTCTTACACCCTTCACCTGGAAACACTCCAAGAGACTCTGAACTTCGTTTGCTTCCTCTGTTTCCAACTACTTCTCCAAGAGCTTCGGATCCTTCTTCTTCTTCTACTTCCAGTACTTGAATTTTATTTTATTTTTAATATTAATTCTTGATGGTTTAGATTTTGTTTTAGATTTTAATAATCTATATTAGCATTCATGAGGTTGAGAGAGATAATTTTGTTGTAATGGATTATTCACAGAATCGAAAATCTTGCTTCAATTGTATCTAGAGTTATGCTTCTTTCCCTTTTCAATTTTTTTTTGTTTTCTGGTTTTTTCTTTGTTCGTTCGATGAAACGTTATTTAAGAGATAAAAAATAAAATTTGACTCTCTTTATTTTTTTGACTAAAAATATTTGACTATCTTTAATCTTTCTCGAAATAGCGCATTATTAAATGTTGAGATTGAGGGAAGACCGAGTTCAATTTGAATTGTGAGTTTTAATTAATTAACTAACGCTCTTTTTAATTGAATTAAATTCATCCGTTTTTGTTTCTCGAATACTCTAATGGTCAAAATTTCACTAACTTTGAAGAAGAAAAAGTTTCTAACGATGATTATATATTGATAGTTTCTAGTTATGATTTTTGGTTACCAGTCACTCGTCGTCTATTGTTTTTTAAACTTATTCGTTTTGATAAATGAAATTTATATAATTAAGCTTAAATGTAGTTTTATTCGTTTAATTTGATTTTTATAATATTTTAGTCCTCTTTTAAAAAAAATTGTTTTTTTTAATTTTTTTATTTATATTTCTTAACTTTTTTATGGACCCTCTCCAATTTTGTGGCTAGGGATGTATAGTGATTAGAGAAAAGAGAGAGCATAGATTTTGGGAGAAGAAATTCAACATTCAGTAATTTTGTTTCATACATTACATTCATATAATTTGAAACATTAATATTGAATACATAAATAATTAACTACTTAATATTAATATTATATTTTTATATGTTAATATCTTCTAATTAGTTAATTTAGAATATTAATTATTATATACAGTGTCAATTTGTCATCATTAAAATAAAAGTTAAATTTCTTTTATCATGCATCTATGATTAAATGGTTGTATTTCAATTAAATTTTTAATTTAAAATAATTAAAGAAAAGATTAATTAAAATACAACGTCCGTGTAATACTATTTTACATTACCATCTAATTAAAATAAAGTTATTTTGACATATAATTAAAATTAAAAATTAAAAAAATTATAATTAAAATTAAAAATTAAAAAAATTATAATTAAACTATTTTAATAATTATTTCTTTCATATTTTTCTCTTCTTATGTGTCAAAACGATTCATTTTAATTAGAAGATAGTGTAAAATAATTTTTCACTTAAATATATTCATCATATTAAATATATAATTGTAATTAAATATTTTAATAATTTATATTATAATTAACTATTTTAATCTCATTAAATAATTGTAATTTTTAAAATTAAATAATTTATATTATAATTAAATAATATTATAAAATTAACTTTTACTTATTAAATATATAATATAACAAAGTTGTATGACATGGTGCCACGTCAAGTCCACATCACACATTCAAGTACCTAAGTAATTTGTTTAAAGACTGAAAAATTATAAAAATTAAAATAGAAAGATTAAAATTATATTTAAATCATATAATTAATCATTATATTTAAAATTGAAAGAGAACGTTAATTTGAAATGAAAAAGAGTTTTCATATCTTCTCTATTCATTAAAATTGTTTTATTTACACAATTTTTCAATGTCAAAAGATAATAATGCAATTAATTATTTTGAGTTTAATAAATATGCACGGATTAATAAAAATTAAGAATATATTATGTCATCAAAAATAAATTTAAAATGTAAATTTGTTTTGATGATATACACGATGATTGGTAATCAGTAAGATTGATTAATTTTTATTTTTTTATTTTTTCACAATCATATCTTTTTCGATTAATTTTTATCATATTCAACAATTTCATTAATTATAATTAATAAAAATATTATAATTAAAAAAATTAAAAACTGTTGATTCATAAATATAAACAACATGTTTAAATTAATACATAAATATAAATTAATGATGGATTGAACTCTAGATTAATAAATTTGCTTCTATTTAATTTACCTCAAACATTTATTATGATAAACAATATTATTATAAATATTAATACTTTAATTATTAAGACCAACACAACTAATCAATTTTTAAAAAATTATGCATGGCTTATAACATTTTTTATATATGGAATGAGTATCTCAAATTATACTATTCATATATTTTATAATATTAATAAATAATTTATTCAAAAAATATATAATTAAAAAAAACTTATATTTACGAACAAACACCATTATTAAAATAATATTATAATTTAAAACAAATCCGGTACTTAACAATTATACTAGGCATTTTTCAGAGTGAAATTGTTTTATGAATATTGGGTGGGGAGTATACAAGAGCAAATTAAATAAAAGATAAAATATAAATAGTTTGTTTTTAATAGACTCAATATTTTTAATATAGTAATTGTGTAGGGTCGTTGCGAATATTCAGACAATTTACTTCGATTTTTTACTTTGTCAAACCCAATCATTAAAAGCATGTTTGAATTTAGTTGCTTCAACTAGAAATGATTAATAATTATTAATAGCAATAAGAATAATGAAAGCGGTAGAAACTTGTATGTGAGAGTGAGGGAAATAAAAGTGGATTGGATGAGTTATTGTCAATGGGAAAGGAAAAGAAGACTTGGGTCGATAGCTGGCAAACAAATAGTAGAGGAATGGGGAAAGGAATCTTGACCCTTTTTGTTGTCTTTCCGAATGAAGGGAAGGTGTCCACATGAGATACAGTGAGTTCACGCATTGGGTAGAAAACATCCACTATTTTTCATATTTATCAATATCATGCCTCTTTTCCCAAAGCATCAAAATATATTTTATATTCATGCTAAGGAGTTCCACACTTTGATTTACTTTGATTCTCTACATAGCAATTGTGAGAAAAATATATAAAAACAATTTATTTAGCCTATTATATTGTGGGACTAATAGCAACACAAAAGTTTGACATATGTGCCTTAGTATAAAATTGATTATAAATAATTAAAATAGGTATATAAATAAGATAATTATATTCTATATTTTTTTGTATCAAAATATAGTTTTTTTTATATTTATTTTATGTAAATTAAAACATAAATTTGAAATAAAATAATATAAATATATATTATTGAAAATTAAAAACATAGTTAAAATCACAAAAAATTTAACAATAATGTTTTTCAAAAATGATTTTATAAATATTTATTCAAAATAATTGTAACTTTAAGTTTTTTTTTAGTTATGATATTTAAAAGAAGTTATTGTAAAAGGATGGAATATCTAAAATAATATATTAAGATAAATTATTTAAACTAACTTTTTATTTAAATTTTTTTAAAATAAAAATGTGTAACACTTTAAAGTTCATATATATATATATATATATATATATATATATATATATATATATATATATATATATATATATATATATATATATAATAACTTTTTATTTAAATTTTTTTAAAATAAAAATGTGTAACACGTACTTACGATGATAATTTTTTTAATGTTCAATATCATAAAAAGTTATACGATCTATTTTTTTATTGCATAATTAAAATACTTAGTTTTGAACTTTATATAATTTTTATAGAATGTTTTTCCTTTTGCATACATTATATACTATTCCCTAGCGTGAGTTTTATGATCAATACCCATAAACTTTGTAATAATGTGAAATTTGTGATTGAATATATGTTTTTTGATGTATGAATTTTGTTTTATGAGACATGAATTTTTTATGATAAATTTTTGAAAACTTTTGATGTGTTGATTCATATTTTAGTGGACCTCATGTGGAGTATGAGGTATAGTCAAGTTTGTGGGTGCAAATGATTTGAATGTGAGACAAATTATATAAGAAAAAGATGTTGAATTGTATTTTCTGTTTTCTTAATTTGCGTCTGATTAGAGTTCAGAGTCTAAATTGGTATTCATATTTTGGTTATTACTTAGCAGCGGAATATTAACAGAAGCAAATAAACAATAGTAAAAGACACAAAGATTAATATCGGTTCTTCCCAAATGAGAGTTGTCCAATCCCCTTACTTCACAAGATATTTTCACTATAATCAAAACACGATTTCAATCGCTTATGCATTCTGCATAGGACTTTTACAATACTCAAACTCTAAGTCCGAGACTTCTTGCTTAAACCCCTAAGGCTCAAGACTTCCTTGCTTAGACCCTCAACCTAAGACTTTCCTGATCAGGTCCCTCAGACCCGAGACTTCCTGCTCAAGCCCCTCTGGTCCAAGACTTCCCTCACCAAGTGTAGAAACAATTATGTTTCTTCTTCTGATGCTGAGACCTTCAGCTTCAGAGTCTACGTCTGGCATCACTTAGAGAGTGTTTTTCAGATCCTGCACCACTAAAAGCTAGCAATTCAGCTTTTCTCAAGTGTGCCCTTGTATATCAAATTCGGAATATATATATATATATATATATATATATATATATATATATATATATATATATATATATATATATATATATATATATATATATATATATATATATATATATATATATATATATATATACACACACACACACACACACACACACACAAGTATTAGAACCTGCATACATGAAACACACATCAAATATAACTATTATTCTTTTAATACTTTGTTATCATCAAAGTCCAAAGAATATATGTCATAAACAAATCTTGTTCTAACAATTTACCCCTTTCTGATAATGACAAACATAAGTATTTAAAGGACAATGTTGGACAGTTATAATTTTCTTTGCAACATGAGAGTATGAGATTTGTAAGCTCCCCTTGAGTCTAATAGTCTAAAGTTGAGTTCTGTAAACCCGCCTTAAGTACTTCTTTCAAGAAAAATTATTTAATTTTCTTAGTAACATTAGAGTCTGAGGTTTGTAAGCTCCCCCTGAGTCAAATAGTCCAAAGTTGAGATTTATAAGCTCCCCTTTAGATCTATATTTAAGAAAACTAAACATAATATTTTAACTTCCTTTAGCAACATAAGAATACGAGGTTTGTAAGCTCCTTCTGAATCTGATAGTCTAAGATTGAGGTTTGTAAGCTCCTCCTTAGTTCTATGTACAAGAAAGTTAAAATGTGTCGCCCGAGAAAAATAACAAATATGTACAAAAATTATATAACCATTACATACAAAAATTATAAATAACTATTATGTACAAACTGAATGGGTTTAGTTTCTAATTAAATACTTACTACCTTTTTTTTTCCTTTTTGTCACATCAAAAAGAATAAAAAAGAGAAAAAAGAAAAGAATTGCAGTCATAAATGCATAACAGACCATCATTACAAGGTGAGTTTTCAAGGAAGGGAAAACGATCAAGTAACAGGGGTCATTAAGGATTGTACAATGCATGTTATATATTTATTGGTCGCAATAGTTTCAAGAATCAAGCAAAGGATTTTATTCATTCGTCTAGGTTACCCACAAGCCATTACAAAAGCAACCAAATTCGAGTTCATTTTCATCAATATCTACTAATACGTTATTGAGTCATCAGCTGAGAGCAACAAAATATTTGTTGTGACAGAAGTCACAGAGAACTCTTCGAGTCTGAATATCCTGAACCTTCAGAAGCCAACAGCTTCAGAAGCTTCTGCTACTGGGCCTATGTCCTCTACCCTGAACACTTCAGACGAGGCCTCGTCAATAGAACCTCAAGACCTATAGAATCATGTCCATCAATAGTTATTTTGAAGTCAAAGAAGAAGTCCATGAAGAAATCAAGGAGGAAGAGGCTTAACAAGATGTTTTACCGTCATATTATCCCAGAAGCAGAAGAGGAGGACATAGATGAAGATGATTCAAATATCGATTATGGAAACAACTTCTCCTACAAGGTAATGGATGACTTAGATAGATATTTAATCTTAATAGGTAAGAATACTATACATCATTTCCAAGACTCAATATTTAAAATTTATTTGACTTAATCAATAATAAAATAGTGAATACTCAAGGTAATGAATGTAAAGACTCTATAAAAACCCCTTTGCAGGCTCACTTTCATAATCACTTAATCTTATGAACACCAAAATGTATAGGAAAAATCAAATTTGTGTTCTAAAGAAAGATTTCATAAAGATAGTCATGCTTAATGCAACAACTCAAGCAAACAAGAGTGATGCAGCAACTGAAGAATTTACAAGCAAGCAAATGGCTTCAGAAGCACACACTTCTTCCGCAAACTTTGTTGAGACACACAAAAGAAGAAGAAGAACCTCTAGGTCAAAACACAGAAACTAATTGAGAAAGGAAGCTGTAGAGTTTGTAAAGGAAGAATGACAAGATTATTTAGACAATCTAGATATGTCAGATGATCATAATGAATACCTTAGGGCAAATCCGAATGCCTAGAAAGTCTTAACAATTTGTAATAACTTCAAGTTAATGAGAATATTGCATATTTAGAGTTTTTAATCCTATTTGTTTTATCCTCTTGAACAAAAATATAAATGAATATTTATAACAGTTAAGATGCACAAAATCATGAACAAACTTGGACTAACAATAAGATTGCTTAATACAAAAAGTCTTAACAATTACAAGACATAAAATTGCAGAAGTCTAACATCAGAAACTCTCATAGATAACTTCAAACTTGTCTCTCCAGATTTTAGAAGAATCAACCTTTAAACATATGATAACTCCCTGTTGGACCAGTAGTTCTGAACGAACTCGTCCACGAGGAATGAAGAAAGTATTTCCCTTAAGAAAGGAAGAAAGAGTCACCTTCAAATAGTCAAACATAACTTGAGGAAGATCAATCTACAAGTCTGAATTAAGAAGTAGTAGCAAAACTTTTTCAATAAGGTGCACACAGTCTAGATCCTCATCCTTAGAAAGCAGGTTTTAGTTCAGAATCTGATTCCAAACAATTGCACCAGGACAAAGATTTGACACTAGAGATGTGTTAGATGGATATACAAAGATACGCCAAGTAGGAAGATAGTGTTCCCAAACCAGAGTTTCTGAGATTTCTCTAATCTCCTCACAATTAATCACATTAGCAATTGATTTATAGGTTAATATTATAGAAACACCAGTCACTTTATAAAGAATAACACACTTAGAATTCAGCTCAACAATGGAAGCATTAATAAAAAACTCTTTGACAAGACTTGGATAAGTGAAACCACGAGCATCTCAAAGTATCCATTACAATTTGTTCAGACACAATATACTAGAAGTTAAAACCTTCCTTAGGAAACTCATCAAAATCTACAAACTTTTCATTGATGACAACTTGTTGATTCAAAGGAGAATTGACTGGAGAATTCATCTTAGGTTTTGTTTGATTAGCACACAACCAAAGAAAATAAAAAGAAAATAAAAGAACCGAATAAGACTCTAAATATATAAGAATCTTGTCAGAAAAGGGACACAAAATGATGTTTCACAAGACAGGGGATAAAAATAATAATAGTATATAAAAAGAAAAACATCATTACCCAAAGATTCTTATCCAGCATATTTCCTGAGTCCACTTGATGATTTTCGCCTTTATGAATATTTAAGTAATATAAAAGTTTGTGTAAAAACCTCTACTTAAACTGCTTTATCAGAAGTAAAAAATCCTTTTCTGAATCTCAGAGTCTGATAATTTTCAGAAGCTATCATCCATCAGAGTCTAGTAGATCTAGACTTAGAGGGAGACATCTTCTATTAGTCACCCGTCTTCAAGATTCTATTCAGAACCAAACATTTTCTCTTGAAACAAGAGTCATGATTTATTAAAGAATATTGAATTAATTTCTTTGACAGCTAACAAATAGAAGTATTATCATAAAAAGTGAGGAAACTATTTCCATAAATATGACCATCATCTAGCTAATGATATATTCAGTATAGATAAATACACCATAATTTCTTCTTAAAGATTATCCAAAGAACTTCTCTAGAAATATAACAGAGACTTTGTATTTAAATATACACAAATATCTCGTAATAAGCTAGAAAATAACAAACATATCTTTTTTTTGTTATTTTCTCAGTCAGACTCGTATGAGTATTCACATTTGACCATAGAATCTAAATACTACTCTTAGTGGATTCTGATTCAATGACTGTTAAACCATTGATTCTACTTCTGTCATCAAACTCAGTACCTCTAGCACTTGAGTCTGGGTTTTAGGATTTTATTCCATCAAATGTTGCAAACAACCTTTGATAAGTAACATGGAAGATGCCTTATCTCCTTTCTTTGATATCTACAACAACTACATTTTAAATAATGGTACTCATATTTCTATGAGTCCATACATGTTAGTCAAGACAGGTTTTCCTTTGCCTTATACCACACTCTGATAGCAGTATCATGATTCATTACAGAGTATCAGTCTAGGATGAGTCATGATATAAACAAGATATTGTTCTTAGCAGAATCATTGATTTCATTGTCCTGGATTAAATATTTTGACTTTGAAATCTTTGACAAGAAAAGAACCAAATGATGTTAGCTATCAGAGATTGGCATAAAACAAATTAAAGCAATGTCATATAATTGTTGTCAAAACACGAAGAAGAATTGAAGATTTCTCATATAATTCTCCTTTAATACAAATTTTATGATGACCCTCAACCATGGAGCAATAAAGTCACTTAAGATATCACCTTAAAGAACATACTCCTTATTATGAAATATTGAAGGAAGATAGATTTGGCATAATCTCTTTCTCTTCAATACTTGATTTTTATTCCAGGATTCAGATGTTTCTTCAAAAGTAGTAATGACCGACAAAGCCATATTACTTTTTCTTCTAAATCCTGCACTAATGCCAGCTTCAAATGAATATATAGTGAAGACCTCTGACATTAGGTTCTGGTAGTGTTTCTCCTTGTTCTTGGATTTGGGAAATCAGTTGAAATACGAATATCTCATAAGCTTTTGAAGTTACTCTTCTAATAACAGATATCAAGTTCCATTCAGTCAGTTAAAGAAATCTTATGATTAGGAACGTTAATTCCTCATCATCAAATATTCTATAGGAAGTATCCTTTAACATGCTTTAAAAAAGATAATTTGTTAGATAACTTTTCATCATCTAATTCCATTTGTTTCTTTGAAGATTTCAAGATAAACCTACAAGCCACAATAAGCTAAAGTTGTATGACTTCTTGAATAACTATGACCTCGGGTTTGAATTCACAACAATCTTCTAAAAATTTGCCTGGAAAGATTAGATGAAGTGTAACTGGACAAGATTTATAATTGATTCCCACAAATCTGATCATAAGGATTCAAAGATAATCTAAGCATTAGACGTATAAATGATGTTGATATACTCAGAATCGAGATAGAACACCTACCAGAATGCATCTACCTCTGAAGATATTTTCAATAAGCTTCTTCTGAGCAGGCGAGAGAGGTTTTCAAGAAGGGCGGATTGAATTGTGTTTTCTGTTTTCTTGATTTGCGTCTGATCAGAGTTCGCAATTTAAATAGGTGTTCAGATTCTGGTTATAACTTAACAGCGGAATGTTAACAGAAGCAACTAAATAATAGCAAAAGACACAAAAATTTATACTGCTTCCTCCCAAATGAGAGTAGTTCAGTCCCCTTACTTCACAAGAGATATTCACTATAATCAAAACATGATTATAATCGCTTATGTCTTCTGCATAAGACTTTTACACTGCTTATACCCTAAATCCGAGACTTCTTGCTTAAACCTCTAAGGCTCAAGACTTCCTTGCTCAAGTTCTACAGACTCAAGACTTCCTTGCTTAGACCCCCAACCTAAGACTTTCCTGCTCAGATCCTTCAGACCCGAGACTTCCTGCTCAAGCTCCTCTGGCCCAAGACTTCATGCTTAAACCCCTCAGGTTCAAGATTTCTTTCTTAGACCGTAGCCTAAGACTTTCCCGCTCAAGCCCTTCAGGCTCAATATTTCTGCGCAGACCCTCGATCCTAGACTTCCTTGCTTAGACCGCAGCCTAAGACTTATGCTCAATTAATCTACTTAATTAATACTTTCAATGCTCTAGCACATAGCAGGAGTCTTACATGGCTCAAGCATCAGAAGTACATGGAAATCACCATAATAAAGACCTAAAGCTCTTAATATTTCTAAGATATTCAATGTTTAAGAAATCTTAAGACTTTTACAATTACAACCTATAACAGAAATTCTGCGTAACCAATTATGTTGATAATTGTTGATCTTGTTACTCCTCCATCAGGTTGATCCTTGTTAAAGATTCAGTTTGAACCTTCAACTACTTATATAGCATTTGCAGAAGACTAGCCGTTGGAGAGATAACTTGATTAAGTTCCTTTGCTTTCTAAATAGTACAAGAGACATTGAAGATAGATACACCAAAAGATCTGATCCATTGTGTATCGTGTTTAACTATTGAGTCTTCAAACAAATCTTGTACTATATATTCGTTGAGAGTAGATATTTGTAAAGCATGCCAACTTTTCTTGAGCCTTGTGAACTAAGATTCTAGCTGACAAACAAATTTAATAATGCAGCTTGCTTTCTAGAGTACAAATAGCTTTAGCTTTATCACTAACTCTGAATGATCACCAGAAGCCAATTTACATTCACCAAGTGTAGAGAAAATTATGTTGCTTCTTCTGATGTTGAGACCTTTAGCTCTAGAGTTTATGCCAGACATCACTTAGAGAGTGTTCTTCAGATTCTGCACCACCAGAAGCTAGCAATTCACCTTCTCTCAATTGTACCTATGTATATCAGATTCTATATACATATATATATATATATATATATATATATATATATATATATATATATATATATATATATATATATATATATATATATATATATATTTACAAGTATTAGAACCTGCATACATAAAACACATATCATATATAACCATTGTTCTTTTAATACTTTGTTATCATCAAAACACAAGGAATATATGTCATGAACAAATCTTGTCTAACATGCTCACGACTTTGTCCTTTATAAAAAAACATAGGCTTAATTGCAACTATGGTCCCCTAATTTTGTATTTTTTTTGAGTTTTGATCCCTCCATTTTAAAAACCACCATTTTGCTCCCTTTTTTAAGTTTTAAGTTTGATTTTAGTCCCCTCTCCAATTTGAGACATTTTTTAATGATGCGGCGCTATCCAAGATGACGTGGCAATGCCAAGTCATTTTAAAATTAATTTGAGACTTTAATTATTGATTAGGATAATTAATTTATTAATATTATTTTCATTAATAAATAAATAAATTATAAATTTTTTATTATTAATTAATTAATCAAAATTTTATAATGAAACACTTTGGGCCTAATCTTTTTGTTTCATGTCTTTGGTCCATTTCTTTAACACACAATTGATTTGTTGTGTTTGTGTTAGATATATAAACACTAACAATATTTGTAATGAAAACAATGTGGGACTCACAATTAGAATTTTTTCCAACTGATTTCTTGCTCTATTGTGTAATGGTTCAATTACACACTTCCTGCTTCTTTTTTCCTTCAATAATATTGTACAGACATTCTTATAGGAAGGAACTCAAAATAATCATTTAATGTAGTTCTTCTTATTGGACCTGCATCTAAGGAATATATTATATAAAACAGATAGAAGTTATTTGCATTTTAAAGAGAAAGATAGCAAGGAATAAATACATCAGTGACAATAAATACAAACAAAATAACATAAAATTTATTAGTGTATTATGCTCTGCATTGTACTTGTACAGAGAGCTATAGTAATTGTTTTTGTTATATTTACAACATATACTTGACATGGGTTAAGAAATTATGATCTTGTACAGAGAGCTATAGTAATTGTTTTTTATAACTTATCGGATGCATCTGATTATTTATGCTCACAAAAATGCAGGATGAGAGATTAGTTAAAGGAAATATTTATATCCAAAAAACTGGCCTCTGAACTAAAGTTGATTCAAAAGAAATAAATGTAAGATAATGGAATTGTTGTCTTTCTCATTGATCTGAATAGAATATATATACATCAATGTGTAACCTTTGGTCAACTATCTAATTATGATACAACCTAATTATAGGAAACTAATTATGACTAATTACAACAAAATATTCTATTCTATCACACCCCCGCAGTGGAAGCGGGAGGTTCACGGACGCTTAGACTGGTCCGAAAATCATCAAAGAGAATGCGAGGAAGTCCTTTGGTGAAGATATCGGCGATTTGATGTCTTGAGGGAACATGAAGGGCGCGAGCCTGACCACGAGCCACTTTTTCCCGAACAAAATGAATGTCCATCTCAATATGCTTAGTGCGCTGATGCTGCACAGGATTACCGGATAGGTAGACGGCACTAACATTGTCACAATACACCAAAGTGGCTTGAGGAATAGGAAAATGGAGTTCCAGAAGAAGGTTGCGAATCCAACACGATTCGGAGACAACATTCGCAACCCCCTATTTTCGGCTTCAGCACTGGAACTGGAGAGTGTTGGCTGCCTTTCAGAAGACCAAGAAATAAGGTTGTCACCTAGAAAAACACAGTAACCAGAAGTGGAACGTCTGGTGTCAGGACATCCACCCCAATCAGCGTCAGTGTAGGAGATAAGCTTTGTAATGGGAGATGGGGATAAATGTAGTCCAAAATGTAAAGTTCCCTGAACATAGCGCAAAATGCGCTTAAGAGCAAGCATGTGTTCTGTGCGAGGGGCATGCATGTGAAGACAAACTTGCTGGACAGCATATAATATGTCAGGTCGAGTGAAGGTGAGATACTGTAGGGCCCCTACAAGACTCCGATACAAGGATGGATCCTCATACAAAGTGTCGGAGGAGGTGCTAAGTTTCTATTTGGTGTCAACAGGAGTGGCTGATGGTTTACAGGACGTCATGCCAGCACGTTCAATGATATCTGAAGCATGAGTGCTTTGACTGAGAAATATGCCATCAGGATGACGAGATACTGCAATACCCAGAAAGTAACTCAGAGGGCCCAAATCCTTCATTGCAAACTCAAATGCTAAGAGTGACATAATTGATTTGCGGAGGACCTGAGTGGAGGTGATAAGGATGATGTCGTCTTCATACAGTAGAATGTAGGCCATGTCTAAACCTTGGCGATATATAAAGAGGGAGTGGTCTGATGTTCTATGGCGAAAACCAATGGTGGCGACATAGTCAGTAAAACGTTGGTACCATGCCCTAGGCGCTTGCTTGAGACCGTACAATGACTTCTTCAACTGACATACATAATCTGGATGACGGAGGTCGCGGAAACCCAATGGCTGATGCATGTAAATAGTCTCCTGAAGATCACCATGTAAAAAAGCATTTTGGACATCCAGTTGATGAATGGGCCAGGATTTGGAGAGAGCAATGGTAAGCACTGCTCGAATGGTAGCGGGTTTCACCATGGGGCTGAAAGTCTCGTCACAATCCACACCTACAACCTGTGACCTGCCATCACCAACAAGACGAGCCTTATAACGCTCAAAGGAGCCATCAGAAATTTTCTTATGTCTAAAAATCCACATACATCGAATAAGATTAGCATCACAAGGACGATGGGACTAAATCCCACGTCTTATTTCAAATAAGAGCATCAAATTCAGATTGCATTGCGGATTTCCAATTCGGGTCTGATAAGGCTAGTTTGTGGTTTTTAGGTATGGGAGAGATGGTGTGGTCAGAGTGAGAGATTGATAAGTTAAATATCGTGCGGGGTTTGACAATGCCTTTCATGCTTCTGGTAGTGATGGTTCGTGTAGGTTGAGGTGGATGCGGTTGACTTGGTGGTGTTGATGGAGAGTTACTTGTAATGGGTTTGTTGATCGAAGAGGTAGGAGATGATGATTGTTGGTTTATTGAGGGTAGTGGCTGGTCAATTATGATTGTGGGTGTTGGTTGGTTATGTGCAGCAGGTGGGGAAATTTGATTTTGGCACTGATGTATAAAGTAGGGGTGAAAGTCATCATCATCTAGGAATTGATAAGAGTGAGGTGAAGGGGAGTGTATCTTGTTGAAGGGAAATTGAGTTTCATCAAAGATAACATGCCTTGAAATTATTAATTTTCTTTTAGACAAATCAAAACACTTGTAACCTCTATAATTTAGTGGATAACCCAAGAAGACACAGGGAGTAGAGCGGGGTTGTAACTTATGGATGGTAGATGACGAGAATAGTGGAAAACATAGACAACCAAAGACTCGAAGGTGTGTGTAGGTGGGATCACGATGATACAGGAGTTGTGTTGGTGACTGATTATGAGGTGTTTTACAGGGAATAATATTTAACAGATAAGTTGCCATGTGGAGAGCATGATGCCAAAATGAAGGGGGAACAGAAGAATGAGCTAGCATAGTGCGTATCATATTATTAATGGTTCTTATTTTGCGTTCCGCTTTCCCATTTTGTGAGGATGTGTGGGGACAAGAGAAACGAAAAATTAGACCATGATCAATGCAATATTTTTTAAAAAGCTCATTATTATATTCACCGCCATTGTCACATTGAAATGTTTTGACTTTTTGCAAAAATTGAGTTTGAATGAGTTGAGTAAGTGACTTGAATGTTTCAAAGACATGAGATTTTCTGCTAATAGGAAAAGTCCACAAGAAGTTTGTAAAATCATCTAAGAATAAGATATAATATTTATGACCAGCAGAACTTAAAATTGGAGACGTCCATAAATCACTATGTAAAATATCAAAAGGCATCAAAGTCGTAGTTTGAGAATCAAAAAATGGCAATTTAACCTATTTGCCTAAAACACAATAGTCACAAACAACAGAAGAATTAAAAGGTTCATAACATATGAACTTATTTTTACGAAGGGAATTCAAAACAGACACGCTAGGATGACCAAGACGACTATGCCAAAGACTGGATGTGAGACCGGCAAAACTGGGAGGAGTGGTAACTGGATAAAGATCTCCACGACTGTCACATCTAAGAAGGGTGATCCCCGTCTGAAAATCAGAGACAGTAAAACCAAAGGGATCAAAGGAAACAAAAACATTGTTGTCAGTGGTGAGTCGTCTCACAGAAATTAAATTTTTAATAATTTTTGGGGCATGCAGGACATGGTTAAGGTGAAGTGGTTGGTGAGATGTGGTTATTTGTGTGTGTCCGGTGCCGTGAATTGGAATTCCATGGCCACTGCCAACAATAACTTTTTGATTTGAATTACTTATGGGAAAATAAGACGAGAGATTACCTTGTGATGCAGCTGTGTGAGATGTTGCGCCCGTATCCATGTACCACTGATTGTCAGGAGTATGGAGTGACATGGTGTGCATTGCGGTCTCAATGTTTGTCGGTATCTGAGAAGAGGTAGAGGATGCATACACCTGAGGACGCTGTCCTAGAATGCCTGGCTGCTTAGGAGGATCCGCTGGGCGTGTCCATTGAGAGGTGGGATACGGACACGGTGGCATAGTCCACGGTGGTGGAGTCCAACCCCATGGTTGCCAAGTTGGGTACTGCTATTGTTGTTGCCAAGGAGGAGCGGACCAAGGTAAGGGAGCTCTAGGAGATCCATACTGAGGTGCACTGCGGTTACTACCTCCCCCTCTGCGACTCTGGCTGCCACGGGAGCGAGAACGGTTTCCAGGGCGGCGGTTGCCACGCTGTGAGGTGTCTTCAGCAGGTTTCGGCTGAGTGGTGTGCATAGCAGCATGAGAGGTTGTGTATGCCATCTTAGCCATATCGGTTTCTTCCAAAGTGAGCATGGAACGAGTCTGATAGAATGCCGGAAGAGGGTTGCTTTGGCGAATCAAAGTAGCAACACTGCGGTAAGCTTCTGGGAGACCAGAGATCAGCTGAAGGACCAGACGATGATTGTTGACAGGGGAGCCAACATTTCTCAACTGATCAGAAAGCATCTTAAGATGCTGACAATAAGTAGAGACATTGGGAAAATCTTTCATACGAGTGTTAGAAAACTCTTGCTCAAGAGTGACATCTCGAGCATTTTGGTTGTCCTGAAAAATATCTTCCAAGCGATTCCATGCTTCCATTGCAGTGGAGTTGGGTTCCAAGATAGTGGTCAGTAAATCGGTAGAAATAGTGGAATAAATCCACTGAAGAACGGTGGCATCAAGAGTGGACCAGTGTTCATGGTTGGCGTCGGTAACAGCTGGTGGCTCTTTTCCGATAGATGGAACGATATGATGCAGAACTCGATGTGAGCGAGCATGGATGCGGAAAAGCTCGGCCCAGGTACCATATTGATCTTTTTCCATCTCAAGATTTATAGGAATGTGGTTCCTAATATTGGAGACGGCAAGAGCAGGATGAAACTCCGATTTGGAACCTCGAAGCATAGTGTTCTTGGGGTGGCCGGAGTTACCAGTAGAGGCGGATTTGTGGGTATCGTCGTCACTGTGTTCTGAATGGTCTGAATCAGACATGGCTGCAGGTGGAACAGTGAAACATGGATCGGAATACGCGATCGAAATCGCGTGGGTCCTTGTGCACGGAGGTGTGCGACGGCGGCGGCGTGAACTGAGGCGGAAGGCAAGAGAATAAGGTTGTTCTCATGTTCGGCGGCGGCGGTACAGAGGACGGCAATCCTGTTGCGGTGGCAGACTTCAAGGGGGGAGACGAAGTATGCAGCAGCGGACTGTAATGAGGGAGAAGAAGGTTTTTTTTTTTAAATTTAGAGAGGGATCGTTTAAGATTGATACCATGTAAGATAATGGAATTGTTGTCTTTCTCATTGATCTGAATAGAATATATATACATTAATGTGTAACCTTTGGTCAACTATCTAATTATGATACAGCCTATTTATAGGAAACTAATTATGACTAATTACAACAAAATATTCTATTCTATCAATAAATATAATTTTATTTCTTCATCATAAGGAACAAAACACTACCGACAAAATTCCACAGTAAGATTATATGATACTAAATTTCATCTTTTGCACTGAAAATTGGAGTAAATCTGTAAATGTATATACAGAATAGTAAAAACACAAGTGCTGCAACTACATTTGAAAGCTTGCTTTGCAAACCATACAATGGAAGTTCATAAAATTACAACTTGTTTGTATTTTATATTGACTATTAAATGCTATACGTAATTAAGAGAAGGAGTGTCACTCATGTATTTATTGCTTGCTATCTTTCTCTTTAAAATGCAAATAACTTCTATCTGTTTTATATGAATTATTCCTTAGATGCAGGTCCAACAAGAAGAACTACATTAAATGATTCTTTTGAGTTCCTTCTCTATAAGAAAGTCTGTACAATATTATTGGAGGAAAAAGAAGCAGGAAGTGTGTAATTGAACCATTACACAGTAAAGCAAGAAATTAGTTGGAGAAAATTCTAATTGTGAGTCCCACATTGTTTTCATTACAAATGTTATTAGTGTTTATATATCTTACACAAACACAACAAACCAATTGTGTGTTAAAGAAATAGACCAAAGACATGAAACTATAAAGTTAGGCCCAAAGTGTTTCATATAAAATTTGGATTAATTAATTAAATATAAAAATTAATAATAAAAATCAATAATTTATTTATTTATTAATGAAAATAATATTAATAAATTAATTATCATAATCAATAATTAAAGTCTCAAATTAATTTTAAAATGACTTGGCATTGCCACGTCATCTTGGATAGCGCCACATCATTAAAAAAAGTCTCAAATTGGAGAGGGGACTAAAATCAAACTCAAAACTTAAAAAAGGGACCAAAATGGTGGTTTTTAAAATGGAGGGATCAAAAATAAAAAAAATGCAAAATAGGGGGACCATAGTTGCAATTATGTCAAAAACATATTGTTAGGTTGATGTGTATAAGTATTATACATAAACTATCTTTAGCGTTGATTATCAAGTAATGTGAAACTATTTTGGTCATTTTAGAACAGTTTCCCTTAGTCAAGGCTAAGGGCACAGGGAAAACTTCGAGTTCCCACAGACTAAATCAATGTTCAGTAATAGAACTAGAGTTGATCAACGAGGAGGTGGAGGTTGATGCAGTGCTTTTGATATTTTGATATAGTGGATGATGGGCTAACTTACTAGGTTAGCACTCCAATGTTCAAGTCAAGAAGAGTGTGAAAAATATTGCATTAACAAGAATGGATTTTAATACTTGAGAAATGATGCACTTTCCCTCTTAAATAGAAGAATCAGATGAAAACTGAAAGCATGGAGGGAGACGTCAAATTGATCTAGACATCCAGTAGAGTTCCTGCACGTGGAATCACTTGATGAGGCAAGGAAAAATAGTCTTCCTGGTATGGACTTTATTTCTTTTGCAATATGTACTCCTACATGGTCCCAGGATCCAGGGATGTGAAATCATTTGATGGGATGTCAGCGTTCATGAGAACGAGTGCATTAAACTCCTTCATAATGGATAATGTTTCGTTGGGAACGAATGAAACATGCCACATGCTAGTTGGTAATGATGTTTCTTCTTCCTTAGAGCACTTGAGTGCTTTGAACAATTTTCAAGGAAATCTTAATTCTTGGTGGTGCACATTGGATCATACGATCCTTAGTGGATGAGTAGCTTATAAGAGGCTTCAGAAGTGTCATTCTGACCTTTTCTGCCATTAGCGACTTGCAAAAGAGTTATTTATGATTCCTTTGTCATTTCTTCTTTGCGAGCTTTCCTATTATAGCATTTGGTCAAGTTCATGCAACCTTGTCTGTTGGTGCCTGCTACTCGTGTTTGATCGATCCATCTTCTCTTATATAAATAACATCATGTTTTGCTTCTGCTTTCTTTTCCAAGGTTTTCAGAACAACGAACACTAAATCTCTATGTTCCTTTCCGAGAGATTTCTTCTGTTATTGACATTTTTTCCGGAGAGTCTCCTAATTCTTAAGGGTCAGAATTATAAAAATTGGTGCAAACAAATGAATGTGGTTTTCTATTATCAAGGTCTTTGGGATCTTGTGAAGGAATGAGTAACACCACTTGCAGAAAATGCATCGGATCAAGAAAAAGTTGCATACAAATAATTGAATAAGAAAGATTATAAATCACTCTTTATAATTCATCAATGTGTTGATTCTGACAATTTCGAAAAGGTCAGTGATGTATAATCAACAAAAGAAACATGGGAGATCTTATAGAAATCGTTTGGAGGCGCAAAGAAGGTGAAAGAGCTGAGTTTACAAACTCACAAAAGAATGTATGAATTGCTTCAGATGGAAGACAATGAAAGCATAACAAATTTTTTCAATAGGGTTACAAAATTTGTGAATCAAATCAAGGTATGTGGACAAGTGTTGACATTAAGATCGGTTGTTGCAAAGATCTTGAGGTCATTGGCCCTGAATGTTAGAACAAGATTTGTTCATGACATATTTTCCTTGGGTTTTGATGATAACAAAGTATTGAAAACAATGGTTTATTGATGTGTGTTACATGTGTGCAGGTTCTAATACTTGTAAATATTATTGTCATAATTTGTTCTACATTACGCCCACTTAGAGAGTTGTTGAATTTCTAGCTTCTGGTGGCAGAATCTTAAGAACACTTGTTAAGTGATGTCTGGCAAAGACTCTGAAGGTCTCAGCATTAAAAGAAGCAACATAATTGTCTTTACACTTAGTGAATGAAAATTAGCTTCTAGTACCATTCAGAGTTGGTGATAAACCTAAAGTTGTTTGTACTGCAGAAAACAAGTTGTATTGTCAAATCAGATTGTCAGCTAGAGTCTACTGTTTGCAAGGCTCAAGAAAGACTGAGATGATTTGTGGATATCTACTCTCAACGACTCTAATAGTACAAAATCTCTTAAAGACTCAAAAGTTAAACATGTTACACATTGGATTAAGATCTTCTGGTGTATCTATCTTTAACGGCTCTTGTACTATGGAGTAACAACAAATACTCTTGATCAAGTTACCTCTTCAACGATAGTTTCTGAAAAGGCTATAGATATGGTCAAAGGTTCAAACTGAATATTTAACAAGGATTAACCAGAAGAAGAGGTAACATGATCAGTAATTATCAACTCAATGTATATGCAAATTTTTCTAATGTAGGTTGTAACTGTAAAACCCTTAAAATTTATTGCACATTGAATATATTAGAAATCATAAGTGCTTTAGGTATTTGTTATGGTGATTTCTCATACCTCATATATGTGTATCATGTACACATTATTCTCTATTTTGCTTAGCTTATCAGTTTAGATAAAAGTCTTGTGTCATTGGGATACAAGCAAGTAAGTCTCGAGCTAAGATGTTTGAGCCACGTAAGTCTCTTGCTATGTGCTTGAGCCGTGAAAGTCTTAATCAAGTAAATTGATTGAGCAAAAGTCTGGTATCATTGGGATACAAGAAAGGAAGTCGCGAGCAAAGACGCTTGAGCCACGTAAGTCTCTTGCTATGTGCTTGAGCAGTGAAAGTCTTAATCAAGTAGATTGATTGAGAAGGGGCTAGTGTGGCTTGAGCAGGTTAGCTCAGTTCATGAAATTTGAGGCAGTAAGTCTTGACCGGTAGGGTGCAAGCTGTAACACCCCAATCTAACCCGACAGATAATTAAGGAAAACAGAATCAGAGTGCAACAAATTTTGTAAAAATTTCGGTCATAAGGGGCTGTCACGACCGTGACGGTCATGACGATCGTAATGGAGGTGTGACGACCGTCACATCAGCAAATTCTGGGCGTTACAATTTCAACTCACAGAAACATACATTTCACAACTCAATTAGACAACATGCATTTAGTAATGATACATAGCACAGAAGCTTGGATGAACATACAACAATAACTTGATTAACATTTGATTATAAGGCATCTTATTAATTTGCAGCGGAATATAAAACATTTCCAACATTTAGCATGATTAAAGCAAGATCATGAAACTTGCAACAAAACTCCATTGAAATTCAGCAAGTAATTATCTTGCATCAATTCAACATAAACAACGAGTTTCAACCATAAAAATTAGCACTACTAATTCATTGGTATAGTACATCCAACCAACATTTGGCACTTAACAACAGCCACCAATTTAATGAAAAATACTTGATAAAATTCAGCAACAAGGAAATTAAATAAAAGCAATAACATCAATCGTTCATTCCCCCAAGAGTGCTACGTATCAGAGCGACCAACAACTTTAAACGGAAAGCTACACTTATTCCGGATTACCTGCAAATTACCACCAACAGAGGTAACATACAACGTAAAGGGTGAGATATCAACAACATAACATAAGGCATGATAAAAGTCATGTCAGAATATTATCACAGCATTATAATTCCAGCAGTTCATATAAATATTAGTAATAATAAACTACAACCACCATTTAATCATAACCACAACAATTATCATCATATCTCAGCAACTCATCAAAATAACTCAACAACGCAACTCAACAATACAACTCAACTGTGCATATGCATGTGGTACCATTTTGGGAGACAACACTCCACAATAATTTGGGAGACAACTCTCAAAAATAATTCGGGAGACAACACTCTACAATAATTCGGGAGACAACTCTCCACAGTAATTCGGGAGACAACTCTCCACAATCATTTTATTTTTTCATTAAAGACACAACCGTCGCCAATCCAGGCCAAATGATATGTTATGAGATGCAACTATTATGGACTATAACACAACAACAACAACTGTGCAACAACCGTGCAACAAGCATCACGCCTATAACCAATTATCCATAACAAAAACATCACATTTCGCATACATCATGTACTCACCACTTCAACCTATTCATATCAGAGAACTACCAACAGTATCGTTCCTACTAATAAGACTCTAACACATTTTCACAGAGAACAATTAAAAACAACCTCGTCTCTACAATTGAGAACTCAACAACATTTTCATGTCAGAGAACAACTGACAACATCATTACTACAAATAAGAACTCAACACATTTTCATATACCTTCATACGGGTAATATAACTACAACTTACCCACATAATCCAAGGAGAATATTATAATAACATTTTCTCAACAGTGACATAACAACTTCATATGCATCAAGTATTCATCATTTCAATATGTTCATGTAGGGGAACAATAACAACATACTTTCGACAATTAAGAATTCAGCACATTATCGTAAGAACAACATTACAACTTTTACTCACTAAATTAATTATAGTTCCTGAAAAGGTTCGTTAACTACGGGGCAACTAATCTTGCCTCATTAAGGGCAACCATACAGCATCGTACAACACTGACGATATAACACATTCATTCCTACACAGAAAAACCTTGTCCCTAACATTTATCGGGTAACGGGAACTATATCTATGATTCGATTCCTTACCTGAAGTCGGTCAAGTAAGAGCATAATAACAACCTTTTCTCAACAAATGGGAAATTAGCGCGTGTCGGCGCCGGTTCCCAACATTACTACATAAACTAATGACATAAACACTAATGCAGGTGTAGACAAACATTAACCCTTAATATTTTTCAACCTACGGGAACATTACTACGGGAACATTACTACAGTAACGTTACTACGGGAACGTTACGGGAACGTTAATCCTTAATATTTCTTCAACTTACGGGGACATTACTACGGTAACGTTACTACGGGAACATCACTACGGGAACATTAATCTTAATATTTCTTCAACTTACAGGAACATTACTACGGTAACGTTACTACGGGAACATCACTACGGGAACATTAATCTTAATATTTCTTCAACTTACGGGAACATTACTACGGTAACGTTACTACGGGAATACAACTTACGGGAACATTACTACGGTAACGTTACTACGGGAATATTAATCCTTAATATTTATCGATCTACAAGAACATTAATCCTTAATATTCATCGACCTACAGGGACATCAATCCTTAATATTTATCGATCTGCAGGAACATTAACCCTATGATTCAATTCCCTACATGAAATTGATCATACCCACAGTTATAGAATTGAACCCCACCCTTACCTTAGAATAGAGGCCAATTCCAAACTTCCGGTTCTGGTTCTGCTCTCCGGCGACTTTTCTGCAACAATCTTCAATTCTCTCCGACGGTTAATTCTTTTGTTCTTCCTTTCTCCACAGCCACGTCCTTTTTCCTCTTTTCTCAGCCTTTTTCCTCCAATTTGGTTTTCTGAGCAGTTTATCGTTCTTTTGCTCTTTCTCCCACAACTTCTCTAATAACTCCCTAATTCCCTTTATTCTTTCTAATAATAATAATAATAATAATAATAATAATAATAATAATATATTACTACTAGTTATTAAATTATCATCATTATTAATTATATTATATTATTATCAAACTCAATGATTTATTAAATGGTTTCATATAATTCGAGGACACCCACCAACAATTCGTAAATAATTTAATTAAAATGAACGGGCGTTACAACTCTCCCCTACTTAAAGAATTTCGTCCTCGAAATTACCTCAATCAAACAGCTCACAACCAGACCACTTTCACCAAAGCAATCTCTTCACCTCGAATTCTCCAGAAAACTCAACACAAAATTCATGGGAGTACTATCCGATCTCCACTCTTGAATATTTAACGGTTGCATCGGACCCAACGGTCTCTGACGTTTATCCTTCGACTTCCAACAAGTCTAATCAGCATATACAAACTCAACCACTTATCTCTTCAACTATGGCCCTCAAAATAATTTCCCCCAAATCTGGTTACATCCTCATAGCACCGGGATGGATACTCCATCTACCTCAATACTCTTATTCCACTTAATAATATCTAGAACGCAAACTCTATCGTGACATCTCATGATACTATTTCCATTAATCTGAAAATCATCCCTTCGACTTTAGTTCCTCAGATTCAACCAATCTACCAACTCAAACCAGAATTCTGACCTTATCGTATCTCGTCAAGAATACCCTTAGTAAGGTCCAACATACTAAGCTAAACTCAATAAGAAGTCTCTTCACAACTCAAACTCATATCACAAAAATTGCTCAATCAGTTCTAACTCTTTTCACCATCATCATTGGCATATGCAAAGATTTCCAAATCACTGCATAGGCTACCACGTTTTTGCTTTCCCGAATGGAAATTCAATCCAAACCATAATTCTCCCGGAGTCCCAATTATTTTCTATGCCTCATATTCAACCCTTCCGAATCAAATAAATACCTTAAGCTCTTGAGATCGCCAAACATTTCAAATCTCAAACTAACTAATTGAAGCCTCTAATTCCGGCACAACCACCACAACAACCAACTCTAAATCACTCGTCAGGTGATTCCTCTTATGTACTTCAAGTTTCCTTAAAGCATAACCTAAAACTCGTTGAAGTTTCACTTAACATATCTCCTAATCATATCAACAAAGCATCACAAAACGCAACAAATGGTCCTGTCGGGTTCGGCAAAAATCAACACACGATACGTTTTCAATTTTCTGCTATAATTGAACCAGGTACAGACCTCAAAACAATTTTTCCTAGAAATATCGTCTCTTTAGCTTTCCAAAGCTTCGAACGGGGGTCAAAACTGACATACGGTTCAAGAGTTATGAATTTTCGAAGTTTTTCCAAAACAGAATTTTTCCGCATAAAGACTGCTACGGGTTTGAGCATTTTCGCCCGAAAATCCGAACGATTCAATCATTTTCTTCAAAACAACCACATACTCATTTGTACCAAACATATATTAGTGATTTAGAACCATCAAACGTGAAACCTACGACTTCCGATTTCAATCCGAATCTTAAATCCTCAACTCTTCAAAAATGCAAAAACTTACAAAATCAATCAAATTCGATAAAACAAGCATACTCAATCACGACCTAACATTACCCGACACAACTGCGTAATCTATTCCGACTTTCTTCCATAAAACATCGATTCCGTAAAAAGCTGCGATCTCAGAATTCGACGTACGACAACAATTTCACACTTAGAAGGCCATTCAACACATCTTCAACTCTTGGAATATCTAAATGTTTAATTATACTAATATTGCATTCCACATCTTACTTTCTTTATTAATCACCAGAAGTCACTATCCACCTTTTATATACTCAACCTCACACTCTGTTACCTTAGCATACACGCCAGACCCATGTCTTAACACTACTTAATCAGTTTAATCTATTGACCATCCAAACAGACATAAAATACGGAGCTCTCACTCTCGGACTAGTTTCCGTATCTAAGTCGGTCATAACTCCACTTCACGTCCTGGCCGTACATCACTTATCTTCTCAGAAAACTTCCATCCAACCATAATTAATCGGCAATCGCCAACTTCCCGCTTTCATTATAATTCAAAAATTCCCATCAAAATTAAACACCTCAGCACCCTCCTGCACCGACTCATCAAAACCATTCTTAAGCACTTAGCTTAACTCAAGACAATTCACTGCTCACGCCATCCAAGCTTGCAAGACACGCATATCCCATCTAACATGACTCCGTCCACTATCAACAAGAGATTAAGGGTGATCAGTTCCTCAATTTGTCAATAGACAACCGAAAATCATGATAGGGTACAAACCATCTTTACCAAACTATAAGAGCGTTCAACCACACACCGAGCTACAACTCCACACTTGCAGCATCCTGGAGAAGCACAAGCTTCTCCCCCACTTGAATCATTCTCACTCCTGCAGACAAAGGTTCTACAACAAAACATGTACCGACAGTGTTTTCACACACATGCCGCATACGAGGGAATAATCAACATTAGACAACTTGGCCGGACGGACCGACCTGCTCTAATACCACTAATGTAACACCCCAATCTAACCCGACGGATAATTAAGGAAAACAGAATCAGAGTGCAACAAATTTTGTAAACATGATGGTCGTAAGGGGCTGTCACGACCGTGACGGTCATGACGATCGTAATGGAGGTGTGACGACCGTCACATCAGCAAATTCTGGGCGTTACAATTTCAACTCACAGAAACATACATTTCACAACTCAATTAGACAGCATGCATTTAGTAATGATACATAACACAGAAGCTTGGATGAACATACAACAATAACTTGATTAACATTTGATTATAAGGCATCTTATTAATTTGCAGCGGAATATAAAACATTTCCAACATTTAGCATGATTAAAGCAAGATCATGAAACTTGCAACAAAACTCCATTGAAATTCAGCAAGTAATTATCTTGCATCAATTCAACATAAACAACGAGTTTCAACCATAAAAATTAGCACTACTAATTCATCGGTATAGTGCATCCAACCAACATTTGTCACTTAGCAGCAGCCACCAATTTAATGAAAAATACTTGATAAAATTCAGCAACAAGGAAATTAAATAAAAGCAATAACATCAATTGTTCATCCCCCCAAGAGTGCTACGTATCAGAGCGACCAACAACTTTAAACGGAAAGCTACACTTATTCCGGATTACCTGCAAATTACCACCAACGGAGGTAACATACAACGTAAAGGGTGAGATATCAACAACATAACATAAGGCATGATAAAAGTAATGTCAGAATATTATCACAGCATTATAATTCCAGCAGTTCGCATAAATATTAGTAATAATAAACTACAACCACCATTTATTCATAACCACAACAATTATCATCATATCTCAGCAACTCATCAAAACAACTCAACAACGCAACTCAACAATGCGACTCAACAATACAACTCGATTGTGCATATGCATGTGGTACCATTTTGGGAGACAACACTCCACAATAATTCGGGAGACAACTCTCCACAATAATTCGGGAGACAACACTCCACAATAATTCGGGAGACAACTCTCCACAATAATTCGGGAGACAACACTCCACAGTAATTCGGGAGACAACTCTCCACAATCATTTTATTTTGTCATTAAAGACACAACCGTCGCCAATCCAGGCCAAATGATATGCTATGAGATGCAACTATTATGGACTATAACACAACAACAACTGTGCAACAACCGTGCAACAAGGCATCACGCCTACAACCAATTATCAATAACAGAAACATCACATTTCGCATACATCATGTACTCACCACTTCAACCTATTCATATCAGAGAACTACCAACAGTATCGTTCCTACGAATAAGACTCTAACACATTTTCGCAAAGAACAATTAAAAACAACCTCGTCTTTACAATTGAGAACTCAACAACATTTTCATGTCAGAGAACAACTGACAACATCATTACTACAAATAAGAACTCAACACATTTTCATATATCTTCATACGGGTAATATAACTACAACTTACCCACATAATCCAAGGAGAATATTATAATAACATTTTCTCAACAGTGACATAACAACTTCATATGCATCAAGTATTCATCATTTCAATATGTTCATGTAGGGGAACAATAACAACATACTTTTGACAATTAAGAATTCAACATAGTATCGTAAGAACAACATTACAACTTTTACTCACTAAATTAATTATAGTTCCTGAAAAGGTTCGTTAACTACGGGGCAACTAATCTTGCCTCATTAAGGGCAACCATACAACATCGTACAACACTGACGATATAACACATTCATTCCTACACAGAAAAACCTCGTCCCTAATATTTATCGGGTAACGGGAACTATATCTATGATTCGATTCCCTACCTGAAGTCGATCAAGTAAGAGCATAATAACAACCTTTTCTCAACAAATGGGAAATTAGCGCGTGTCGGCGCCGGTTCCCAACATTACTACATAAACTAATGACATAAACACTAATGCAGGCGTAGACAAACATTAACCCTTAATATTTCTCAACCTACGGGAACATTACTACGGGAATATTACTACAGTAACGTTACTACGGGAGCGTTACGGAAACATTAATCCTTAATATTTCTTCAACTTACGGGGACATTACTACGGTAACGTTACTACGGGAACATCACTACGGGAACATTAATCTTAATATTTCTTCAACTTACGGAAACATTACTACGGTAACATTACTACGGGAACATTAATCTTAATATTTCTTCAACTTACGGGAACATTACTACGGTAACGTTACTACGGGAATATTAATCCTTAATATGTATCGATCTACAAGAACATTAATCCTTAATATTCATCGACCTACAGGGACATTAATCCTTAATATTTATCGATCTGCAGGAACATTAACCCTATGATTCAATTCCCTACATGAAATTGATCATACCCACAGTTATAGAATTGAACCGCACCCTTACCTTAGAATAGAGGCCAATTCCAAGCTTCCGGTTCTGGTTCTGCTCTCCGGCGACTTTTCTGCAACAACCTCCAATTCTCTCCGGCGGTTAATTCTTCTGTTCTTCCTTTCTCCACAGTCACGTCCTTTTTCCTCTTTTCTCAGCCTTTTTCCTCCAATTTGATTTTCTGAGCAGTTTATCGTTCTTTTGCTCTTTCTCCCACAACTTCTCTAATAACTCCCTAATTCCCTTTATTCTCTCTAATAATAATAATAATAATAATAATAATAATAATAATAATAATAATAATAATAATAATAATAATAATAATATATTACTACTAGTTATTAAATTATCATCATTATTAATTATATTATATTATTATCAAACTCAATGATTTATTAAATGGTTTCCTATACTTCGAGGACACCCACCAACAATTCGTAAATAATTTAATTAAAATGAACGGGCGTTACACAAGCAGAGGCTCATTTCATAGAACCTGGAGCAGAAGTCTTGAGCCTGAGAGGCTTGAGCAGGAATGCTCAGTACATGGAATTAGAACAGTAAGTCTTGACTTGAGAGGTGCAAGTAGAGAGGCTCGTTTCATGGGACTTGGAGAAGAAGTCTTGTACTGTGATTCTGAGAAAGGAAGTCTTGGTTTCGTGGAACCTAAGCAGGAAGTCTCAAGTGAGGAGCTTAAGCAAAAGTCTTGGACCTTGGGTCTGAGCAAATGTAAAAGTCTTATGCAGAATGCATAAGCGATTGTAATCATGTTTTGATTATACTAAAAATCTCTTGTGAAGCAAGGGGATTGAACTACTCTCAGTTAGAGGAGGAACCATTATAAATCTTTGTGTCTTCTACTATTATTTATTTTCTTATATTAGCATTCTGCTGCTAAGAATTAACCAGAATCTGAACACCAGTTTAGATTCGGAACTCAGATTAGATGCAAACTAAGAAATCAAAAAACACAATTCAACCCCCTTCTTTTACTTTTCTCACCTTCACTGAATTTTGACCATGTGGTAGTAGACATAGAAGAGTCGAAATATTTTTCAAGTTTGACAAAGGGAGAACTTCAAGGGACGCTTGAATCTCATGAACAAATGATGGCTGAAAGAGCTGCAGGCAAGTCGAAGAGTGATGTGGCTCTCTAGGCGCAATGAGCAAAAGAAAAAAAGAGAAAAGGAAGTTTGAAAGGTAGATGAGGTTGTAATAATTCTAATGGTCATCAATAAGAAGAAGGCTGATCAAATCAGAGAAAGTCCTCATACCAAAGCAACCAAAGAGGTGGTGCAGCTGGTAGAGGAAGAGGTGGTGGTCGAAAACCTGACAAAAGTCACATTTAATGTTTCAATTGTCAGAAGTATGGTCACTACTCTAGTGATTATCCAGAAAAAAAAAAGATTCAAGAAAGTGATGCAAAGTTTGTAAAGAATGAAGAAGAATAAGAGATGTTGTTGATGATCACAACAAGAGATAAAAAAATATTTCAGGACCAATGGTACTTGGACTCAGAATGCTCATCACACATGACTGGTAGGATGGACTGGTTTGTCAAAATAAAACCCACAATGAAGAACATAGTGAAATTTTCAAATGACAATACTCTAGCTAATGAAGGTATTGGTGATGTTCTGATTACGGGGAAAGATGGAAAAAGGTCAATAATTTCCAGTGTATTGTACATACCAGACATGAAGAGTAATTTGCTCAGCATAAGGCAGTTGGTCGAAAAGAACCACAAGGTGTCAATCGAAGACAACATGATGAAATTTCTAGACTCAGGTGGAAGATTAATATTGAAGGCACCTATGTCTCAGAACAGAACCTTCAGGATTGAAATAAATATGGTGAAGCACAAATGCTTTGCAACTGCAGCTAGCAGGGATGAATGGATATAGCACTACAGACTCAATCATCTAAACTTTAAAGATATCAGAGATCTGAAAAAAGAAGAAATATGGTTTCAGGGTTACTAGAAATCGACATTCCAAATGTAGTGTGTGAAGAATATGTGCAGGCGAAGCAACACAAGAACAACTTCAGCAAGGATGCAAGAAGCAATTATGGGGCAATTCTTGAAGTCATATACTATGATGTATGTGGTTCTATCCAGGTGGATTTGATTGGAGGTAACAGATACTTTGTCCCTTTCATAGATGATTTAAGTTGAAAACTATGGACTTACCTTATCAAGAAGAAAAGTTAAGTGATCGAGGTATTTGCCAATTTTAAAACTATGGTTGAAAGACAAAGTGGTCGAAAGCTCAAGATTCTAAGAACTGATGATGGTGGAGAGTATGTGTCCAAATATTTCGACAGATTATGTGAGAAAGAAGGGATTATACATGAGGTGGTGCTACCCTACACTCAACGGTATAATGGAACTACAGAATGGAAGAATAGCAACATTATGAACATGGTGAGAAGTATGTTAAAAGGAAAGCATTTACCCATAGAATTATGAGGAGAATCTGCATCGACTGCAACATATATTTTAAATAGATCTCCGACAAAGAAGCTATAAGGAATTATGCAAAAAGAATGTTGGTTTTGTTTCAAGCCTGGCTTGAGTCATCTAAATGTATTTGGATCTATAGCACATAGTCATGTGCCAGATCATTTGATAAGAAAACTTGATGCCAAGACAAGTCAAATGATCCTAATAGGATATCATTCGACTGGAGGATACAAGTTGTCCGACCCAGTGAACAAACAAGTAGTGACCAACAGGGACGCAATCATAGATGAGTTTAAAGAATGGGATTGGAGTGAAAATGTCAAGAAATATTCAGTGAGAATATTATGTGAAGAACCGACAAGTGAATTCAAAAGAAAAGTTTGACAAGAAGAAGTCAGAGGTCAAACAAGCATAAGCATATCTCAAAGAACAAGATACGTGCCTACAAGTTTGTAAGAATGTATGATTACATCATATGATATGGTTGATGATGAAGGTGAGCTGGTATATTATGCTTTCTATGTAGATGTCAAATCAGTCAATGCAGCTGAGGAATTGAAGAATTTGAAGTGCGTAAAAGCAATGAATGAGGAACTGAAGTCCAACAAAGTAAACAACACTTAGTAACTTTTTCAATTGTCTCAGGACAAGAAGGCAATTGATGTAAAGTGGGTAGACAAGGTGAAGTTGAATCCTAAAGGAGAAGTAACTCGACACAAGGAGAGACTTGTGGCGAAAGGATTTCTTCAGAAAGAAGGAATCGACTTTGAAGAATTGTTTGCACCTGTTGCTAGGATCGAAATAATCAAGTTGGTTATTGGTCCCATTAAACATTAGGACACTATTCTTAAAGTATCCATAGTCGAGCTTTATTGTGAAGTGGGATAACTTTTAGGCATTAAGACTATATGTAGATAGACTAATGATCACATCTCATGGATCATGGAGAAGGAGTTATCAAGTCTTAGCATAAGTATGAATATTAGGAGTAATGTTCATACTAGATTGACCCGTTATGAGCGTACGACATTACATATTATGTAAAGTGTCATAAGTTACACTCATGGTGATAGTGGTGTATACCACCCTTCAATCTAAAACCACTATGGATCCTAGATGTAAAGCCGAGTACTTTATTATTTAACATTGTCTGTAACTGGATGATCATAAAGACAATTGATGGGTACTCCACAAAGCATGCTGAGGGACACGAGTGATCTAGATGGAACTTGTCCATCCTGCATAACAGGATAAATGTCTAAAGACCCAATATTGAACTGGACAAGGATGACACGATATATGTATTGTGTTCAATATAGATATAAAGGCAAAAGAGTAATTATACACACAAGTACTATCGCAAAAGGTTTTGTCGTATCACATGATATTTTCCTGACTTGGATAGCAATGATGTGCTGCTAGATACCACTTACTGTTTATTATATTAAATATATAATTTAATATAATTGTGAACGTCACGAGAACCTATAGGGTCACACACATAATGACAGACTGATGAGAGATAGAATAAATAAAGAACACTTTAAGATACGGTGTACTTGAGAGAATTATGGAACACCGTAAGGTACAGTGTACTTAAGTGAAATATGGAGCATTGTATAATATAATAATAATAATAATAATAATAATAATAATAATAATAATAATAATTATTATTATTATTATTATTATTATTATAATTATTAAATATAATAATAATAAAATATGTTTATTATAATAATAGTTATATTATTATAATAGTTATTAAATATAATAATAATAAAATATGTTTATTGTGATAATAGTTATATTATTATTATTATTATTATTATTATTATTATTATTATTATTATTATTATTATTATTATTATTATTATTATTATTATTATTATTATTATTATTATTATTATTATTATCATTATTATATGGTGCAATTAAGTTAAGTTTTTTAGCTTGCAGCCCACACAAGTGATTCTATAAATACAACCCTTGTGTAGAAGCTTTCAAAATTTGATGAAATTCAATTGGTGAAACTCTTACAGTATTTCTCTCTTTTTGTCTCTCTCTCTCTCTCTCACTCAAAGCCTTCAACCGTAGCAGCTAGCACTGAGACTGAAGGAATTTGTTCGTGTGGACTGAGTAGAGGCGTTGTTCATCACACATCGCTCGTAATCACTCATTCGATTCAAAATCAAAGGTTCCATCGCCACAAGAGGTAACTGTTCTATCACTGATCATGACCATTCATAAGGATCACTAAAGGGAAAACTTTATTTTCCGTTGCGTTTTGGTACACAATTTCCCTTCAGTGGTATCAGAGCCACTTACAAAACCATACATCTGATAAATGTTTATTTTTTATCTTTATGTTTTAATTCGATTAAAGCACCGAATAAATTAACTATAATCGAGTAATTGAATTTTGGCATCAGGCTGTGTATGATTTGGATGATCGATATTGACTATGCTTTGGAATCCGAAATTAGTATGGTGAAGCAGCAATATGTCAATCGTCCTTAAGTTACACAAATATGATCGATCAAATTTTTATATGAGATATAAGTAACTATGATGCAAAGATGGTATATTGGATATACTGTTTCATTCAATCACGTAATGATTATTATTCTTTGAGTGATCCATGTTCATTTGTTTCGGAATCCGACATTAGTATGATGAAGCAATGACATGTCAATCAATCATACTGAATTTTCTATCATGGTGTTTTTGCGGTATGAAATTGTTGCATTAGGGTTTATGACGACACAAGGGTTGTGCTGTTAAAGAGGTATGTGATTAGGGTTGTGATGTCCCAAAATTTGTGCTTTAATGTTTATGGAAAGTATCAAGTGTTTATGAGGAATCTCCGGCTATCTCTGCATAATGTGATCATTCGCCAAAATTTAATTTAATTTTTTTTAATTAACAGGATTTAAATTAATAATAATAAAATGTGTTTATTGTTGTTCTCTTGTGGTGATCATTTATGGCCTTAATTTTCCTTTATTTTGTTTTGGGATTTTAAAATACAACCTGCATGTCGTGCCTCTCTTTTAATCTCTTGATGTAACTTATTTTCTCATCTCACTCTCTCGTATGTAAAACGAGTATTCTTTGATGTAATGTAATGTTACGAAGAAAGAGAAGAATACAAGATCAAAAGAAGACAATCTTGGAGATCTTGCTTGGAGAAGTGTATATCGTTATTAGGTTTAGCTTAGGTTCTCTCATTGACTTGGGAGAACAATCGCACTAAGGGTCATAACTGTTTCATTTTGTATGCATGTTGATGCATGTGGATATATGTTGATACATGTGAGAGACGATTTATATGATAAAAAAATCCAGTGAGATCAAGCTAATTGAAAAATTCCCTCAAAATTGAATATTAAGTTTATGCTTTCCAAGTTTTAGAACTCATCAAGACTAGTATCGAATAATGTAGGTTTCGCCTAACGTGAGGTGCATGTTCTATATTGGTAAGGTGTGATGGGATAAATGTAATATCCAATTTCTAAAACAATTGGTCAAACTTAACTAAACAAATTATAATAAGATTATATACATTTAGAAGATTTAGGAACGATCCATATGATGG
Source organism: Lathyrus sativus (assembly GCA_963859935.3). Taxonomy (NCBI): domain Eukaryota; kingdom Viridiplantae; phylum Streptophyta; class Magnoliopsida; order Fabales; family Fabaceae; genus Lathyrus; species Lathyrus sativus. The sequence continues at coordinate 583,376,518 of OZ012741.1, read as the reverse complement.
ATAAGAATAAGGAGTTATTCACCCAACTAAAAATATTCGAGAATTGTATTAGATACAATTGGAAGGAGTTCCTACCTAAATAACTAAGTTTTGTGTAATCAACCTAACACTGACTTAAAATAAAGTGAAATATGGATCTCAATCCACTAGAAAATACTCAAACAGGATTTTTCGAATCAAATGATGTAGGTCATTTAGTTTGAGTAAAATAATGGGAGGGTATTTAATTAAAGGCCTAATTGAATATGTTGGTTTTAATTGATACCTATAATTTCACATTTCTTATGTAGATTACCATGATAACAAACACCTCTAACAACATTTTGTTATCAATCCTTGATAAGGAAAAATTGTCTGGGACAAATTTTCTGGATTGACACCGAAACTGGAGGATTGTCCTCAAACATGATAAAAAATTGTATGTCTTAGAGGCACTTGTTCTTAAAGAGGAGCCTCCTAGTTCTGCTTCTAAGGCTGAAAGAGATGCTTATAAGAAGCATGTCGATGATGTCAATGAAATTGCTTGCCTCATGTTGGCTACCATGAATTTTGAATTGCAAAAGCAACATGAAAACATGGCAGCGTTCGATATGATCGAACAACTGAAGATGCTCTATCAAGAGCAGGAAAAGCATGAGAGATTTGAAGTTTCAAAAGCCACTTTTCAAGGAAAGCTTGCCGAGGGAGCCCCACTAGGTCCCCATGTACTCAAGATGATTGGGTATGTGGAGAACCTTGAAAGATTGGGTTTTCCCCTCAAAACGGAGCTTGCGACTGATTTGATCCTGCATTTTAACATGAGTGATATGGACAAAAGTCTTCCAGAGCTGCTAAGCACGTTAAAAACTGATGAACAGAATCTGAAGTCAAAAGTCTTCAAGAATAAAGTACAAAACCAACTAGGTAAGAATATTAAAACTCTTCGATCAGATCGAGGTGGTGATATTTAGGCCTACAATTTGATGACCATATAAAAGAGTGTGGGATTTTATCCCAACTCATTCCTCCTGGAACACCACAATGGAATGGTGTATCTGAGAGAAGAAATCGAACCTTATTAGACATGGTCTGTTCCATGATGAGTCATGTGGATCTTCCAAACTCCTTTTAGGGACATGCACTTATGACAACAACTTGCACACTTAACTGTGTTCCATCCAAAAAGGTTGAGAAGACACCATATGAGATATGGAGTGGTAAGAAACCACATATGTCTTACATGAAGGTTTTGGGTTTTGAAGTTTATGTGAAACAACAAATTTCAACTAAGCTTGAGCCCAGATATGACAAATGCTTATTTGTGGGGTATCCTAAAGAAACAAGATGATATTACTTTTACAATCCTTCAAAGGGCAAAATGTTTGTCGCTCGAACTGGAGTTTTCTTGGAAAAGGGATTTATTTCCAAAGGAATCAGTGGGAGGAAAGTAGAGCTTGAAGAAATTCAAGAATCACAAAGCATTGATACACCTGTGGAGGAATTAGAGCATGAATCACAAGTAGTTATGGAAGAGCAACTTGCTCAAGTAGAATAAGACCAGCGTAGGTCGAGTAGAATACGTCACCAACCATAAAGATATGGATATCTCGTAATTGATCAAGGTGATGTATTACTCATGGATTAAGATGAGCCTGTAACCTACCAAGAGGCCATAACTGGTCCCGAGTATAAGAAGTGGCTAGAAGCCATGAAATCTGAAATGGATTCCATGTACACAAATTAGGTTTGGACCTTGGTAGAGCCTCATGTAGGAGTTAATCCTATAGGATAGAAGTGGGTCTTCAAAAAGAAGGCTGACATGGATAGTAAGGTACATACCTATAAGGCAAGACTAGTTGTTAAAGGCTATAAAAAAATTCATGGGGTAGACTATGATGAAACCTTTTCACCAGTTTCAATGCTTAAATCTGTTCGGATTTTACTTGCTATCGCTGCATATCATGATTATGAAATATGACAGATGGATATCAAGATTGATTTTCTTAATGGGAATCTTCTTGAGGATGTGTACATGACACAACCTAAAGGATTTGACATACAAAAAGAAGCCCAAAAGATATGCAAGTTACAACAATCAATATATGGATTGAAGCAAGCTTCCAAAAGCTGGAATCTTTGGTTTGATGAAACTGTAGAACAATATGGATTTATAAAGAATGAAGATGGGCCTTGTGTCTATAAGAAGATTAGTGGGAGCATGATCGTCTTCCTGGTATTATATGTAGATGACATATTACTCATAGGTAAATGCTTTTCTATGAAATAGCTTGGTGAAACAACCTATATATTAGGAATCAAGATCTATAAAGATAGATCACAAAAACTGTTTGGCCTAAGTCAGAGTACACACATAGACAAAGTGTTGAGACGCTTTAATATTCATGATACAAGAAAGGATTCATACCTATGAAACATGGCTTGTGTCTATAAAAAATACAATCCCCTTCAACTAAGGAAGAAAGGGATCATATGAATAAGATTCCATATGCATCTGCAATAGGATATGTCATGTATGTCATGTTATGTATTCGACCACATGTCTCGTATGCTTTAAGTGCAACGAGTAGGTGCCAATTTAATCCCAGTAATGCTCATTAGGTAGTTGTTAAGAATATAATTAAGTACTTGAGAAGGACTAAGGACTCATTCTTGGTATATGGAGGTCAGGAAGAGCTTGTTGTAATTGAATACAACGATGTTAGCTTCCAGACAGATAAGGATGACTTCAGATTGCAATCTAGTTATATGTTCTGCTTAAATGGTGGTGTTGTGAGCTGGAAAAGTTCAAAGCAAGAAATAGTTGTTGATTCTACAACCGAGGCCGAGTACATTGTTGCCTCAAATGCAGCAAAGGAAGTTGTTTTGATCAAGAAGTTCATTAGTGAACTTGGCATAGTCCCTAGCATTGTGGATCCTATTAATCTTTATTATGATGACAATGGTGTTATAAAACAAGCTAAGGAGCCAAAATCTCACCAACAATCCAAATACAAACTTAGGCGTTATCACCTCATTCGAAAGATAATAGATCAGGGAGATATGAAGATATGCAAAGTACCTACACTTGATAATGTTGCAAACCCACTAACAAAGCCTCATGCGCAACAAAAGCATGATGGACATACTATATCTATGGGTATTATGGGTATGCCTGATTGGCTCTAGTGCTAGTGGAAGATTGTTGGTTTAAGCCCTAGAGGCCAATACTTTTGATATTTGTATCGAATTACTTATTATTAAAAAAAGGAATTTCTTTATTATGGTTGTTTTTCCAGAATAATAAAGTCCCTAAAATAGCTAGTTTGTTTAATGAAATATTAAGTGTGACTTAATCGTGAGATCCCATTAAACATAAGGACACTATTCTTAAAGTATTCATAGTCGAGCTTTATTGTGAAGTGCGATAACCTTTAGGCATTAAGACTATTATGTAGATAGACTGATGATCACATCTCATGGATCATGTATAAAGAGTTATCAAGTCTTAATATAGGTATGACTATTAGGAGTACTATTTATACTAGATTGACCCACTACAAGAGTACGACATAGAATGTTATGCAAAGTGTCATAAGTTACTCTCATGGTGATAGTGGTGTATACCACCCTTCGATATGAAACCACTATGTACCATAGATGGAGAGTCTAGTACTTTATTATTGATCTAACATTGTCCGTAACTGAATGACCATAAAGACAGTTGATGGATACTCCACAAAGCATGCTGGGGGACATGAGTGATCTAGATGGAATTTGCCCATCCTGCATAGCAGGATAAATGTCTAAGAGCTCAATATTGAACTGGACAAGGATGACACGAGTATATGCCTTGTGTTCAATATTGAGAAAAGGACAAAAGGATAATTGTACACATAAATACTATCACAAAAGGCTTTGTCAGATCACATGACATTTTCGTGACTTAGGTAGTAGTGGTATGTGGCTAGATACTGCTCACTGTTTATTATATTAAAATATATAATTTAATATAATTGTCAACGTAACGAGAACCTATAGGGTCACACACATAAGGACAGATTGATGAGAGATAAAATAAATAAGGAACATTGTAAGGTACGATGTACTTGAGAGAATTATAGAACACCGTAAGGTATGATGTACTTAAGTGAAATATGGAACATCGTATAAAAATAATAATAAGAGTTAATATTATTATTATTATTATTATTATTATTATTATTATTATTATTATTATTATTATTATTATTATTATAGTTATTAAATATAATAATAATAAAATAAGTTTATTATAATAATGATTATATTATTATTATTATTATTATTATTATTATTATTATTATTATTATTATTATTATTATTATTATATGATACACTTAAGTTGGATTTTTTAGCTTGCAGCCCACACAAGTGGTTCTATAAATACAACACTTGTGTATAAGCTTTCAGAACTTGATGAAATTCAGTTGGTAAAATTCTGGTCGTATTTCTCTCTTTTTCTCTCTCACTCAAAGCCTTCAATCGTAGCAGCTAGCATTGAGACTGAAGAAATCTGTTTGTGTGGACTGAGTAGAGACGTTGTTCATCATACATCGTTTGTGATCACTTCTTCGATTCAGAATCAAAGGTTCCATCGCCGCTAGAGGTAACCGTTCTATCACTGATCATGACCATTTGTAAGGATCACTAAAGGGAAAATTTTATTTCCGCTGCGTTTTGGATCGCAATTTCCCTTCATAGAGGATGCATAAAGCTCTGTATGGACTTAAGCAAGCTCCAAGAGCTTAAAGTAAGAATATGAATAGCTTTCTAAGGGAGAAGAAATTTGTGAAGTGTACAATTGAGCATGAAGTATATGTAAGACGAAGCAATAATGAATTTCTTATACTATGTCTCTATGTCGATGACCGGTTGAAAACAGGAAGTTGCAAGAAGAAGATCAAAGATTTCAAACATGACATAAGTGGGGAGTTTGAAACGTAAGACTTGGGAAACCACTCATAATTCCTTGGTATCAAATTCTACAAGAATAGTAGAGGCTTGATGAAGCACCAAAGAATGTATGCAGGCGAAATAGTCAAGAGATTTGAGATGCAAGATTGCAACCCAACTTCGACTCCATCTAAGCCCAGAATGCAACTGTTGGAAGACTCATTGGATCACTTTGATAACTTTGTCACACAAGACTTGATCTAGCATACAATGTAGGTATGGTGAGTAGATTCATGTAGAAGTCAAAGATATCACACCTAGTAGTGACGAAGAAGATAATAAAGTGTCTGAAAGGAACTCTCGACTATGGCATTTTGTTTCCTACCGCTGATAAAGGAAAAGAATGCAAGTTAGTGGGATACACCGACTCAAGTTGGTGTAGTAATGCTGAGGATAGAAAATCATCAATTGGCTATGTATTTATGTTAGGTGGTGCACCAATTGCTTGAAGTTCAAGAAAGAAATTAGTAGTGACACTATCGTCATGTGAAGCAAAGTACATAGATGCTTCTCTCGATGCATGTCAAGTAACATGGATGGTGAATTTATTCGAAGAAATTACAGTGAAGAATCATAAAAAAAATTACCATGAACATCGACAACATGTCTGCTATTAACCTGGCGAAGAATCCGATAGCATATGTTCGAAACAAGCACATCGAAATGTGATTCCATTATCTTCGAGAGCAAGTAGCAGATGAGAATATAAACTTGAAATACTGCAGAATTGAGAATCAGTTGCAGATATCATGACGATGGGAGTGTTGGTTGAATTGTTCAAGAAGTTAAGGTATATGATATATATATATATATATATATATATATATATATATATATATATATATATATATATATATATATATATATATATATATATATATATATATATATATATATATATATATATATATATATATATATATATTCATATATAGCTTAGACACAATGAAGTAGGCGGTGTATTGAATTTTAATTCCTTGTGTCAAAGCAGGTTGCTCGACAGGGACAAGGAAGTTGCCGAATATGATAGTGTGTGTGTCAAAACACCTAGTTATCGAAGTGTTAAGGAGTTAACCTCGACATGAATTTTGTCTTAAACCTATTTTGTAATGTTAGTAGAATTAGATATTTTGGGTCTTTTGTTTTTGGGATTTGCTTAGGGAGCAAGCAAGACAAATCTATAAATAGGGAGTAAGCATATTATTGTAAAGTGATTCATTTGAATAAAATTGCAGTTTTGAGAGTAGATAGTTACTTTGCAGAAATTCTCTTTCTTTCCCTGTTTTAGTTTTGAATCCCTAATTTCCTTTCTTCCTAATTCAAGTTTTATATTCTTGTTTTCATCACCATTGTGCAGCAATACAATCTTACAATCAAGGTTGGTTGATTCATTCGAGTGAAGCGTGAAGAACAAGAGGGAATTAATCGGTTGGTTGAATCTTGTTCATCAAGATTGAGTCAGAATTATGTAAAGTCTTGGATTTAATTCCAACATCTGGTATCTAGAGCATTGACTGAGCGATTCGTTGAAAGCAAAATACGATGACGATAAATAATCTAAACAGACATTTTTCAGAGAGTCTCTCAATTCATAAGAGTCGGAATATGAAAATTGGTGCAAACAAATGAAGATGATTTTCTGTTATCAAGATCTTCTAAATCTTATCAAAGAAACAGTAACTAAGTTCACATCACCAAATAAAATTCAGGTGTGGTAATTATATCATTGAGCAAGATTAGTTATGAGAGTGCAAGCGAGAGTTTTTTAAGTTGCTTTTAGAGTAATCATATGTTATCATTCCTCTCCAAATACAATCATTATTATTAATAATATATAGAGATGCTTATGGTTGGATTTTTCACATAACCAATCTATAATCAATTTATAATCATTTATCATAATCGGATATTACAATCAATTCATATAAATGATATTGCTTTTACAAACTCGATTTTATAATTGATTATATCCATAACCAAATTTCATAACCGATTAGAAAATTTTTAACCGGTTTTATAGTTTATATCCGATTTTAAATTTAAAACCAATTTTAGATCTAAAAATCCGACTTTTAAAATTAAATATTATTTTTTTATAATTGGTTTTCCAGTTAAAACTGGTTTCGGGCATTATTATCCAAAAATTTTAAAATGGATTTTACCAAAACGATTTTTTTTTTTCATTTTTCTTAAAAATAAATATCATAAAAAATCATAGATCCAGACTTTTATATATATTTTTAAATATAATGTTACAAAAGCATGCATTGTGCACTTTTCATGGCTGCTGTTCTAAGACTCAACTCCAGTCACAATGTCACCAAATTAACATACTAATTCAAATTGAATCACCAAAACTATTGCAAATGTATCGTCCCTCCACATGCGAACTCATAGTTAACTCAATATTCTAAACCAATGCAAAGTTTCTTTCAATCCAAATCCAATATTTCATAAGTGATGCAATAAATAATTCCATTTAATCATGTAATCATGCGCTCCTAAATCTAACTTAAGCTAAAGAATCTTAAATAGGCGAACTTTGATTAAAACCATATTAATGATATGTTTAAATTATAAATATTTTCCAATTTCACTCTTTCATAAACATAACGAAAAGAATGGAAATAATTATATACTTAATATTAAATTACATACATATATAAAAAGAACAAACCATTGTGTTCCCTTAATACATTAAGGTCCATGAAATTATCACAAATTATTCTGCAACATTTCAACAAATAAAACAAAAAAAACCATATGAAAACTGCAAGTTGTTCAATGGATACTTAAGAAAATGTGGCAAGAAATACATATTATTATTATTCTTCAAGAATCAACTCATCCTTGAAAAAAAGAAAAAGAAATAGCCATAATATTATTATATAATAATTACTATTATATATTGTACCAATAAATGCATATATATGTTCCATGACTTGTTTGCAACATTTAACCAGTGTTTCTGGCACAATGTGTGATTCTATTGCAACCACGACGATAAGGGTTGGCCCTCTGTCTCTTCTGGCAATCATAGTAAGATTGTCCACGACGACCACATGGGATTGAGTTAGCCCTTAATGCACCATAGCTAATGTACTTTTTCCTCCCGGCGAGGGATCGACGATTTGACTCAGAATCCATCATCATCTCGTTGTCCTCGCCGATGAGATCACCCACGCTGACGGGGTTATGAAAGCTAAATTCATGAACTTTAGAAGCTTCCGCGGCTACCAAGGTGATCGCCATGGCTAGCACCAAGAAAGCAAGCCATGGCCTAATGGTTGTTGTCATGAGATAATATGATTTTTTTTGTTTGAGGGAAAGAGAAAAGAGAAAATCTCTGTGTTTATTGCCTTTGTTCCTTCTCTTCCTAGTAGATGTGAGAAATAGGAGGATAAAATAGGATACAAGTTTAAAAAATAGAATGTTTGTTGGTGGTGTTTTATTTGTGACTTAACGTGATTTTGGGTATTCTACGGTTTATTGCTCCTAAGTTTTCTCTTATATTTGGTGAATGTGGTAATGGTATTACCAATGCATAACTAATTTTGCAATGTAAGATGCTAAATTTAGCTTTGGACTCTAAAAGTGGCATACTCCAATTACTAATATAGGCTCAAAACACCTTCAAATCCATTCATCTAATTCGATCAAATGAAGGTTTTTAGATTTAATTGTTAATAATGTTCAAGAATAGAGTGGTGAGGAGTTGTCATACAACACACCATATTCTTATTACTGTTTTGCTATTTTTTTTTTAAATGTTAATTCAAATTTTAGTAGCTTATGCTTCTTTTTTTCTTCTTTATTTTATGTTTGATTATTATATAATTAAAAAGTTTAAAATAAAAATATTAATTAATGATGAAATTTGTAAATTTAAGTGAGATTTTAAATTTTAAGTCACACTCTTTTAAATTTTAATTGACACTCAAATCATCAATTATCATTCATCGTATCATTAGTGTATGATATCGTCAATTAGTTACGTAAGACTTTATGTAAAAATTTGAAGGGAAAGGGAAGAGAGAGAGAGATTAAAAAATGAATTTTTTAGTAAAACATAGAGAAATTTTAAATATTTTTTAGAAAAAGAATTTAGTTGGTGGGATGATATATATAGGTACATTTAGGGCTGGTGAAACTGCAACCATTAAGGATAAAGTACTTGAGAATGGTGATAAAATTGATAGGAATATTTTCCATCACATAGTTATTGTCAATGGAAAGGAAGGAAATAGTCCCTATGTATCCACCGTGATGTCGGATTTTGAAGGAGAGTTTGATAATTGGAAGATTTCCTTCACTCCCATTAGGGTTGGATTGTTCAATGTGCTCATTAATGAAGATCGATATAAAGTTTCTGACTCGTCGTTACATTTTCAAGTTGAACTAGGTTTAGTCAAAACCCTAACTTAAGTGGCAGAAATATAAGCACTTTCGTGTCTGTTTGAATTAGTTAGTCCATACCATGATGCTATTAGTTGAAGGGAACATGTATCCATCTGTGTGTATGGCATCATGGAAAGGGATAAAATATGAGTTTGAAGTTGGTTCTAAAGTTACAATCATGGTGCTATATGTATATACTATTAGAAATATTGTTAAAGTTGAATGGATACAGGTATGAATCGTCAATGAAATCACTTTCCTTATAATTATTTCAAGCACTCTCAAATTTCTTAGAGTTGGAACACAAGAATACCCAGGATAATTCAGCATATACTCGAGTATGCACAAGACCGACGAAAACTCGAATGTAGGGAAGAGTATCTAGAATTTTAGTGAAGAGAACGTATTTTTTTGTTTTATTTTTTTGAATCCGAAATGAAGTATTTATAGGTCATATTGGTATTGTTTAACAAGGTTGCAACTCTTGGTGAAACAACTTCCTTATACCAAGAGTTACAAGTTTTTGCCAAAAGTTAATTTTACCAAAAGTTATATTTTTTTCGCCTACAACAACATTCTTCAAGAGTTACATATTCTCATTCTACAACACTCCACAAAGTGTTTCCTATTTTTGAATTCAAAACTACTGCAACACTTCATAAGTGTTGCTTATATTTGAGTTCAAAACTAATCTTCAGTTGCATATTTTCTTGTCGTTTTGAAACACACTCGAGATTATCAATTCTTAATAATTTATAATAATCCCCCACTTTTTCTAATAATGACAAGACCAATTCCAGAAAATGAGAGGAAAAGAATATTAATAAAATTAAGAATCTTTCGATTTGAAGTAAACCTTAGTAAGGATAACACAAAGTTTAATCGGAATGTTAGGTAGCTATGCTTTGAACCATTATCTCTTGTGATTATACCAGTGTTACCTTACAGACATTCTTTAGTGGTTATTCGCCTACATCTCTCGCCTATCACTATTTATGGCCATGTGATTTTCTTGTTTTTATGAGAGAAACTCCAACTCTCACTTTGAGACGACACCATCTCAAAATTCACATAGGTGAAGTTCATATTGTATCCTTTTTCGTGACATATACCCTCGGTATTGAACTTCATTAAGAGTTTAAATAAAATTCAACCCACATCCAAATAAATGACTTGTTGTTACCCATTGAATCTTGAGGTTAATGTTCTGTTAACGTAAGATTGGGTTGCCTCCGTTGTCGGAACTCTGGCCAATGGCTTAGTAAATGGATCAAGAAGGTTATAGCTCGATCGTATATATGTCAATGATTACATCCTTAATCAATTTTATCACGAAAGAATTTCTAAGTCCTACTTGCCTAGACTTTCTGCTATACACTTTTTGTATGATTTAGTTAAAGTGGTTTGACTACCGCAATGTATCAACACCTTTGAAACATTGTCTTTAGCCAATGGAATTTCCAAAAGAAGGCCCTTCAACTATTCAGCTTCTTCACCAGCAGAAGCAAGAGCCTCGAACTCTGATTCTATGGTTGAGAGTGTGATCCACATTTATTTCTTACTCTTCCAAGAAATTGCACCCATAACTAGTGTGAATCTCCACCCAAATGCAGATTTATGATATTCAACATTCAATATTCAACTCGCATCAGTATATCCTTCTAATATGGCAGGAAATCTACCATAATGGAGACCAACATTTTGGGTTTTCATAACATAGCCTAAAATTCGAATGATGGCCTTCCGGTGCTCACCATTTGGATTACTAGTAAAATCTACTCATTTTACCAATTGCAAATGCTATGTCGGGTTTAGTATATTGCATGCACTTGCATATTCCAATTGAGCCAAAAATCTTCCATCATCCTTTTGAGGTTTTACACTAAGATCAAATGGAGTGGCTGCTTCATTAAAGCATAAGTGTTTGAACTTATCAAGCACTTTCTCAAAATAATGTGTTTGACTAAGTTCATAACTCCCACTATTTTGCTTTACTTTGATTCTCAAAAGTGTGTCAACTAGTCCAAGATCATTCATATTTAATGTGGAAGTTAGAAACATCTTTGTTTCTAAAATTTCATTCATCTTGTTGCTAATGATCAATCATATAATCAACATGTAGACAAAGGAATATCATAATATTCTCATATAAATTTTTATACAAATACTTGTAACAAGAATCAGATGAAGAATGTTTTTAGATAATCACGCATGATGGTGTAAGAAGATCTTAGATAAAGTGATAGATGAAATTATGAGTAATTTAAAGTAGTATAATATAAATTACAATGAGAACCTTAGTTATGTTCACTTGTCTCAAATATTCACTTGAATTTCTATGTTAAACCTTCTTGGTCGACTTCATCATTGATGTATAGACACTTTTGATCTTTTTCTTATTTGATAATCTTTGTCTTCATCAAAACTCAACTAGATATAAGATGTATTCCTCACAATCTTCCCCATTTGATGATGACAAAATATTTGAATTTCTGTTTTGATAATGTTTGAAAATCTCCCCTTAAATTGTGTGTCTCCTCATTAATTGGTGAATCTTGTAATGACTAAGTCAAACTATTGATGTCATTGTTTTTGGTGCTTGTTTTAATCCATACAAGGATTTGACAAGTTTCCACACCTTTTATTCATTATCAGGAAGCACATAACCTTATGGTTTCTCCATGTAAATCTCCTAATCGAGATCTTCATATTGAAATTTTGTTTGACATCCATTTTATGAACTGTAAATTCATGAAAAGAAGCTAATTTAAACGATACTCTATTTGTTGTCATCTTCTCTACTAGTGCATATGTATCAAAATAATTAACACATTCCTTTTATCTAAAAACCTTTTGGTTTGACATTATAAAGTTCATTTTGTCTCTGATAGTGTCCTTCCAAAAGGAGAAGTCATTTGAAGCTAATTCTTCTCTTTAAGTCTTAAGATCATCTTCCACTTGAAGAACAATAGGAATCTTACGAATAAAATTCTTACTATTTCCTTCCATTAGATAAAAGAAATAAATTGACTATGAATTTTTTTCATTTCTAGATCCTTAACCTTTCAGACTCTTTTACTTATTCTAAGTTCTGGTTGTTTTTTCAGCAATCCATTAATAATCTTCCTCGGGCGATTCTTCATTAGTGATGAACTTTTGATTTGTGTTTCAATAATTCGTTGAGAACCTTCCTCATGAGATTTTCAATTGTGGGAATCTCGAATTCCTTATCCTCCGTGATAAAATTCTCAAATTTTCGCATAATTACATTAGACTCTAAATTCATAAGTCTATATAAGTCATGGTCCATTTTCTCATGATCTTTATATACCTTTTAATAATAAATTTTATCAAACACAAACAATTCACATATCATATAGATCATAGTTCAAATACATATTTTAGAATTATAAACTTCAATAAATTTGATCTCTTCGATGATTAAGAAATTTCATCTTTAATAAATAATTTCAAATTAATAAAATAATAACAATATTCTCATTTCATATGATACTTCGTTTCAAAATTACTTTCAGGCTAAAATGCATCCACACCATGTTTATAACCAAATAATTGAGAATTATCAAAATAATTTTATATATATTACACAGTGGATTGAGAATTGAACAATGGTATCATGATACTTTTATAGTTTTTCCAAAATGAAAATCATCTGAATATTGGACTATTTGTCATTTTGGCATGGATTCCAACAATTTGAAAACAATGAATTTCAAACTGCTCTATTTTCTATGAGAAATAATAAAAACGTACTTGAATATATGGCGTCGATTTCTATTTGTGTTTAAAATATGTTTACGACAAGCAATTTATCTTTTGATGCTTGAAACGAAAGTGTCAGTTGTCATTATTTGAATTACTTATAAGATTGTTAGAAATGGCGGTAAAGTTGAATGGATACAGGTTTGAATCATGAACGAAATCATTTTCCTTATAAGTATTTCAAGCACTCCCACATGTATTAGAGTTGGAACACAGGAATACCCAAGATAATTAAGCCTATACTCGAGTTTGTGTTAGAAATAATTTATATTTTACTATTACATGGAGACTAAGTTTATTATAGGGTATTTTAGTACTTTAGTGTGTTGCCTTTGTGGCCCTAGTTTTTCTGTGTATAAATAGACTAGTGGTAGATGTCATTTATCATTCTTCCTTATAACTTTTGTAGCTGTCATTTGCATAGTAGAAATGTATTCTCTCATTCTATTCATTTTTTAACCTTGTGCACCAACAATTGGTATCTAGAGCTCCGGTTCAGATCCACAGGGAAACACGAGTGAAACGGTGAGGCGTTGTGTGGTTGATTTCGTTTCTTGAATTTGTGCTGAATCTTGAACAAAATCGTAACAGAATCACATTTTCTAATTCTGCGGGATTGGGAAACACTGTGTTTGGTGAGATCTGAGTGATTGCATAAGGTTGAAGGTGAACGGAAATGGTGGTCTGAGCACTAAGCTTCCAGTGTTTGATGGGAAAAACTGGACTCGTTGGATGATTCAGATGCGTGTATTGTTTGGTGCTCAAGATATGTTTGATCTTGTCACTGAAGTTTAGGTTCCAATAGTAGCAAATGCAACAGAGCAACAAAAGAACGTACAGAAAGATACGAGGAAGAAAATTAGAAAGCATTATTTTACATCCACCGGTGTGTGAATGCAAATGTGTTTGAGAAAATCGTTGATTCAATGACGGCAAAGGTTGCGTGGGATACATTAGTCAGGTGCTATGATGGTGACGTATCAATGAAGAAGATGAAGCTTCAGTCCCTATGAAAGCAGTATGAGAATCTCAACATGAAAAACAATGAGAATGTATCTGAGTACATCTCTAGAGTGATTTTGATCACTAATGAGATGAAAGCTTATAAAGAAACCCTTTTTGAACAAGTAATCATTGACAAGGTATTGAGATCCCTTACCCCTCAGTTTGATTACATTGTGGTAGCAATAGAACATTCTAAAGATCTTAGCACCATGAGAATTGAAGAGTTGCAAAGTAATCTAGAGGCACAAGAGTTACGTCTGATTGAGAGAACTTATGAAAGGGAAGTAGAGCAACAGGCTCTGAAAATAGTTTATGGTAAGAAGCATCAAAATCAATCTTGGTCAGAATTCAAGAGAAGATCTGATGGTGTTCATAAGTCAAAAACCTCAACTTCTGATAAGCAGAAGAATGCTTAGAAGGGAAAAGAGAGGTATGACAAGAAGAAGATCCAGTGCTACTGTTGTAAGAAGTTTGATCATTTTGTTGATGATTATTGGTCAAACAGAAAGGAAGTAAGAAGAAGAAAATAAAGCCAACAGTTCTGATGATGAATCTGTGCTACTGATGGCTTATGAATCTGATGACACAGATTTGACAGACTGATGGTATATGGACATTGGCTGCTCAAATCATCTGACTGGAAATAAGAAATGGCTGGTTAATTTTGACTCTCGTAAGAGGACAAAGATCAAATGTGTTGATGATAAATACCTCAACACTGAAGGTATGGGAAATGTCAGATTCGTTCTGAACAATGGGAAAACAACATTGATTCAGAAAGTGTGGTATGTACCTGACATGAAAAGCAATTTGATGAGTATGAGGCAACTAATTGAGAAAGGTTTTTCAGTTACCGTGAAGGACAAACTTCTGAAATTGTGTGAATGTAATCAAAAGCTGATTATGGAGTCAGAACAGGGAAGGAATAGAACATTCAAGGTGAATGTAAAAAATGCAGACTCTGAATGTCTTAGTGCAACAAGTGTTGTGAAGGAAAGTGAGTTGTGGTACAGAAGATTTGGTCATCTGAATTTCAGAAGCTTAGGGCATCTAAATTCGAAGAAGTTGGTATATGGAATCCCTACAATTAAGAAGCCTGAGAAGTCTGAGAAGTCATGCAAAGTGTGCATGGAAGGAAAGAAACCAAGATTGTCATTTGCGTCAGAAATAGCTCCAAGAGCAAAGCATACTTTGGGAGTAATGCATTATGATGTGTGTGGTCCATTTCCAATAGCATCGATTGGAGGGAAATAAATACTTTGTGTCATTTTTTGATGAATTCACAATAATGACATGGGTATCCCTTATAAAGTTCAAACACGAGGTGTTTACTGAGTTCAAGAAGTTCATAATGAAGGCTGAGAATCAGAGTGGTTAGACTCTGAAGATTCTCATAACTAATGGTGGAGGTGAGTATAACTCTACGGAGTTCAGAAAGCTATGTGAGGAGAGTGGAATTGAGCATGAGGTTACTGCTCCTTATACTCCCCAACATAATGGTATTGTTGAGAGAAGAAATCATACTTTGCTTGATATGACGAGAAGCATGTTGAAGGGTAAGAAGCTTCCTTATACCTTATAGGGAGAAGTTGTTGCCACCACAGTATATGTGCTCAATAGATGTCCAACGAAGAAGATGAAGGAAATAGTTACTATTCATAAGTGGACTGGAGATAAGCAAAGTGTTAGCCATCTGAAGGTATTTGGTTATGTATGTTACAAACATGTTCCAGAAGCCAGAAGACAGAAGATGGATGATAGAAGGAAAGTAATGTTACTAGTGGGGTACCACAGTACAGGTGCGTAAAAGATCTATTGTCCAGAAACTAATAAAGTTGAATTCAGCAGAGAAGTTATTGTAAGGGAATCAGAAACTTGGGATTAGAATAAGTCTCAATCGAACTCTGATGTAAGAACTTCTAAAGAAAGTTCAGAATTAGAAGTTTCTGCAGATGAGTCAGAAACTGGAAAAGATTCTGAAGTTGGAGTAGACTCTGGTGATGATTCTGACTCTTAAGGAGACTCAGAAGGTGAAGATGATTATGATCCAAATTCTAGTGGTGATTCAGATTCTGGGAATATTCCAGACTCTGAAGGTGGTCAAGGTTCTGAAGAAGGTCAAACTTCTGAAGCAAGAGCTTCTAATGGAGAAGCTTCTGAAGATAGAACATCTGGAGTTTAAGCATCCAAAGAAGATTCTGAACAAGGTCATAGGCCACAAAGAATCTGAAACATTCCGAGAAGATTTGCAGAGTTTGACATGCTAAAAGACACTGAAGTAGATCCTGAAGGAGAAGTTATTCAGTATGCCATGTTAGTAGACTCTGAAATTGTAAGCACAGAAGAGGCTCTTGAGCAGAAATTCTGGCTGAAGGCCATGAAAGAAGAACTTGATGCTATAGAGAGGAACAAGACTTGGAAGCTGGCAAAACTTCCAAAGGACAAGAAAGCCATCATCGTCAAATGGGTTCTCAAGCAGAAGTTAAAGCCAGATGGATCAATTGGCAAACACAAAGCGAGGTTAGTAGCAAGAGGATTTCTGCAGAAACCTGGGCTGGATTATTCTAAAGTGTTTGCACTTGTAGCAAGACATGAAACAATCAGACTGGTGATTGCAATAGTTGCTAACAGGAATTGGCCTCTAATGCACTTAGATGTGAAATCTACATTTCTGAATGGTCTATTACAAGAAGAGGTATACGTGTCACAACCTCCTGGATTTGTTAAAAAGAATCAGGAAGGGATGGTGTATAGATTACATAAAGCTTTGTATGGATTGAAGCAAGCGCCCAGAGCCTGGAATTTGAAGATTGATTAATTTTTCAAGGAGCAGGGGTTTCAGAAATGTGAGATGGAGTACGGTGTTTATGTTCAACATACTTCTAAAGGCAATATAATTCTGGTGTGTTTGTATGTTGATGACATAGTGCTGACGAAGAGTTCTGAACAAGAGATAGCTAAGTTCAAGAAGGTGTTGGTGAATGAGTTTGAAATGACTGATCTCGGGAAAATGACATATTTTATAGGGATGGAGTTTATATACTCTGAGAAGGGTATCATTTTGCATCAACTGAAGTATGAACTCGAGCTTCTGAAGAGATTTAAGATGCATAACTATAAGGCTGCTAACACACCTGCAGATACAAATCAGAAACTGGATTTTGATTTTGATGGTGAGGATGTGGATGCTACAACGTTCAAACAGTTGGTTGGTTCTCTAAGGTATCTGTGTAATACCAGAACTGATAACTATTATGCAGCTGGAATGATCAGTAGGTTCATGAGTAAACTTAAGTGGTCCCATTACCAAGCTGCTATCAAAATTCTGAAGTATATCAAGGAAAATTTGAAGTGTGGAATGTTATTCCCTTCTGGAAGAAAGATTGAATCATAATTTTTGAGTTATTCAGATTCTGATTGGTGTGGAGACAAAGATGACAGAAAAATTACTTCTGGGTACTTGTTTAAGTTTCTGGGAGGTCCTATTTCTTGGTGTTCCAAGAAACAACATGTTGTTGCACTGTCAACTTGTGAAGCTGAATATATCACAAGCGTTGTGACTGCATGTCAAGCTGTGTGGATTCTGAACTTACTGCAAGATCTGAAGATCAAAGTTAATAAGCCTCTGAAGCTGATGATTGATAACAAGTCTGCAATCAATCTTGCCATAAACCCAGTGCTGCATGGGAGAGCAAGCATATTGAGACTAAGTTCCACTTTCTAAGAAATCAAGTTCAGAATGGAGTGCTAGAACACTGTAGCACCCAGAAGCAGCTGGCAGATGTTCTGACGAAGGCTATCAAGACCGATCAATTTCTTCGCTTAAGGGATGGAATTGGTGTTGTCGATTTTAAGTAAATATAAATTAAAGGATGGTGTTAGAAATAATTTATTTTTTACTATTACTTGGAGACTAAGTTTATTATAGGGTATTTTAGTACTTTAGTATGTTTCCTATGTGACCCTAGTTTTTATGTGTCTAAATAGACTAGTGGTAGATGTCATTTATCATTCTTCCTTAGAACTTTTGTAGCCGTCATTTGCAGAGTAGAAATATATTCTCTCATTCTACTCATCTTGTTTAACCTTGTGCACCAACAATTTGCACAAGACTGACGAAAACTCGAATGTAGGAAAGAGTATCTGAAATTTTTGTGAAGAGAATTTATTTTTTGTTGTGATTTTCTGAATCCGGAATAAAGTATTTATAGGTCATATTTGTGTTGTTTCACAAGGTTACGACCCTTGGTGAAACAACTTTTTTTACCAAGAGTTATAAGTTTTTGTTGTTAGACCCGTTCAAAACCTTATGATTTCTACCGATATAGAAATCAAAAATAAAACTCTAAAATAATTCTTACAAGTCGATCTAGCATCAACTTGTATCTCTTAAACCCATATCCGAATACAATTATGAGAATGAAGGCGTGAAAGTATACCTGAATTTGCCATTGAAGTCGTTGAAGGTTTCAGATATGTGATCTTCTGATTTGTAGAGTTTCTTAGGGTTCCTTGAATCTCCTCTGATGGGGGTGAAGAGAGAAAACCTCATAAAACATATTTTGTGCATACTCTATGAAGCTAGTGGGATTATACCTGAGTGAATCACACACTCAAAGATACAACAGAGTCGCCAGCGAACTTTATTTAGTCCCAAAGAACAGGGAAAATATTGATAAAACCCAAGGGAAGAGAAACGGGAAAGGGGGTCGGTTATGCGAAAGGAAGGTACTAGCATCTTAAGCATCCTTCGTACCCGACGGGAACCATTATGCTTGCTTCTAGGCTTGGATGGGTTATCTATCTAAAGGCTTCTAGCTAAAAAAGGAAGGAAAGAAAAGAAAGAAAAAGAAAGAAAGGAAAGTGCTCACGGAGGATTAGGGCCCTCGTGCCTACGTACCCTCATAGTGCAACGAGGAAGTCCGAGCTCCGTAGTTCGGGGAACCAAGGAAGAAAGAAGAGGATCTGGATAGACCAGAGAGATAGAAGAATGGAAGAAAACGGAGAAAGGTGGCTCTCCAAGATTTCACAATCTTGTGCTTACGTACCCTCATAGTGCAATAAGGAAGTCAGGGCCTACGTAGTTCGGGAAACTAACTCTAAGAAAGAAAAGAGACGGAGTCAAAGCCAAGAGCTAAAAGAGAAAGCAAGACCCAAATGGGGAATGCAAAAGGAATGATGTCAACACTAAGAAAAAAGATGAAAGAAAACTCTGCTGAGGAATGGAGAAGCGAAGAAAGAACTCTGTCAGGGAATGCAGAAGAAAAGCGATGACTCCACTGGGGAGAAAACAAAAGAATGGCGATGTGGCCAGGGAAGAAAGGAGTAAAGAACAAGAATCAAAATAAATGTAAGATCCACAGGGAGACTCGGTGCATTAACTGGTAATCAGTGATTAACCGAAGAAAGATAAGAGTAAAACTTTATGGGGAGAGCAAAAAGGTTGGGGTCAGCAGACGGACTGTGACGAACCAAGCGAAAGAGAGTATTAAACCGAAGGGAGGTGTTTAACTCTGAGGGAAAATTGGTATATTAATTGATAAATAATGGTTAACTGGAAGGAGAAAAGAACTGGTTTTAACCGGTAAACCGTGATCAACCAAGACACGGGTGTGGAACCAAGCAAAGTTTGTGACCCAAAGAACGACACATTGACTAAACAAACAACACTTGGCCAAAGAAAAAGGGTATTTGAACCGCACAAAGTTTACTAACCCAAAGCTGGAAGTGTTTGAACCAAATAAAGTTTGCTAACTACAGGGGGTTCGGTGCTTAATAGACGGACTATGATTAACTGAAAAGAATGAGTGATTAACCAAAAGAAGGTGATTAACTCAAAAGAAACTCAGCATCTTAACAAACGGACTATGGTTAACTAAGAAAGAGAGTGATTGGTTCAAACAGGCGGACTGTGATTGACCAAAAGGTGGGTGATTAACCAAGAGAAGATGATTAACCCAAAGAAAAAGTTAGGTTTGACGAGCAGACCGTGATCAACCAAAGATCGGGTGATTAGCCGAAAGAAGGCGATTAACCCAAAGAAAGTTCAGTATTAACAGACGAACTATGATTAACTAAGGAAAAGTTGACTGGTGTTTAACTAACAGACAGTGATTAACCAAACACGGAGGAGAGAGAACCAAGAGAATATCGTGAACTCTGATGGGGATTAGGTTTTAACAAGATGACTGTGTAAACCAAAGAAGAACGACCGACTTCACTGGGGAAGAAGAGAACTGGCTTTATCCAAAGAACGGTTAAATAACCAAGGAAAGAAGTGATTGCAAATATCTGGGGAACCAAGAATGGATTGGCCTCAAGAGAAAAGAGTGTTAAATTGAAAGGAGGAAGTTACTTCCAAAGAGGAGATAAGGGTTCAAGTGATCAAGGATTGACTCGACTGGAGAAAGCAGGGATACCACAGTAAGGAGATGGAGGCGACTATTCCAGGCACAGGGTCATTCGTCCCCTACCCAAAATAGTCAGAATAAGTGTAGGAATTTTTCACTCCCATTCCTTCTCTAACACCAAAGTGCGGTGCGAGAAATGAAACAGACAACACAACGGTGCCAAGTTTGTAAAGTGCTCAAATGCGTTGTGAATCTTCCACTCCACAGGGGAAAAGAGAGGAAAAAACTCTAGAAGATCTAAAGGAGAAGAAAAAGGGAAGGATCAATTAATCAAAACGAAGTTTCGATTAATCCATCATAAGGAGAAGATGCTAACAATTTTCCAAAGGGATGAAAAATCGTTGAAGCAAAGGATGAATTATTGATTATACAAGATTAAGTTCATTCCCATGAAGAACACACTTAATGCAAACATGAATGGAAGTGTAAAACAGTACAAAATGCAATTTAGTATGCATCCCAAATCATGTAGCATGTGATCAAAGAATATGCATGAATGATCATGATCCTACAATGTCAAAAATGCAAATAATCAAGAATCGGAAAATCGCACATTGAAAGTTTGCATACATGCTTCAAAAAAAAGGTGAACAACTCATAAAACATCCACAAATGTCAAGCATATCAACCCGTGGAAGTTACATGAGGAAAGAATAGCATATAAGCTTTAAAGTAGGCAAAAATGGCCTTCTGCCACTGTGGTAACGGTTACTCATAATCAGGTAACCAGTTACTTGCTTAAAAAATGCAGAGTTAGGTGAAAATTGTACATGGTAACCGATTACCCTATTTTTCCTAGAAAGTGAGTAACCGGTTACCACTGTGACAGTGGCAAAAACAACTTTTTGAAAAATCACTTTCAGCAACCAAAAGACTTATCCGAACCTCCACATGCCATGATTAACACTTGAGCACGAAAAATGAAGTTCAAAATCACTTAGGAATCAACTAAACATCAATTGAAAGCATTAAACATGAAGATCAAAGATCAAACAATCACATGATCAATCAACATTGAAAAATGATCGAACTACATCGTAAATGCGCGAAAGTGATCAAAACAGTAAATCAAGTGCGAATTACCAACCTACAAGGCGAAGGATCTCCTTAGTGATTGTTGCTATTTCTATGTGATGAGAATTAAGAAAATAAAACCAGAGAATTCCAAGCTTGAGATCAAGTCGCAGCGAAACCGATAAAAATGCGATAAGTACTTTGAATACCGATTTGCACCGAAGAAGCTTGAGATGATTACTTGAATTGGAGAAGAATTTACTATAAATCCAGAAATCCAAGTAAGAATATGGTGGAATGAGGTTTAGCTCAAGATAATAACAATTCCGTTGTGAAGATTGTTACACTCTAATGGTGGAAATTGAGCTTTTGTGAGGGTTTTTGAGAGAGGATGAAGATGAATGTGAAAATGTTGTAGAAAATTCAGAGAAAATATGAGAGAATTGAGAGTGAAGAATGTAGAAATTGAGAAAATGATTGAACCCTATTGTGAAATAGTGGTGATCTGTTTATATAGAGTTTTGCTTCAGAGTTGCTAGGTTCGGAGTGAGCTTTGGATGCAGCCTTGGAACTAGCATTGGAGTTAGTTAGCCTCGACTCACTAAGTTGGAGGTTAACTCAGCTAGTTAGGTAGTTGACTCGGTAATCATCCCAATGCAAACTTAAATCTAAGGGCTCACATGCTTGAGAATGAAGCAACATGGCGGTCTTAATTCAAATTGATGTATTAGAGCAAATGCCTTGAAGTGTTTAGAAAGGTCTTGAATTATCTAGAGATGTCTAGAATGTTCCACACAATGCTAGAACCAAGTAGACCCCAAATGTAGAGTGAAAGTGGCTGCCACAAAAAATGCAGCAAAAATTGCATTTTTACCCAGGGTAACCGGTTACTCTGTTTTGCCTAGAAAATGGGTAACCGGTTACTTCAGGAAAAACTTGCATATTTTGCGTGGAAAATGGTGTTGTGGCCATGGTTCCGATTTTTGACCTTTTGCTTTGATGAATAGGCATAGAAACCTTCATTTTATGCTTGTTCTGGTGATGTGATATCTTTGAGAGAATGTGATTAATCGGGCTTGTAAAACCTGAATGTTCCTGCAACAAAAATCACAGAGAAAAAGTGTGAATGCGTATGTCAATGATGTGAATGCACATGCTTATGCAAAAGGCAAAAGGAGCTCAAATTTCAGGTTACGACACTCTACAAATGGGCACTACTAGAAAATTTGCTTTTAGTTGTTAGACGACGGCAATGATCTAGAAGGGGGTTGAATAGATCACCCATTCTTATATAGAGTCGGCGCTTATGATAAATTGGTTTTTAAAACTTTTAAGCGAAAGTTGTCGAGAAACTACGATCGCCTAAACGAACCATTACCAAAATGATCAAATATACGCTACGCCTATATGGAATATCGATTAAGATGAGAAATCGAATCAAAAGTTTGAACATAAATCAATATGATTTTATTCACTCAAAGTTGTTCAAATTCCGATGCTTTGTGAAAAAAAAAACTCAAGTTGAAAAACATCCCAAAACGTTTGTGTTCAAGCAATTTGTCAAACACGTTGTGTGCGAAGCACTCCAAGTAAAATTCAATATGTAAATGTAGTGCTTAGTTTTTCCAATTACAACCAAATGGATTGTAATGAGTTTTCTAAATATGTTTCAGCACCACAATAAACCAAAATTTTAATTAACCAATTTGGTTGCACACAAACGTAAAATTCAAAAATGAAAATAGCAAAAAGAGAGAACAACACCAATTTGTTAAGGCAGTTCCCCCGTCGTCCTCGCTCGGGGTACGTCTGCCCTCAATTCT
Source organism: Lathyrus sativus (assembly GCA_963859935.3). NCBI lineage: Eukaryota > Viridiplantae > Streptophyta > Magnoliopsida > Fabales > Fabaceae > Lathyrus > Lathyrus sativus. Next base: position 583,353,114 of record OZ012741.1, on the reverse strand, counting down.
AAAAATAGAATTGAGACATATATATAAAACCTATTGCAAATTGTTTGTACAAGAGAAGTGTTGCACCCCAAAATTTGACCAACAATTATTCATTCACTGAGAGTTTGAAAATGGATACCTTCATCAGACAGTTCAAAAGATCTTCAGAGGAATTGGGTAAGACCAGGGTTGTGTGCTTCATAGCTTGAGAGTTGTGGGTGCTCCTCAGATGATTCTGAGACTTTGAGAATGAACTTGATGTTTTGAGAAAGCCTATGAGATGTCTTGATAGCCATCATGAAGCCCATAGAGTTCATTATACAAGGATTCAGAAGATTCAACCATGAATGGTAGAATTAGGGTTTTGACTGGGTCAACCCTGAGATAACTGAAAATTTGGAGAAGGTTGAGACCTAATCCAAGGGCCATGAGATCATGGAATGATGCATAGAGATGTTATAAAGATGATTCCTAGACCAACTCATCATGATTGAGGAGTTTGAGAAGTTTCAAGTTAGGGTTTCCAAGGATTGTCAGTGAGAAAACCCTAATTTGATCCTTATTTTCCAGGCAGTTTTAGCTCTAGATGTGATTGATATCTCATCTTCCCCACAACATGAATGTTGTAGAGCTTGTTCCTAGCTTTAATTTGAGTGGTGGAAGTCCTTGATAGGAGTTACAGAGCTCAAGTTATGGTTTTGACAAATTACAGGTCAACAGAGGTATGTGAATCTGGGTCCTTGAAAGTCACCCAACTTGCAGACAACGTTTGCCCTAGTAGGATGATTCCTATGACTTCTTGGTCAACATGAATGTTGAAGATCATCTTCTTAGCTTTAATTTGAGTGGTAGAAGTCCTTGATTGGATTTGTGGAACTCAACTTATGGTTTGAACAAGACAGGGGTATTTTGGTCATTTGTCAGTTATAGGTCATTTTAGCCAATGCCTAAAACTCCTATTTCCAAGCCTCAAATGGAAAAACTCAAAACATGAAAGTTGCTCAAAATGTGATTTTAAGTCTAGAAAGAAGGTCACAAATTGTTGGAAAAGCTCATAGCATGAGATTACATGATTGGTCAAAAATGAACTAAAAATGGCTTATAACTTTGAAAAGTTGAAATTGAAAAGTGATTTGGGAGATCCACAAATCCAAAATAGGTCATCCAATATATCATTTTGATTGGAAAAACCATTTTGAGAACATTGGTTTAGCTAGAATTTTCATTTGAGGTCTAAAAATGGGTGATGCTTTGAAAAGTCATTACTTGAAAAAGAAGGCAATGTTGAAAAACCCTACACAAGCCAAAAATGAACTTGTTTTTCACTCATCCCTTCTCAATATCTCACATAAGGACATTTTGAACCAAAATTACAAGGCATGGCATATGAGATATGAGATATCCAACTTGGCATGTCATGAGAATTTCAAGAAGTTTCCACCCCATTCTAGATGAATCTAGAAGCATCCAATAATCATTATAAAAAGAATGCCATGAGGAGTGTTAAGGGTTGGTGAAACTTGAGTCAAGTCAGAGGAGAGAGAGAGAGATACATAGCCATTGAAGCAATTTCTTCAAGTGGAAGCAACTCAAGAATTCTTCCACTACAAGCCATCTCCTTCACAACCATTGCAAACAGAAGGCTGGTGGTCATCCAAGGATCATCTAGAAGCAATTCCAAGGCTTGAATCGTGCTCTACATCACTGCACCATAACCTCTTGACAGGTTTCTTCTTCACCTTATATCTCCTAAATTATTGAGTTTTAGTTAGTTTCATAGATACAGAAATGATTCACTAGGGTAGAGGATTCTTTCCCTTGAATTAGGGCACGATCCATGAGGTTCCATGGCAGGTGAGTGATTCTTGAGTCTTCAAGAATTAGTTGTTTAGGGCGGTTTAATTAGTATGAGTTAGGTCAGATTGATGAGCATAACATGTAGAGCATCTGTAGACCATTAGACTGAAGTTTGATGAAGATGGATATCAGTTGAGCATGGTGGTACCAGGATGTTTAAGTCTTCTGTTAGGACTATCTAGGGCGGGTTAATAAAAAGTGCACGTGTGGCTGTGTTCTAGGCATTTAATAGATCATTTTTTGTTTTGGAATCTTGTTGAGCCGTGGCCTGAGCAGGGAGATGGAGGAGCTCGAAGGTTAGGGCATGGAGGGAAGGGTTCTGAAAACCCTAAGTTTTGGTGGGGACGATGAAGGAGGTCCCTAGGATTAGATCCAATATTTGACTTATTAATCAAATCCAATGGCCGTGGTTTAATCTGAGAAGGAGAGGGAAATTTCAAATGGAATGAAACGCAGCCGTTTCATTAAACCAGCGCTGGGCCTCAATGCGCTATCCCCACCCCCCTTTTTGCTGGCCCAATCATTTAAACTGGCGCCTATTGCTTTTCATACCCCCCCTCCCTTAATTCATTTTAATTGTTTTAATTTTCTTCTTTTATTTTTCTGTTTTGTTTAATTCATTAATAAATGATAAAAAATGATTTTTGACCTATTCTTTTTTCTATGATTAGATGAAAATGTGTAGAAAATTATAAAAATAAAAATGAGATTTTATTTTTAGGTTTAATATTTTTAATAGATTTTCCAAATAAATAGCTTTTTAATAGTCTTAATTTGGTATTTGATTTTGTAGGAATTGTTTTAGAACCTTCCCTTAGGGTTTTTAATCCATTCTTTTTTGTGCAATTAGATGATGAATCATAGTTCCCCATAGGATTTTTTCTAGAATTTTAGAATTAAATTTTGATTAGTTTAATTAGGGTAGATTTAGGGTATCCTAATTAGGGTTTAAATTGTGCTTAGGTGAAGAATCCCTTTCTTTGATTGAGTTTTATCTTGATTTTTAGGTAGAGGCCTATGTAGATGCTATGAGTAGGTGTTGAGGACCCTTATGAATAATTGTTAGATTTTTCCCCATTGGTTTAGTATTTTTAGGTATTTTCTGAAGTTGCCTGATGATTTGGTCTGTTCAGTGGGTTATCTGTTCATCTCTGGGGTTTGTTTTGGGGAATTTGTTGAGGGGCTTGTGTTGCCTTGAAGATCTTGATGGAGAGCATCATGAAGTGAAGATTGTAGACCAAGATTCAGAGACCCAGAGCTTGTCTTGTCCCCTGTCTGTGAGGTTTGAGATCCTGAAGTTTGAAGGAAGTTCATGGTACTTTCCTGAGGAAGGCACTATGAATAACTTTCATTCTTTCTTCTCACCTCTTTCTTAAGTATCCAATGATGTTGGAGCCAACTTGTGAGTTTAATTTCTCCTGAGGAGGAATGTAGACTGATCACATGTTGTTGAGCCACATGGGATACAACTCCTAAGTGGAAGCCTCCTAGTACTTTCCTGAGGAAGGTCCTATGGGTCTATTCACTTAGTTCCCTTAGTTTGTCTAGGATTTCTCAAGTATCCAATGATGTTGGAGCCAACTTGTGAGTTTAATTTCTCCTGAGGAGGAATGTAAACTGATCACAGTTGTTGAGCCACATAGGATACAACTCCTAAGTGGAAGCCTCCTAGTACTTTCCTGAGGAAGGTCCTATGAGTCTATTCACTTAGTTCCACTAGTTCAGATAGGATTTCCTAAATATCCAGTGATGTTGGAGCCTGCTTGTGAGTTTAATTCCTCCTGAGGAGGAATGTAAACTGATCACAGTGGTTGAGCCACATAGGATATGACTCCTGAGTATACACCTCCTAGTGCGTTCCTGAGGAAGACACTATGAGTCTGCTTACTTAGCTCCCTTTCTTTGGTAAGCTTGTTCTGAAGCTTGAAAACTGGGGTTGATTTCTCTTGTTTAGGGTTTTGCTTGAGAGCTTTGCTTAGATTTGTTCAGATTCTGTGTTAGGATTAGGATTAGAGAGTAGATTCTTTCTGTCTCAAGTATGTGTTTGTTTGCCTGATGGCACTTCATTTCTTTTATCTGTTCATTGCTTGATAGCATGTTGTTTATTTCAGTATGATTACTGTTATTTCATGACTGGCTTGAGGTCGAGACGAGCTTGTGGAGGCTGATACCCCACACACATTTCCTCCCTCACTTGCATTGCATGCATTTTACTGTTAAAGCTGATGCTTTTGTCTGTTTTGGTGTATCATTGACATGATCCCTTAGGACTCTCATTTCCTTTGATAAGGATTTGATGATAGACTTTTAGGTTGAAACCTATGCATGACAACTTCTAGGAGTTCCTTGTTCAAACTTCAACCATAGGATGAATCCATGGCATGACAACAGTAGGACTTGATAGTCTCCCTCCTAGTTGAGCCATTTTTCCTGTAGTTTCCCGAACTACGTTTGCTCTGATCTTTCATACCAGATGAAAGTACGTAGGCATAGGATGCGACATCCTAGCGAGCAACCTTTCCCCCATAATCCTTCGTAGGCCGAACTACGTTGACTCTGATTTCTCATTCTCTGATGAGAATACGTAGGCATAAAGCGCGATGCTTTGCCGAGTCATTTTTCTTTTCTTTTTCAGCCAGCCTTGATAGGTAGATAGATTATAACCAACCCGTCCAAGTAAACAAGCAAGCGACGATCCCGTCGAGTACGACGGACGTAAGGGGTGCTAATACCTTCCCCTTGCGTAACCGAGTCCCGAACCCAGACAATGGTTGCGATGACCTTGTCTTACCCTTTCTCGTCAGGTTTTTCCGATCGTTTCCTTTCCCGCTCTGAGGGATAAATAACGAAAGGTGGCGACTCTTCTGTTTTGCCGGCACCTTATTTTCGCGCAAGCGACAGCTGGCGACTCTGCTGGGGATCTCAGGTGTTTCCCTATGCGAGTCTCGCCTTGGATTTCCTTCCTAGCTGCCTGGGACCGTCCCCAGCAGCTAGCTGTCGCTTGCGCGAAAATAAGGTGCCGGCAAAAAAGAAGAGTCGCCACCTTTCGTTATTTATCCCTCAGAGCGGGAAAGGAAACGATCGGAAAAACCTGACGAGAAAGGGTAAGACAAGGTCATCGCAACCATTGTCTGGGTTCGGGAGTCGGTTACGCAAGGGGAAGGTATTAGCACCCCTTACGTCCGTCGTACTCGACGGGATCCTCGCTTGCTTGTTTACTTGGACGGGTTGGTTATAATCTATCTACCTATCAAGGCTGGCTGAAAAAGAAAAGAAAAATGACTCGGCAAAGCATCGCGCTTTATGCCTACGTATTCTCATCAGAGAATGAGAAATCAGAGTCAACGTAGTTCGGCCTACGAAGGATTATGGGGGAAAGGTTGCTCGCTAGGATGTCGCATCCTATGCCTACGTACTTTCATCTGGTATGAAAGATCAGAGCAAACGTAGTTCGGGAAACTACAGGAAAAATGGCTCAACTAGGAGGGAGACTATCAAGTCCTACTGTTGTCATGCCATGGATTCATCCTATGGTTGAAGTTTGAACAAGGAACTCCTAGAAGTTGTCATGCATAGGTTTCAACCTAAAAGTCTATCATCAAATCCTTATCAAAGGAAATGAGAGTCCTAAGGGATCATGTCAATGATACACCAAAACAGACAAAAGCATCAGCTTTAACAGTAAAATGCATGCAATGCAAGTGAGGGAGGAAATGTGTGTGGGGTATCAGCCTCCACAAGCTCGTCTCGACCTCAAGCCAGTCATGAAATAACAGTAATCATACTGAAATAAACAACATGCTATCAAGCAATGAACAGATAAAAGAAATGAAGTGCCATCAGGCAAACAAACACATACTTGAGACAGAAAGAATCTACTCTCTAATCCTAATCCTAACACAGAATCTGAACAAATCTAAGCAAAGCTCTCAAGCAAAACCCTAAACAAGAGAAATCAACCCCAGTTTTCAAGCTTCAGAACAAGCTTACCAAAGAAAGGGAGCTAAGTAAGCAGACTCATAGTGTCTTCCTCAGGAACGCACTAGGAGGTGTATACTCAGGAGTCATATCCTATGTGGCTCAACCACTGTGATCAGTTTACATTCCTCCTCAGGAGGAATTAAACTCACAAGCAGGCTCCAACATCACTGGATATTTAGGAAATCCTATCTGAACTAGTGGAACTAAGTGAATAGACTCATAGGACCTTCCTCAGGAAAGTACTAGGAGGCTTCCACTTAGGAGTTGTATCCTATGTGGCTCAACAACTGTGATCAGTTTACATTCCTCCTCAGGAGAAATTAAACTCACAAGTTGGCTCCAACATCATTGGATACTTGAGAAATCCTAGACAAACTAAGGGAACTAAGTGAATAGACCCATAGGACCTTCCTCAGGAAAGTACTAGGAGGCTTCCACTTAGGAGTTGTATCCCATGTGGCTCAACAACATGTGATCAGTCTACATTCCTCCTCAGGAGAAATTAAACTCACAAGTTGGCTCCAACATCATTGGATACTTAAGAAAGAGGTGAGAAGAAAGAATGAAAGTTATTCATAGTGCCTTCCTCAGGAAAGTACCATGAACTTCCTTCAAACTTCAGGATCTCAAACCTCACAGACAGGGGACAAGACAAGCTCTGGGTCTCTGAATCTTGGTCTACAATCTTCACTTCATGATGCTCTCCATCAAGATCTTCAAGGCAACACAAGCCCCTCAACAAATTCCCCAAAACAAACCCCAGAGATGAACAGATAACCCACTGAACAGACCAAATCATCAGGCAACTTCAGAAAATACCTAAAAATACTAAACCAATGGGGAAAAATCTAACAATTATTCATAAGGGTCCTCAACACCTACTCATAGCATCTACATAGGCCTCTACCTAAAAATCAAGATAAAACTCAATCAAAGAAAGGGATTCTTCACCTAAGCACAATTTAAACCCTAATTAGGATACCCTAAATCTACCCTAATTAAACTAATCAAAATTTAATTCTAAAATTCTAGAAAAAATCCTATGGGGAACTATGATTCATCATCTAATTGCACAAAAAAGAATGGATTAAAAACCCTAAGGGAAGGTTCTAAAACAATTCCTACAAAATCAAATACCAAATTAAGACTATTAAAAAGCTATTTATTTGGAAAATCTATTAAAAATATTAAACCTAAAAATAAAATCTCATTTTTATTTTTATAATTTTCTACACATTTTCATCTAATCATAGAAAAAAGAATAGGTCAAAAATCATTTTTTATCATTTATTAATGAATTAAACAAAACAGAAAAATAAAAGAAGAAAATTAAAACAATTAAAATGAATTAAGGGAGGGGGGGTATGAAAAGCAATAGGCGCCAGTTTAAATGATTGGGCCAGCAAAAAGGGGGGTGGGGATAGCGCATTGAGGCCCAGCGCTGGTTTAATGAAACGGCTGCGTTTCATTCCATTTGAAATTTCCCTCTCCTTCTCAGATTAAACCACGGCCATTGGATTTGATTAATAAGTCAAATATTGGATCTAATCCTAGGGACCTCCTTCATCGTCCCCACCAAAACTTAGGGTTTTCAGAACCCTTCCCTCCATGCCCTAACCTTCGAGCTCCTCCATCTCCCTGCTCAGGCCACGGCTCAACAAGATTCCAAAACAAAAAATGATCTATTAAATGCCTAGAACACAGCCACACGTGCACTTTTTATTAACTCGCCCTAGATAGTCCTAACAGAAGACTTAAACATCCTGGTACCACCATGCTCAACTGATATCCATCTTTATCAAACTTCAGTCTAATGGTCTACAGATGCTCTACATGTTATGCTCATCAATCTGACCTAACTCATACTAATTAAACCGCCCTAAACAACTAATTCTTGAAGACTCAAGAATCACTCACCTGCCATGGAACCTCATGGATCGTGCCCTAATTCAAGGGAAAGAATCCTCTACCCTAGTGAATCATTTCTGTATCTATGAAACTAACTAAAACTCAATAATTTAGGAGATATAAGGTGAAGAAGAAACCTGTCAAGAGGTTATGGTGCAGTGATGTAGAGCACGATTCAAGCCTTGGAATTGCTTCTAGATGATCCTTGGATGACCACCAGCCTTCTGTTTGCAATGGTTGTGAAGGAGATGGCTTGTAGTGGAAGAATTCTTGAGTTGCTTCCACTTGAAGAAATTGCTTCAATGGCTATGTATCTCTCTCTCTCCTCTGACTTGACTCAAGTTTCACCAACCCTTAACACTCCTCATGGCATTCTTTTTATAATGATTATTGGATGCTTCTAGATTCATCTAGAATGGGGTGGAAACTTCTTGAAATTCTCATGACATGCCAAGTTGGATATCTCATATCTCATATGCCATGCCTTGTAATTTTGGTTCAAAATGTCCTTATGTGAGATATTGAGAAGGGATGAGTGAAAAACAAGTTCATTTTTGGCTTGTGTAGGGTTTTTCAACATTGCCTTCTTTTTCAAGTAATGACTTTTCAAAGCATCACCCATTTTTAGACCTCAAATGAAAATTCTAGCTAAACCAATGTTCTCAAAATGGTTTTTCCAATCAAAATGATATATTGGATGACCTATTTTGGATTTGTGGATCTCCCAAATCACTTTTCAATTTCAACTTTTCAAAGTTATAAGCCATTTTTAGTTCATTTTTGACCAATCATGTAATCTCATGCTATGAGCTTTTCCAACAATTTGTGACCTTCTTTCTAGACTTAAAATCACATTTTGAGCAACTTTCATGTTTTGAGTTTTTCCATTTGAGGCTTGGAAATAGGAGTTTTAGGCATTGGCTAAAATGACCTATAACTGACAAATGACCAAAATACCCCTGTCTTGTTCAAACCATAAGTTGAGTTCCACAAATCCAATCAAGGACTTATACCACTCAAATTAAAGCTAAGAAGATGCTCTTCAACATTCATGTTGACCAAGAAGTCATAGGAATCATCCTACTAGGGCAAAAGTTGTCTGCAAGTTGGGTGACTTTCAAGGACCCAGATTCACATACCTCTGTTGACCTGTAATTTGTCAAAACCATAACTTGAGCTCTGTAACTCCTATCAAGGACTTCCACCACTAAAATTAAAGCTAGGAACAAGCTCTACAACATTCATGTTGTGGGGAAGATGAGATATCAATCACATCTAGAGCTAAAACTGCCTGGAAAATAAGGATCAAATTAGGGTTTTCTCACTGACAATCCTTGGAAACCCTAACTTGAAACTTCTCAAACTCCTCAATCATGATGAGTTGGTCTAGGAATCATCTTTATAACATCTCTATGCATCATTCCATGATCTCATGGCCCTTGGATTAGGTCTCAACCTTCTCCAAATTTTCAGTTATCTCAGGGTTGACCCAGTCAAAACCCTAATTCTACCATTCATGGTTGAATCTTCTGAATCCTTGTATAATGAACTCTATGGGCTTCATGATGGCTATCAAGACATCTCATAGGCTTTCTCAAAACATCAAGTTCATTCTCAAAGTCTCAGAATCATCTGAGGAGCACCCACAACTCTCAAGCTATGAAGCACACAACCCTGGTCTTACCCAATTCCTCTGAAGATCTTTTGAACTGTCTGATGAAGGTATCCATTTTCAAACTCTCAGTGAATGAATAATTGTTGGTCAAATTTTGGGGTGCAACAGCTGCCCCTATTCAAACGGCTTGAACCTGACTGGGTGAGAAGCGAACGGCTCTCAGCCAATCAAGGTGCGAGACGGTTGAATACCGGTAAACCCGAAAATTTGCCAACTGCACAAGCACACGGTACTCTGCGGGGAACAAATCTTCGAATACTGCAACACTAGCTGCTCAACAACTAGCTGGAGACATATCGACCTGACATCACCGTCAGTTATCCACATTAAATTCTTCTGATATTGCCTTCAGACAACCACAACTCCCAACCTCGCCGCTGGAGAACTGAGTCTTTTGACATACCCAACATTACTGCTGGAAAACTGAATCTGACATCGCTGCCGGACACAAACATCACTCTGAGAGACCTTCAATATCGCCGCCGTTCAAACATCATTTCTGCCGGGGATTTAAAGAGCCTGACATTGCCGTCGAACAAATCATAATCTGACCTCGCCGTCACACAAACATTCAACCTCGCCGTCGGATAATCAAAATACCCCGCATTACCGCTGGAGAAAATACAACACTGAACAACTCTGACCTGGGGTTCACCCCTGGTAAATGGAACAAAAGGTACACTTGCGTATTTGAAACTACTCTGCTGGGAATGAGAGACTTAACTGAGCCCGCTCTGATCTGGGGTTCACCCTCAGAACCATAACGAACGTCGGAATACTGCTGCACACTGCCTGCCGTAGAACTTCAACATTAAAGATATTTGAAACCCTGGCCCCTGGCCATTCCCAGCTTCAGCTAGAAAAAACCTTCAAGTATTCCTGAAGATGATCATCCTTGGCCTTCAAGGATATAAACTTTGCCCGACGACAACTTTGCAGGAGGTATCTTCGACTTCAATCTAAAGAAATGGTCCTTGGCCTTCAAGGATACATGGATATGCCTTCAGGCAACTCCGCCTCTGCTATATAGTGTCCGTGACTTCAGTCAGGGATATACTTCGGCCTTCAGTCCGAAAAACGAATCCTAGGTCCTTCATGACCTTGGGGATAACCTTGCCCTTAGGCACCTTCGCTTCAGCTTAGGAAATCTGTGACTACAGTCAAAGAAATGGTATCTTGAGCCATTCATGACTCCACGGGGATTCAAACACTTTGCCTTCAGGCAAAACTCCGCTTCAGCTGGAGAAACATCTTCGACTTCAGTCAGAAGAAACACTATTCACTTGATCGCAATCAATCATCACCTCAGGATAACTGACTTGGTCTACGAATCACTCTGTTGTATCCACAACCCTGGAACCTTGTCTTCAGCCACCCGTTGATTCTTCAACACGGAAATCTGGACTCACCGGAACCTTCTGATATCGCCATCGGGCGCTTACGAAATCCATCTTCAGATTAGACATCGTTGTGGGAGCAGACATATCATGCTGCTGAGGACTTCAAGAATCATCTTGAACAAACAGATCCGTCGGGCATCTTCAAGAATCGTCCTGAACTGATAACCTTTCTGGAGCAAACCTTCTGGTTGGGAATTCCAGGAATCTTCCTGGGCAACTCCTGCTGGAGACGCTATTGGGGAGCTCAAGTATCATACTAGGCGAACCACTCGGGAAGCTGTACTAAGGTCTTAAGAATCGTCTTAAGCAAATGGCCCTGCTGAGGGACTTGAGAATCATCTCGAACTGAAGACTTCGCTGGGGATCTCAAAAATCATCTTGAGCGAACGACTGCGGGGATCACACCGGGGTTTTTAGAATCATCTAAGAAAACAACCTTGCTGGGGAGAACATCAAGAATCGTCCTGAGCAACCGGTCTTTCGGTAGTACACCTGTACAATAAGGATGATGATGACTTAGGTCATGCTTATGATGTGTATGCTTCTGCACTATGCCCCACATGGGAATGATATGCATTTATGCTAAATGCCATGCAATCATGCACAATGCTATGAAATCATGCACAATGCTATGCCATCATGCACAATGATGCGATCCCGTCAGCAAAATAAATGCCGAAGGGGGAAATCCTCCTGTCAAGGAGAAAGAACCACTCAGGTAGAGGAATCATCCTGCTGAGGAGAACGTGAACACGCCAATATCAATCGGGCTCTGTCTGGGGAATTGATCTTCCGCTTGACTGCTACAAGGAACAACTTCAGCTGACTGCTGCAGGGGACGAAGCTCTATGAGAACTCGGATCTGCTGATATCAATCGCGAGAATGAACTGCGCGGCCGTCTCGGCTACTCTTCTGGGGATAACCACTCTGTGGGGAACCAACTTCAGCTGCTCCACGCTCCGCTGGGGAAAGACCAATCATGATCTGATCAACCTTCAAGGACTCGGCCCTCCTGGACATCTGCAAACTCGGCTGAGGAAGGAGAAGTCATTATGCTTCGCCAAAGGGAGAGAGTGCGATTCTGGGGAAATGCAGCATCAGCTGCCCCACGCTCTGCTGGAGAAAATTGATCATGGTCTGATCAACTTCCAAGGATTCTGCTTTTCTGCGGACTCAGTCGGGGAGAGAAATCATTCTGCTTCACTGGAGAGTACGACTCTGATGGGGAATTCGATTCCACTGGGGAAGAAAGAATCATCCGACTTCGGGGGAGAGTATACGACTCCGCCGGGGACTACAACATCAGTTGTTCCAACACTCTACTGGGGAAGAAGGAATCATCGAACTTCAGGAGAGAGCTTGACTCTGGTGAGGAATCTCAATTCCGCTGGAGACTTCAGTCTGGCATCATCAGTTACTGCATACTTCGGCATACGACTAGCTTCTTGCGAAACCTGCACTTGTGACCCGGTGCGGGGGAGATACCTGCTTCAGTGACTTTACTGGGGAAAACACGAGCTTCGACTCCCGAACATTTCTATGAACTCTGCACTCGTGACCCGGTGCTGGGGAAAGACGACGTCATGCTTCGGTGCTTGACTCAGCCGATGAGGTGGCGTTCCTTCAGGATGCGTCTGCTTGGGGAAGAGAATCACCTCTACCTGGGGAAGACATATCAATGCTCACCATCTTGATTCTGATTCTGATTCTGCAGAGGAGAGACTACTGAACTCTGCTGGAGAAGGAGGACTCATCCTGCTTGGGGATACGCACGGCACATCTTCTGGCGAGGTGCTACACCTGCAACAACACAAACAAACAGACTAGATACCCTCCTCAAAGGGGCCTATCCAGGTTATTATCTCGTGACGATGTTCAGTTAGTTAATTGTTTCAACAATCAATGGGCTTAGGCCCGCAAGTTTATGTATGCGCATTTTATCAAAAAACACATCGGCGTTATCATTCGCAAACAAAACAGATAAATGCTAAACAGACAAGTAGAATTGCTGAATAATGTGAATTTTATTGATGATGAACCCCTGAATGGGCAAAAATGTTTTACAACAGAGGCAAGCTCCTGGAATGAGGAAGCCGCGCAAAAAGAAAACATAAATATACATCAGTATATACAAATGTCGGCAATCGAGGCGTAGACGAACACCATGAGTTGATCCCTCTAAGACCCACTCGACTTCGATACTTCTCCGATGCTTCAGCTTTGGAAGAGATTGATTCAGATAAACGGCCCTCAGGTCTTCCGAACCACTAAACAATGAAAGTCCACACGCGGAACGCAGTCATTTGCTTATTCAAATCCCTAACTTTTGCGTGAACCGCCCTTTCGGGTTTTCAGTTCACCGGGATACCCTTTTTTGCCGAAGCCGCCCAGTGTAGGTTTTCGACTTCGCGGGTGTACATTTTTTCAATATATCCCTAATTTTTGCCCGAACCTTTTATTCTGTTTTTGGTTCGCCGGGATGCCCCTTTTTTGCCTGGACTCTTTCTTTTTTGTCCAGCGGGTCGCTTTCAAGCAAAGTATTTTTTAACTGCGTCCGCGTTCACCGGGGATGCAAAATCTTCACCATCCATCGTGGATAACAACAAAGCTCCTCCTGAGAAGACCTTGCTGACGACATACGGCCCTTCGTAATTCGGAGTCCACTTGCCCCGGTGATCGGAGTGTGGCGGAAGAATCTTCTTCAGGACGAGATCACCCGTCTGAAAGCTTCGAGGACGCACCTTCTTATCGTAAGCTTTCTTCATTCGGCTTTGGTACAGGCGACCAAATGCAATCGATGCTAATCTCTTCTCGTCCATCAGGCTGAGCTGGTTCAGGCGATTCGTCACCCATTCTGCCTCATCAAGTTTCACATCAACCAAAACTCGCAAAGAGGGAATCTCCACTTCTAGCGGTAGGACAGCTTCCATACCGTACACCAAGGAGAAAGGAGTTGCCCCGGTCGACGTACGCACCGTGGTACGATAACCGTGCAAGGCAAACGGCAACATCTCGTGCCAATCTTTGTACGTCACAACCATCTTCTGAACAATTTTCTTGATGTTCTTGTTGGCCGCTTCAACGGCGCCATTCATCTTCGGCCGATAGGGAGATGAGTTGTGGTGTTCGATCTTGAAGCTCTGGCACAGCTCCTTCATCATCTTGTTATTCAAATTCGAACCATTGTCAGTAATGATCCGCTCGGGAATTCCATAGCGACAGATGATGTCCCTCTTTATGAACTTAGCTACCACCTGCTTGGTCACATTAGCGTACGAGGCTGCCTCCACCCATTTGGTGAAGTAGTCGATAGCTACCAGAATAAAACGATGACCATTGGATGCAGTGGGCTCGATCTTGCCTATCATGTCAATGCCCCACATGGAGAACGGCCAAGGGGAGGACATGACATTCAATGGGCACGGCGGCACATGAACTTTATCAGCATAAACCTGGCATTTGTGACATTTCTTCGCGAATCTGAAGCAATCCGACTCCATAGTCAACCAGTAATATCCTGCTCTCAGGATCTTTCTCGTCATGGCATGCCCGCCGGCGTGCGTACCAAATGTGCCCTCATGGACTTCCTCCATGAGCATACTTGCCTCTTTCTCATCTACACATCTGAGTAGCACGAGATCGTGGTTTCTCTTATACAGCACTCCATCAGGATTGAGGTAAAAGTTCCCAGATAGCCTCCTCAGAGTCTTCTTATCCTGGGTTGACGCACCCGCAGGATACTCCTTAGTCATAAGGAAGGTCTGGATGTCGTGGAACCATGGCTTGCCGTCAGTGGCATCCTCGATTGCGAACACATATGCTGGTCTGTCAAGACGCGAAAGCACAATACTTGGAGCTTCATTCCAAAGATTGACCTTATACATTGAAGCCAACGTGGCTAAAGCATCAGCCATTTGATTTTCAGCCCGGGGTACATGATGAAGTTCTACTCGGTCGAAGAACGGAAGCAGCCTCCTGGCATAATTCATGTACGGCACTAGATTCGGTTGACGAGTCTCCCACTCCCCTTTGATCTGATTGATTACGAGCGCTGAGTCACCATATATGTCTAGATTCTTGATTCTCAAATCAATTGCCTCTTCTAGACCCATAATACACGCTTCATACTCGGCTTCGTTGTTGGTAACTGAAAACGTCAGTCTTGCAGTAAACGGGATGTGGGACCCGTGAGGAGTCGTGATGATAGCCCCGATACCACTTCCATAGGAATTAACTGCTCCGTCGAATATCATCTTCCACTGAGACTTCCTATCTGCCCCCTCATCGGGCAATGGCTCATCGCAATCCTTCGCTTTGAGAAACATAATGTCCTCGTCAGGGAATTCGAACTTCATCGGCTGATAGTCTTCGATTGGCTGTTCGGCAAGGTAATCAGACAATACGCTTCCCTTGATGGCTTTCTGGGAGACGTACTGAATATCATATTCTGTTAACACCATCTGCCATCTGGCAATCCTGCCCGAAAGAGCCTGCTTTTCGAAGACGTACTTGATCGGATCCATCTTCGAAATCAGCATAGTGGTATGATTGAGCATATACTGTCGTAGACGTTTGGCAGCCCAAGCTAATGCACAACACGTCTTCTCCAGCATCGAGTATCGAGATTCACACTCAGTGAACTTTTTACTCAAATAATAAATGGCATGCTCTTTTCTGCCCGTCTCGTCGTGTTGACCGAGAACACACCCCATACTGTTCTCCAGAACCGTCAGGTACATGATTAATGGCCGTCCAGCCACTGGGGGTATCAAGATTGGAGGTTCTTGAAGATACTGCTTTATCTTATCGAATGCCTTCTGGCAATCCTCATTCCAAGTAATCGCCTGATTTTTCTTCAACAACTTGAACATCGGTTCACAAGTGGCCGTGAGCTGAGAGATAAACCTTGCAATGTAGTTTATTCGGCCCAAGAAACCACGAACTTCTTTTTCGGTCTTCGGCGCTGGCATTTCTTGGATAGCTTTTATCTTCGCAGGATCAACTTCAATACCTCGTTCACTAACGATAAACCCCAATAACTTTCCGGACCGCACTCCGAAAGTGCACTTGTTAGGATTCAGCCTCAGCCTGAACTTCCTAAGCCTTTCAAACAGCTTCAGCAAATTGACCAGATGCTCATCCTCCGTTTGGGACTTTGCAATCATGTCATCAACATAGACCTCGATCTCATGATGAATCATATCATGAAACAAAGTTACCATTGCTCGCTGGTAAGTGGCCCCTGCGTTCTTCAGACCGAAGGGCATTACCTTGTAGCAAAACGTGCCCCAGGGGGTAATAAACGTCGTTTTCTCCATGTCCTCCGGCGCCATCTTAATCTGATTGTAACCGGAGAAGCCATCCATGAACGAAAACACGGAAAACTGGGCTGTATTGTCGACCAACACATCGATATGAGGCAACGGGAAATCATCCTTAGGGCTCGCCCTATTCAAATCCCGATAATCGACGCACATGCGTACCTTACCGTCCTTCTTCGGTACAGGCACTATGTTGGCGACCCACGGAGGGTAGGTGGTAACGGCTAGAAATCCTGCGTCCAACTGCTTCTGGACCTCTTCTTTGATTTTTACAGCCATGTCTGGTCTCGTCCTCCTGAGCTTCTGCTTGACTGGAGGGCAATCTTCTCGCAACGGCAAGCGATGAACCACGATATCTGTGTCAAGTCCGGGCATATCCTCATACGACCAAGCAAAGACGTCACTATACTCTCGAAGCATCTCGACCAGTCTATGCTTGACATCATTCTGCAGCGCAGCCCCTACTCTGACATTCCTGATAAGCTCCTCAGAACCCAGATTTATGATCTCAATATCCTCCTCGTGAGGCAGAATAACCTTCTCCTCTTGTCTCAACAAGCGGGCCAACTCTTCCGGAAGGTCTTCGTCTTCATCAATCTCGTCCTCGGCTTGATAGATCGGGCAATCAAAGTCGTAGTGAGCCGTAGAGGGTCCAGAGTCGATGTCGTCTGTTACGTGGATCCTGCAATAACAAGGGTTAAGTTTAAAGCAAGAATATGCAGGTTAGCACGAACCTCGTTGCCATTTTGCTGTTTTTCAAAACAAACATAAAGCATGAATAACAGAGAACACAATATTTGATTACGAAGAAAACGCCTTTTATTTATTAACAAAATGCATACACATAATCCAACAAGGCCCTGACAGTAAAACCACTATGCCCCGGGCAGGACATAGGGTTGTACAAAGATTGTAAAAAGCAAATCATTACTCTTCACTTGTCAGCTCGATAATCTCCTCGATGGTCCAATTACGGAGGCGCTCGCCTGGCTTGCTCGGTTGAATCCAGGCATCAAGATCACAATCACTGTCCCCGCTGTCCTCAGACGCAGCGTTGATACTCTCGAAGATTACTCCCCCCTTGGTGAATAGGATCGGCCCTTTCCCACGAGACGAGCTACCAGAAGAAGATGAAGCTTCAGCTTCAGGAGAATATCCCAATCCAAACTTATCCTGTTTGAATGGTATATCCAAGACATGCCCCCAGCCTGGGGTGGAACCGGCTTCGACAACGGCTCTAGCTTCCTTAAACGAAGAGAGGTTCACCTCTTGCTTCTCTGCAACAACGGGAGCTACCTCCTTCACCCTGACGGTTTCAAACGCTTGGCAAAGAGTCTCATGGATCTCACCATCCATTTCGACATATTTAAAGGACGACAGGTGGCTTACCATGATGTCCTCCTCTCCACAGACTGTCACTATGCTGCCCCCAACAGCATATTTAAGCTTCTGATGCAGCGTGGACGTCACGGCACCAGCAGAATGGATCCACGGCCGACCTAAGAGGCAACTATAGGCGGGCATGATATCCATGATATAGAACACTGCATTGAACGTCTCTGGCCCAACTTGAATTGGCAGGGTCAATTCTCCGAAGACGTGGCGCTTGGTTCCGTCAAAGGCCTTCACGACCAGATCACTGGGCATGCACAGCAGTCCACGGGTATCCAACTTCATCAGTGCCTTCTTCGGAAGCACGTTAAGCGAGGAACCCGTATCTACGAGGACATGTGACATAATCGTGCCTCTGCACTCTATCGAGACGTGCAAGGCATTGTTGTGATCTCTTCCCTTGGGCGTCAGCTCCAGATCTGTAAATCCCAGCCCATTACCAGCATTGACATGGGCTACTACTTCCTCGAGTTGATTAACTGATATCTCCTGCGGCACGTACGCAGCATTCAATACCTTCAATAATGCGTTGCGGTGCGCTTCAGAACACAGCAACAGGTTAAGAATCGAGATCTTCGACGGAGTCTGGTGAAGATGATCTACAATCTTGTAGTCACTCTTCCTGATCAGTCGCATGAACTCTTCTGCATCTTTAACCAACAAGTCTTTCTCTGCCCCTGCAGGGACCTCCTCAACAGCTTTACCTTTACCCTTGTCCATAGCGTCAGCTCGGACTACTTTCTCTGCTGCAACCTCTGCCGGCGCGAACACTCTACCACTTCTGGTGATACCACTGACTTCAGCAAGATTCTGTGCAGTCGATCTGGACGGCTCCAGCTCTATTTTCTGACCATTACAATACACTTCGGCGCCATAATGCCATGGGACGGCATTAGTGCTCTCGAATGGGATCGGTCCGGCCCTGGTGATGGTAATAGTAGGCGGACGAGGCGCAGAAATAGTGATAGGGTGGCGAGGAATGGTAATAGTAGCAACTTCGTCCGCCTGCTTCAGCACGACTTCCCCTGACGCATCCTCAACGCTCCGACTGAATTGCAAAATACCCTCGGTCATCAGACTTTGGATACCTTCGATCAACTGCTCACACTCATCAGGAAGTGTAGCACATGCCATACAAAACTCTCCACACCCGGGAAAGAAGCCTTTCTTTAGCAACTTAGCTTTAACGAAACTCAACGGCGTCTTCAAATCTCTGACATCAGTCAGCAAGTCTGAATTCTCTTCAGTGATAACAGCATTTACCCCGCCTCCCCTATGATGAGGCATTGGATTTTTGGTGACGTTGGGCACGTTGTCAGAAAAGTTGATCACCTTGGCGTCGACCAAGTCCTGGACTTTGTGCTTAAAAGCCTTGCAATTCTCAACTGTATGGCCAGGTGCCCCAGAATGAAATTCACAAGTAGCATTAGCATCATACCCCGGTGGTGGTGCCCCTGTCAAGGGAGCCAACGTCCTCTTCTGAACTAATTGGAGCTGAAGCAACGTCTGCAGAAGCTGGGCATATGACATAGGAGGAGTTTCCAAATGACGGTTTGCCAGGGGACCCCGATTCTGATATCTCTTATATCCCGGGTTATTCTGTTGCTGGGGCTGCTGCTGCGGCTGAGGGGGAGCAGCTGGGATGTTTATGCTAGCGATCTAAGACTGAGGGCCCTTGCCCTTTCTCCTAGCATTAGTGACAGCACTGGCATCGCCCTCTCGACGCTTGCCAGTATAGGGTTTCTTGCTAGCTCCTCCAGCTGAGGATGATTCACCCTGAATCTTTCCGATCTTTATACCATTTTCAACATGCTCGCCCAAAGTGATGAGGGCCGAGAATGTTCCAGTCATGCCACTGATCAGCTTCTCGTAATAGACTCCGGGAAGGGTAGCCACGAACATTTGTACCAACTCACGCTCAACCATCGGCGGTTGAACCCGAGCAGCCAATTCACGCCACCGCTGGGCGTACTCTTTGAAGCTTTCATTGCTCCGCTGCGAGAGATTCTGAAGCTGAACTCGGTTGGGAGCCAAGTCGCTATTATATTGATAGTGGAGGACAAACGCTTCAGCGAGATCTTTCCACGTGCGCACAGCAGCGGGTTCCAAACCCATATACCATTCGAGCGATGGGCCAGAAAGACTATCCTGAAAGAAGTGCATCAGCAACTTCTCATCATCAGAATAAGCGGACATCTTTCTGTAATAAGATCGGAGGTGAACACGGGGACAAGTAGTGCCCCTATACTTCTCAAAGATAGGCACCTTGAACTTGTGAGGTACTTTAAAGTCAGCAATCAACCCGAGTTTGGACATGTCAACGCCCAATGTGTTCTGATTTTCTATATCTCTCATTTTATCTTCCAGCGCCTTGAACCTGAGTCGAGCCTCAGCAGTCAACTCAGCCTCTACACCTCTCTGAGAGAAAATGTCATCCTGATGGTCCTCCAGCCACGGTTGAGGCACCACCATATTTCCAACATTGCCGTTGACCGGCCCCACGTTAACATTGGCTCCCAAACCACCATTGACGGCGCCCGCCGCATTAAGTCCGAGATTAGTCATGAGATTGCCGTTAGCACTACCGTTGCCTCCGGCAGCAGGAACAACGTTCTGTGGAGTATCCCCTTGAGGAGGAGTGGGCACGGCCCCGCCATGAAGTATTCCATTACTGTCAACCCTGGAGATGAGAGGTTGAACCAAAGTACGAAGCTGATCTTGCCCATTCGCAACTACTTGCATTAGCTCCATAAAACGATCCATCCTTTCACGAAGCTCCTGAACATCTGACTGTACCTGGTCCATGATTCTCGTTTGATTGGCGCGAGTTGAGTAGCGGTGGATGAATCTTTGATCAATCCTGAAAACAGCTCGGAACCTGAGTACCTGAAAAACCTGTCAACATCAAGGGTTAGGAAAAGGTAACAGAATGTATGTCATGCAAAAATGCTTTATGCAGATGCATGCGTGTGTCTGCGTGCTTGAGAGATTTCCCCCGATCCTGGCACCTGCTGACAATAATAAGGAGAGGAATCCAGGCCCAATCATGGAAACAGTAACCTCACATAGCAACAGTCAGATTTGACACATCAAGGATCGAGAACCCGTATGCAACAGTCTTCCTGAGAAAGGCTGCAGTAACACAATAAGAGGCTGGAGATCTTGGATCGGGGAAACGGTACCTGTCACAGACACACGCTAATGGAATGATTATGCAAGCTAATGCAAAATGCAGGCATGCAACAATATATCCGGGTGGCTGCTGTGGAGATTCGATGTCAACAGTCGCTGTTGAGAAGGAAACCCCGGTGTAAAACCACTGATCTGATCTGCTGTGAATAACCATCTGGTAGGATCGAGATCAAAATTCTGCCCTGACAAAAACGAAGGCCTGATAATAAAGACCCCGGATGCAAGATCAAGGAATATCTGTTGATGAAGCCTTCAGACCCCAAATCACAAATCTGCCCTCTCAAGAACAAACACACAGCTGCTGATGAGATCTTCAAACCCCACTCAAAATTTGCTCTATCAAGAACAAACAACAACTGCCGATGAGATCTTCAGGCCCCACTCAAAATCTGCTCTATCCGGAACAAACCTCTGATGACAATACTCTGATCGAAACCTGCTCTATCAAGAACAGATATACACCCGATGATGAGATCCTCCGATCAAACCCTTGCTCTATCAAGAACATATCTGCAACTGAGAACCCAACATAACTGATTCACTGTCAAGAAAACCAGGTAGTCTGGAGGTCAAAGTTTCCTGCAATATCCCGACCCCACTCACAGGTATGGACCTAATCCACGGACAAAGGTACGGCATCCTATGCGGTCATCAGCGTCACAGACTTTCATGAGGGACAATACGATTCCCAGAAGGAGTGGCATCGTCAAGTCATGAAGAGGCCTCTCTTAGCTGACTTCCAAATGATCGGTCCCCAGAGTCGACAATCCTCACGTCTGGACTCCCCTCAGATCCTCAGGACCGGAAAGGAGCACCTCTGCAAGAATCTCGTCTGAGCGCAGATTTTCGTAGGGAACTGTGCCTGCTCAGCAGACAGGTTCGTCTACTACTTCTCCGCAACTATATCTAGGTGTGTACTCAAGCCCAGGTCCGGCTTTTCACTCATAGTAACATCCCTCTCCCACAGCAGCACAGATAATCATATCAAACTGGAAATAAAATGCGGGAAATAAAATGCGGGAAGTAAAAACGCGATAAATAAACGCAACCCAACAAGCAAACACACAAACGATAGGATTGACTCTCATAGGGAACCGGAGAACCAGAGATTCTGGGACCGATCCCCAGCAAGAAGCAGTAGAAATCAAACACTTAATTCTAATCTTTGATGCTGAACCTATGCCTTATCTTCCCTTGATTCAACATGAATCAAGTCCTTCGAATGTGATGAGTAAATCTTCGATTACGGCAACACCTTTGAACCACCCAACGGTCTTTAAATCTTTGACCCGATTGATTTTAAACACCCACAATTCAAACTCAAACCTTCCTTCCATAATCCTATGGTTAACACTACTAAATTGACAAAACCACTCGTTCATCAATTACCTTCGCTCGGTTGAATCTGTGAAGGAACAATTTATGCAAAAACCCCCAAAATCCAAGATTCTTGGAGGAATAAACTCTAACGGTTTTATTCAAGAAAAACTCACTGATCTTTCAACCCAAACCCAAAATTAGGATCCTATGTCTGGACGTTACCACCTCAATAATGTAGAATGCATAACAAAAATGGTTATGTGTATTTGTTGAGAAAATGCAAGAAAGAAGATGAAAATGATGAGAGCAAAATCAATGTCTATTTTCACTTTTCTTGTTGTTTTTTTTAAAAGAATAAGCTAAAATAATATATATGTGAAGCATGGACCAAATAACCAACATAACCGACATTTTGAAAGACATTCATAACAGAAAATAGAGTGAAACGAGTGAACGGTCGACCTGACCTCTCCCGCTTTCAAAATTATGCAGAAATGGTCTCTTTGCATCGACCGGAACAGGTTCATGCATCGATGTGTTGCTACTGGAAAAATGCATCGTGCAACAACGGGGAGGCGAAAAGGGAAGGACAGAATAGTCGCCACCGAATTTTATTTATCCCATGAGGGGAAAGGAAAATATCGAGAAAACCTTAAGAAAAGGACGGATAAGATGGTCTCGCAACCATGAACGGGTTCGGAAGCCGGTTATGCGAAGGGAAGGTATTAGCACCCCTCGTATCCATTGTACTCGATGGGAACCATTTATTTGTCGTGTGTGATTTATTTGCTAAAAGGTTATGCTATAAAAGTGTGTTCCTAGGGAGAGAGAAGGAGGGATAACAGGGAAGAAAAGAAAGAAAAGACTCGGTAGGACTTCGCGGTCCTAGGCCTACGTATTCTCAACGGATATGAGAAAATCAGAGTCGACGTAGTTCGGGAAACTACTGATATGTGGGATTGTGCTCGCCAAGGATTGTTGTAACACCCATTTTAATTATTTAGTCACTTTATTATTATTTTAAAAATTATATGTTGGTGTGCCCTTTGGTGGGGGTGTATTTGATGATGTTTGGTGGGTGTCCCTAATGTGGGAGGACTATTGGTGATATTTTGGTGTGAAATATAGTAATATAAAAATAATAGTAACATTGGTGGGGGTGTTATTATTATTATTATATTTATTATATTTGTTACTATTATTAATATTATTATTATTTTGGTGAAATAATAATATTAGTATTATTATATTATTATTATATTATTTTTATTAATATTATTATTATTATTGGTGTGATAATATTATTATTATTATAATTATAATTATTGTTGGGTGTATCACTATTATTATTATTATGTTGAATATTACTATAATATTATAATAGTATTATATTATATTATATTATTATTATTATTATTATTATTATTACTATTATTATTATTAGTGTTATTATTATTATTATTATTAAAAGTATTATTATGATTATTGGAGAGATAATAATATTATTATTATTGTTATTATTAATAGTATTATTATTATTAAGATTATTATTATTATTATCATTATTATTATTATTAGAATTATTAATATTATTATTATTATTATTATTATTATTATTATTATTAATATGTGGTATTATTAATATTAGTAAGATTATATTAGTATTATTATTATTATTAAGATTATTAATATTATATTATTTTATTAGTTATTATTATTGGGATTAGAATAATTAAAAAGGGAAATAGAATATGAGGGGTTAGGAGAGTTACGATACATTTTAGAAAATTGAGAAAAAAGAGCGATAGAAAGAGAGAAGAGGAAAGAACGAGGAAAGTGAAAAAGAACGAAGGAAAAAGGGAACGAAGAACGGAAGAGGAAGGAGAAGGCCAAGAGACCAATTCTAGGAGGAATTCTATCGATCGACCAATTGTCAAGGTAAGGGGGGAGAAATTTGATTGGGAATGGTTTATACATGTATAGGGTAGAGGGGATTCCTTAACCCCGTAGGAATTTATCGTTATATAAAGTTTTATATTGGCATGCTATGATTATTGTTGATGTTGGGGGATTGATGAATGCTGATGATGCATTTTGGGGTATATATATATATATGGTGATGATGTTACTGTAGTATTGATCCATTTTGTTGGATTGTTGATGTTACTGTAGTGTTGATAGTAACTAGGAATATAAAGCTGATGAGATTATGTGTTGTTACCGTAGTGTTGGCAATGACAGTGATTATAGCTTTGGGAAAAGTTATGTGTTGTTTCCCTATAGTGTCGTTAATGACTATGGTTAGGACCTTGGTGAGATTCAGAGTGACTCTGAAGTGTCGGTAATGTACCGTAATGTCGATTTTAGAGTAGAAATTATAGGATAATTGGTAAGTATAATATCTATTGGCATGTTTGTGATTGTGGATTGATGTTGATGAATGATTGATTTATATGGTGTTGGTGTAATATATCTATACATATGCATTGTTGTATGATGATATGATCAGGAGGATCGTGTGCACTTAGCGTGCCAGAATATAATAATTATGCATTGGTGTCTTGCATATCATGGTGTTTTGGTGGGATGAATCATGTCTCAGGAGGAGCGTAAGTGATTCATCCGTACTCCTTTGTGGAGAATGGTGGGGGATAGATCATGTCTCAGGAGGAGCGTAAGTGATCTATCCAGGTTCGATTGAATGAACCAATGAGTCGGTACCGCATGCATGGTGTTGAGTTGCATAATTGCATTATAATATGTTATATTGTAATTTGAACAGTAGGTTCGTTATATGGTGTTGTTGGGGTGAATAATTGATGTGTTGGTGTGTTTTACTGCCTTATTACATGTATTACATTACCATTATATTTTTGATCATGATTTCTCACCCCTTGTTGTTGTTGTGGTCTGTGCTTCTTCGGAAGTACAGATAATCCAGGTGCTTAGCTAGCTTGGATATTGGTGTGACTGTCGAGTCTAGGATGCTCTGATACGTAGCACGGGACTTGGGCATTTTTATTGTTTCATGTTGAACTCCTATTTTTTTCCTGCGAACGTATCAAAATTTTTATTTAATTGTATTATTTAAATATTCCGCTGTATTTGGAGAAAAATTTTTTTTATAAGGAAACGTGATTTTTATGTGATATCCCACTTGGGAAGGAAACTCTGATTTTTATTATGTTATTCATATTTTATTTGTTTTGGGAAGTGGGGTGTTACAATTGGTATCAGAGCAGGTCGGTCCGTCCGGCCAGTGTTGTTGAGTCGAGTTGAGTCTGTCCTTTATGATGTAGTTGAATATCTTTTAACTTCGTGTTGCTATGTTTGAGCAGTATGGCAGGAAGGAACGATGCTGCATTGGCTGCTGCTATGCAAGCAATGGCGCAGGCAGTTGCTAATCAGAATCAAACTGCAGATGCCCAATTCAGGAGTTTGGCGCAGTTTCGGAGCAACAAGCCGCCAACGTTTGAAGGAGGAATTCTGGACCCAGAAGCTGCTCAGAAGTGGCTGAAGGCAATTGAGAAGATCTTCAGAACGATGGAATGTACTGATGAGCAGAAGGTGAGATTTGGTACTCACATGCTGGAAGGTGAGGCTGAAGCCTGGTGGGACAATAGTCGCCAAAGATTGGAAGCTGCTGGAACTGCCATTACTTGGGAGGTAGTTCGGAAGGGTTTTCTGGAGAAGTATTTTCCGGAAGATATTCGGAGTGCTAAGGAAATTGAATTCTTAGAGCTGAAGCAGGGTAGTATGACTGTAGCAGAGTATGCTGCTAAGTTTGAGGAGCTGGTGCAGTATTGTCCTCACTATAATGTGGAAGGGGCAATGACTTCTAAGTGCTTAAAGTTTGAGAATGGACTGCGTCCAGAGATTAAGCTGGGGATTGCTTGTCAGAAGATCAGGAGCTATCCTGAGCTGGTAAGCAGGAGCATGATCTATGATAACGATAACCGGGCAAGGATTGCACACTACAAAGCTGTTAATGACCGTAAGGGTAAGCAGAGGTTTAGTGGTACTCCTTATAGTGTTGCTGCTGATAAGGGAAAACGTAAAGCTGTTGTTGATAAGAAGCCTAGAGATGGGAGAGCATCTGCTGAAGGGAAATGTTTTCGGTGCGGTGGTATAGGACACCGTGCTAATGATTGTCCTAATGAAGCCAAGAAGTGTTTTAAGTGTGGGAAACCAGGTCATGTGATAGCTGACTGCAGAGCAACCATGCCGACCTGTTATAACTGTGGTGAGAAGGGTCATATCAGTACACATTGTGAGAAGCCGAAGAAGCCTCAGACGTCTCCGGCTAGTGGGAAAGTGTTTACCTTAGCAGGGACTCAAGTTGCCAGTGATGAGCGTGTTATCAAAGGTACTTGTATTATCAATAATATTCCTTTGATTGCTATTATTGATACGGGTGCAACACACTCGTTTATTTCTGTGGATTGTGTGGAGAGAATAGGATTGGTGCCGTCTACTCTGGAGAGACGAATGACTATTGAGACACCCTCTATAGGTTCAGTGACTACTTCTTTGGTATGCCTGAAGTGTCCGCTGACTATTTTCGGTAGAGAATTTGAAGTGGATTTGATTTGTCTACCACTTGGTAAATTGGATGTTATTCTGGGTATGAACTGGTTAGAGTTCAACCGAGTCTACATCGACTGTTTTCGGAAGGAATTGTTGTTCTTGACCCCTGAAGAGGAAGCTTTAGCAAGTTCTTTGTCTAATAAAGAATTGAAGGCCTTGTTGGAAGATGAAACTAGAGTGTTTGCTTTATTTGTAACATTATCGGGGGATAGCAAAGTGTCAATAGAGGAAGTAGCTGTGGCGAATGAATTTCCGGAAGTGTTTCCTGACGACATTACGGAATTGCCTCCGACGCGAGAAGTGGAATTTGGTATTGATCTTGTTCCTGGTACGAGGCCTATTTCTATGGCACCGTACAGGATGTCTGCAGTGGAATTGGCTGAGTTGAAGTCTCAGATTGGAGAATTGTTGGATAGGAAGTTTATTAGGCCAAGTGTATCGCCGTGGGGAGCTCCAGTGTTATTGGTGAAGAAGAAGGATGGTAGTATGCGTTTGTGCATCGATTACCGTCAATTGAATAAAGTAACTATTAAGAATAAGTATCCTCTACCTAGGATTGATGACTTGATGGACCAGCTGGTGGGAGCTCGTGTATTTAGTAAGATCGACTTAAGATCGGGTTATCATCAGATAAGAGTAAAAGAAGGTGATGTTCAGAAGACTGCCTTTAGGACTCGATATGGACATTACGAATATGCTGTAATGCCGTTTGGAGTGACTAACGCGCCGGGAGTATTTATGGAGTATATGAACAGAATTTTCCATTCTTATTTGGATCAGTTCATTGTAGTGTTTATTGATGATATATTAATTTATTCTAAATCTGATGAAGAGCATGCAGGACATTTGAGGATTGCCTTGCAAGTGTTGAAACAAAATAAACTATTTGCTAAATTGTCAAAGTGTGACTTCTGGTTGAGGAAAGTGAGTTTCTTGGGGCATGTAATATCTGAAGATGGAATAGCGGTGGATCCGTCAAAAGTAAGTGCAGTATTGCAGTGGGAACCGCCGAAGACAGCGACAGAAATTAGGAGCTTTTTGGGTTTAGCTGGTTATTACCGCAGGTTTATTGAAGGGTTCTCTAATTTGGCGTTGCCATTAACTCAGTTGACGAGAAAGAACCAAGTTTTCGTATGGGACGCTGCTTGTGAAGAAAGTTTTGAAGAGTTGGAAAAGAGATTGACTACGGCACCGGTGTTAGTGTTACCGACTCCGAGTGAACCGTTTGTGGTGTACTGTGATGCGTCTAAGATGGGATTAGGAGGAGTTCTTATGCAGAATGGTAAAGTAGTAGCATATGCATCGCGGCAACTGAGAGTGCATGAGCGAAATTATCCTACTCATGATCTTGAGTTAGCTGCGGTTGTTTTTGTGTTGAAAATTTGGAGGCATTACCTGTATGGTTCAAGATTTGAAGTGTTTAGTGATCATAAGAGTCTGAGATACCTGTTTGATCAAAAAGAGCTGAATATGAGGCAGAGAAGATGGTTAGAATTTTTGAAGGATTATGACTTCAGTTTGAGTTATCATCCGGGAAAGGCCAATGTAGTGGCAGACGCTTTGAGTAGAAAGACAATTCATATGGCAGCTCTGATGGTGAAAGAAATTGAGTTAATTGAACAATTCAGAGATTTGAGCATGGTTTGTGAGACTACTGCAGATAGTGTAATGTTGGGTATGTTGCAGGTAAATAATGACTTCTTGGATAAGATTAGAGAAAATCAGAAGTTGGATGTGAAATTGGTAGATTTGATGCCTGGAGTAGGAAGTGACTCCGATAGTGACTTTAAATTGGATAGTACAGGTGTGTTGAGATTTAGAGGCAGGATTTGTGTACCAGATGATGAGGAACTGAAAAAGCTGATTTTGAGTGAAGGACACCGTAGTAATCTGAGTATTCATCCCGGAGCTACGAAGATGTATCATGATTTAAAGAAATTATTTTGGTGGTCTGGTATGAAAAGAGACATTGCTCAATTTGTTTATGCCTGTTTGACGTGTCAGAAATCGAAGGTAGATCACCAGAGACCTTCTGGATTTATGCAACCGTTGGAAATTCCGGTTTGGAAATGGGATTGCATTTCTATGGACTTTGTTACAGGATTGCCAAATACGGCGAGAGGTTTTGATGCTATATGGGTGATTGTGGATCGGTTAACGAAGTCTGCACACTTTGTGCCAATTAATATTAGTTTTCCGTTGACGAAGCTGGCGGAGATTTATATTCGGGTAATTGTGAAGTTACATGGTGTTCCGTCCAGTATTGTGTCGGATAGAGATCCGAGGTTTACTTCAGAATTTTGGAAGAGCTTGCAAGAAGCTTTGGGTACTAAGTTGAAATTAAGTTCAGCTTATCATCCACAAACTGATGGTCAATCGGAAAGGACTATTCAGTCGCTTGAGGATTTATTAAGAGCTTGTGTATTGGAAAAGGGTGGTGCGTGGGACACTCATTTATCATTGATTGAATTCACGTACAATAACAGTTACCATTCTAGTATCGGAATGACACCGTTTGAAGCTTTGTATGGGAGGAGGTGTAGGACTCCTCTGTGTTGGTATGAAACTGGTGAGAATGTGGTGCTTGGACCAGAAATTGTACAGCAGACTACTGAGACAATTCAAATGATTCGTG
The DNA here is from genome assembly GCA_963859935.3 of Lathyrus sativus. Classification (NCBI taxonomy): domain Eukaryota; kingdom Viridiplantae; phylum Streptophyta; class Magnoliopsida; order Fabales; family Fabaceae; genus Lathyrus; species Lathyrus sativus. The sequence goes on along the minus strand of OZ012741.1, from coordinate 583,323,866 downwards.
AGAAAATGAAAGTGTCTCAGAGTAGGCAGAAAAGTTATCATGATAATCGGAGGAAAGAGTTGGAATTCTGTGTAGGTGATCACGTATTCCTAAGAGTTAACCCGATGACTGGTGTGGGTCGGGCGTTGAAGTCCAAGAAGCTGGATCCTAAGTTTATTGGACCTTATGAAATTTTGCAAAGAGTTGGTGCTGTGGCCTATAGGGTGGCGTTGCCGCCGGAGTTGTCGAATCTACATGATGTGTTTCATGTGTCGCAATTGCGAAAATATGTTTCTGATCCATCTCATGTGATTCAGAGAGATGATGTTCAGGTTCGGGAGAATCTTACTATTGAGACGATGCCGTTGAGGATCGAGGACCGTAAGATGAAACAGCTCCGAGGGAAAGAGATACCTTTGGTGAAGGTAGCTTGGGGAGGTGCTGCAGGAGGCAGTGTGACCTGGGAGTTGGAAAGCAGGATGCGAGAAGCGTATCCGGAGCTATTTCCATCAGGTAATTTTCGAGGACGAAAATAATTAAAGTGGGGGAGAGTTGTAACACCCATTTTAATTATTTAGTCACTTTATTATTATTTTAAAAATTATATGTTGGTGTGCCCTTTGGTGGGGGTGTATTTGATGATGTTTGGTGGGTGTCCCTAATGTGGGAGGACTATTGGTGATATTTTGGTGTGAAATATAGTAATATAAAAATAATAGTAACATTGGTGGGGTGTTATTATTATTATTATATTTATTATATTTGTTACTATTATTAATATTATTATTATTTTGGTGAAATAATAATATTAGTATTATTATATTATTATTATATTATTTTTATTAATATTATTATTATTATTGGTGTGATAATATTATTATTATTATAATTATAATTATTGTTGGGTGTATCACTATTATTATTATTATGTTGAATATTACTATAATATTATAATAGTATTATATTATATTATATTATTATTATTATTATTATTATTACTATTATTATTATTAGTGTTATTATTATTATTATTATTAAAAGTATTATTATGATTATTGGAGAGATAATAATATTATTATTATTGTTATTATTAATAGTATTATTATTATTAAGATTATTATTATTATTATCATTATTATTATTATTAGAATTATTAATATTATTATTATTATTATTATTATTATTATTATTATTATTATTAATATGTGGTATTATTAATATTAGTAAGATTATATTAGTATTATTATTATTATTAAGATTATTAATATTATATTATTTTATTAGTTATTATTATTGGGATTAGAATAATTAAAAAGGGAAATAGAATATGAGGGGTTAGGAGAGTTACGATACATTTTAGAAAATTGAGAAAAAAGAGCGATAGAAAGAGAGAAGAGGAAAGAACGAGGAAAGTGAAAAAGAACGAAGGAAAAAGGGAACGAAGAACGGAAGAGGAAGGAGAAGGCCAAGAGACCAATTCTAGGAGGAATTCTATCGATCGACCAATTGTCAAGGTAAGGGGGGAGAAATTTGATTGGGAATGGTTTATACATGTATAGGGTAGAGGGGATTCCTTAACCCCGTAGGAATTTATCGTTATATAAAGTTTTATATTGGCATGCTATGATTATTGTTGATGTTGGGGGATTGATGAATGCTGATGATGCATTTTGGGGTATATATATATATGGTGATGATGTTACTGTAGTATTGATCCATTTTGTTGGATTGTTGATGTTACTGTAGTGTTGATAGTAACTAGGAATATAAAGCTGATGAGATTATGTGTTGTTACCGTAGTGTTGGCAATGACAGTGATTATAGCTTTGGGAAAAGTTATGTGTTGTTTCCCTATAGTGTCGTTAATGACTATGGTTAGGACCTTGGTGAGATTCAGAGTGACTCTGAAGTGTCGGTAATGTACCGTAATGTCGATTTTAGAGTAGAAATTATAGGATAATTGGTAAGTATAATATCTATTGGCATGTTTGTGATTGTGGATTGATGTTGATGAATGATTGATTTATATGGTGTTGGTGTAATATATCTATACATATGCATTGTTGTATGATGATATGATCAGGAGGATCGTGTGCACTTAGCGTGCCAGAATATAATAATTATGCATTGGTGTCTTGCATATCATGGTGTTTTGGTGGGATGAATCATGTCTCAGGAGGAGCGTAAGTGATTCATCCGTACTCCTTTGTGGAGAATGGTGGGGGATAGATCATGTCTCAGGAGGAGCGTAAGTGATCTATCCAGGTTCGATTGAATGAACCAATGAGTCGGTACCGCATGCATGGTGTTGAGTTGCATAATTGCATTATAATATGTTATATTGTAATTTGAACAGTAGGTTCGTTATATGGTGTTGTTGGGGTGAATAATTGATGTGTTGGTGTGTTTTACTGCCTTATTACATGTATTACATTACCATTATATTTTTGATCATGATTTCTCACCCCTTGTTGTTGTTGTGGTCTGTGCTTCTTCGGAAGTACAGATAATCCAGGTGCTTAGCTAGCTTGGATATTGGTGTGACTGTCGAGTCTAGGATGCTCTGATACGTAGCACGGGACTTGGGCATTTTTATTGTTTCATGTTGAACTCCTATTTTTTTCCTGCGAACGTATCAAAATTTTTATTTAATTGTATTATTTAAATATTCCGCTGTATTTGGAGAAAAATTTTTTTTATAAGGAAACGTGATTTTTATGTGATATCCCACTTGGGAAGGAAACTCTGATTTTTATTATGTTATTCATATTTTATTTGTTTTGGGAAGTGGGGTGTTACAATTGTGGCCCTTGTGCCTACGTATCTTTACTTGAACGAAGTAAAGAATCAGAGCAGCCGTAGTTCGGCCTACGATTTGTTGATGTTTTTATGGATGATGCTATCGTACACGTTCTAGCAGTTAGGTGTATTGCTGCTCGCTCGTTGGAGACTTAGGCGTTACCTGTTTGCGGTAGAATGGACGTATCATATCCTTTTCGAAAGATTAGTTTTCTCCATGCGAGGTAAGATGTCACATTTGATTTGTTGAATTGTTTTTTTAGGGGCGAGATAGGTCCTCGGATAGTAACCCCTACGGGTAGTACCCAATGCTTTATCTCAAAGTTTTTGTTATGAAAGGATGTGGCGAACATAGCGTCTTCGTATTGAAAGACGAGTATCAAAACCACACACACTACACTGAGCATCTCGACACTCGAAGAGGAAGAAGTCTACACTTAATCCTCTCTCTTTAGTTCAATACAAAGAGAACTTCATTCTCTTATTAAAGTGTTTTTGGTTTTGAATGGTAAGTGCTTTTGCGATAGAGAATCCTACGGTAAACGTCAGCACTCGGGATAGGAGAAGGCCTACGCCTAACCACTCCATGACCATTCAAGTTTTTGTCATGAAAAGAGTTCGAAAATGCACTCGGTGCGGGACCGAGGTTTTAGGTGAGAAAGGTTTCGGAAAGGAGTTGTGGAAAGGGATAGGTGGAAGGAGTTGCGTCTTCGTATTGAAAGACGAGTGTCTAAACCACCCACACTATAGTGAGCATCTCGACACTCGGAAAGGAAGAAGTCTACACTTAATCCTCTCTCTTTAGTTCAATACAAAGAGAATTTCATTCTCTTATTAAATATGGTGAGTTGGTTTAACCATTATTTGAGAAAATCCGTTTGACGTTGGATCAAGGGTTTTAGTTGCTTAAAAAGATTTGAGGTGAAACGAGCAAGGTCGATGGCGACGCATAAGGCAATCGGCTTACAAGGTCAAAAATGGCTTGATGAGAATCGAGAGTTTGTTTTCTTGAAAATAGTTTTTAGAACCAAAGGTCAAAAATGACCAACAATAAACATGCACAAAAACCAAACAATCACAAAGGGTTAACTGGCTTAAAAAAAAACAAAACACAAAAAAAAAAACGGCACGGGCGGCCGTGTTGTGTGACACGGCCCGTGTCACAGTTCCAGGAAAAAAAATGAGTTTTGAGTAAAACAGCGGTGTGACACGGCCGCCCGTGTTGCATGACACGGCCCGTGTCACAAGGTCTGGGGAAAAAATGTAAAAAAACTTAAACAGCGGTGTGACACGGCCGCCCGTGTTGCATGACACGGCCCGTGTCACAAGGTCTGGGCCAAAAAAGTTAAACAGAGGTGTGACACGGTCGCCCGTGTTGCATGACACGGCCCGTGTCACAAGGTCTGGGCCAAAAAAGTTAAACAGAGGTGTGACATGGCCGCCCGTGTTACATGACACGGCCCGTGTCACAAGGTCTGGGCCAAAAAAGTTAAACAGAGGTGCAACACGGGTGGCCGTGTTGTGTGACACGGCCCGTGTCAGGGGACTCAGGGAAAATACGCCATGAAAACTCAAGGAGAGATGTGACACGGGTGGCCGTGTCGTGTGACACGGCCCGTGTCAGGCTACCAGGGTGAAAAACCAAACTTTTCTCTTGTTTTTTGCTTCTTTTTGTGGTTCTTAAAAATGGTTTCTTGGTCCCTTTGGAACCTCACACAACATACACAACACCAAATAACTTAACAGAGAGAAATAAATGACAAATGCAAGGTATAAAAAGGGAAAAGTTTGAAGGAATGGATACCAAAGATATTCTCCTTCTTTGTTAAGCCTCTTCTGATTTTGGTTGGATGTACTTCACTCTTTTCTCTATGTTGTGAAGATTATGCTCTTCAAGGATGCTCTTGTGTTTCTATGCCACTCTCCTTTTTTTCTGGTTTTCTCTCTTACTCTTTGCTCTCAATATCTCTATCTCAATATCTTATGAATGATAGTGAATGATAGTTTGTTTGCAGCTCCTTCTATCCTTATCTCACTTTTTCTGCTGCCTTTTTCTGCTGTACCAAAACCACAGCTCTTGCACACTTCTCCATTTTCAGAATTTCCATTCTTGGAAATATCTTTTACCACCTTTTGGTGCAGCCCCACTTTCCTTCCATTTCTAGTATGTTTTTTGCTGTATTTTCTTCTGCAGCACTCTACCTTTCTATTCATCCTTGTACCCATTGGTTGGTTGATTTGTTTGGACATACTCATGTAACCAATAACACTACTCTTTGGACATCATTTTCAAATTTGATTTTTGATGTGTAGATGTATCAACATAAGCTTATAGCCTTGGTTTTTTGACATAAAATGATTTTGTAATATGATACACATTGCCACTTCTTGCATGGGGCTGTTTTGTGCCATATTCAAATTGCCCATGGTTGAACATGCATGGTATTGATCTTGAAATATTCCAACATTGAATTAGCTCTTAAATATTTTTCCTTGCATGTTTGTAAGCACAAAGAGGGTCATGTGGACTTGATGGGGCATGGGGGATACCATGGCATGAAGTTATTTTTAGAAACTTGAATTAAGACTAGAAATAGCTTAATTTCCTAAGCATTACCAAGAGTTTGAATTTTGTAACAAATGTGACATTCTTGCAAATGTCATGAAATTTCTCTTTGTAATATTCTTGAATCTAGCCTTGAATTCATGAACCTTGAATTTGGAATAATGGGCCTCCCTTATGCCATTGAATTTGAAAGAAATGAAGAAATGAGTCAAGCCTTGAAAGAGGGCAAATTTTGGGGTGCAACACGATGCAAAACAACCTAGTTTTGACAAATTAAAATGTTAACAGTATGAGTCGACCAGAGGGTTGACGCGAGCTCTTCTGAGAGAAAATCATTAAAATTCACTCTGTATGAGTCGATCTAAGCAGGGCTTTGAGTCGACCGGTCGACCTGAGCTCTCTCGCTTTCAAAATTATACAGAAATTGTCTCTTTGCATCGACTGGAATAGGTGCATGCGTCGACGCAAAACAACCCAGTTTTGACAAATTAAAATGTTAATAGTATGAGTCGACCAGAGGGTTGACGCGAGCTCTCCTGAGAGCAAATCATTAAAATTCACTTTGTATGAGTCGACCTAAGCAGGGCTTTGAGTCGACTCAAAAGTACAGAACTTGCAAAAATGTTGTTTTTGACATGTCTTGCTATTTCTAAGCACTTCTAATGCATATATAACTCTACCAACATGATCAAGCTCACATAAAACACATACAACACTTTTCTATATGAACGGAAATGTGTTTTTGATAAATGCTTGACGCGAGAGAACAACGAATGCATATGTGACTCGATGATACCGTCCAAAGAACACATTACTAACTAGTTATATTTTTACATCATTAAAATAAGTATTGAGACAACTTGCCCTCACATACTCCCCCTTTTTTATGATGGCAAAATAGTAGCAAAAATTGAGCACATTGTGTTATATCATCCTCCCCCTAACTTTATGCATTCATCTAGAAACAATTTGAACGCTTGATCAATCTTGTAGGATGATTTGTTGTTTTTGCTTGGTCACTTCTCCCCCTTTGACAACATCAAAAAGAAAGAAGCAATAGATCAACGAAAAACACAATAGATTGAATTAAGCATATTCACAGAATTTGCAACAGGTAATCATTAACAAACATTCACATATAATGGTGTTAATGGAAATGTATAAAAAGATAAATAGAAAACATAGCAAATGAACAAAAAATCAAGTGCCTTTACAAACATTAGAATCCAGCAAAATTCCATGTCTAAGGGAATCAAACAAACATAATGATAAATGATCATTCAAATGAAATGAACAAAATACAGAATGGCATGCACAACACCACACAAAGAATCCTCAAGGCCTCATCCCCCTAAAATGATGGCCCCGTCCTCGGAATTGATAGTCATGATATGGTGGAAGTTATTGCTCATCCAACCGCTCTGTAAGTTCCAGCACAACCCAGTTAAGAACATTGAAGCTAGTAGTGAAATCATGATTTTGTCCTGCAATAGTCTCAGCCATATTATCAAAACAACCCATCACGGCGGCGGAAAACGTGTTGAAGTTATTGGTCTGAGCTTGAAGTTGGTTCTGCAGATTCACAAACCATTCATCTTGTGCAGTGGCAAAGTTCTGTTGTTGGAGTTGTATGTTCCTCATCATCTCGAGGAGTTCATCATTATTATGTTGAGGACACAGAGGAGATGAAGGAACATAGTACAGCTTTTGGCAATTCCAATTAGTTGTCTGTGGCATGTAATTTGAACCAAGAGTGGTCCAACCCGTGTATTGTCGTTCACCCCATCCTTGGTTTGCATCAGAGTCCAAAGTGGGTGATTGGTCTAATCAACCACTATTATATTGTTCATCAGCATTAACATCAGTATCCATTTGATTACCATCTTCTTCTTCTTCTTCTTCTTCTTCTTCTTCTTCACTTTCATCAGATTCTTGTAGGCGAGAGCTGGTAGCCTTAACAATAAACCTATAAAGCGTCTGACGTGGATCCCATATATAACCCACCATAGTTAATGTCTTTTGATAGAAAACTCTTGGTCAGCTATAAAAGTCTTGTATGGGATACCGGGAACAACCACTTCAGCATTGTTAAGGATAAATTTAATGAAGGATGCATACGACAACGCAGTCCCTCAGCTAGAATCTTTCAGAGAATAGATTCTGCTTGCAATGTAGTGAGGTCAGTTATTTTTTATCTTCTTTTTCAGGATGTATACCAAATGAACCTCTTCTTGGTTAACCCGAGAATAGCCTCTTTTCTCGAGCCAAAGTATGTGAGAAACAATCCATTGCAAAATTTTGTCAACCGGTTTCAACCGACCAGTTGTTACCGACTTTGGGAAAGATTGCTAGGCACGATTTGTTCAGTGTATGGTTTCTTTAACATAGAGTTCAAGGCTTCCTTGAACTCGTAATATTCCAAGGTTTTAGTATCCGTGAAATTTATCAATGGAGACATGTCGAAGAGATCTTTCCAAACGGCGTCATTTACCGAGATTTTCTTATTTCCAATTTTGGTACTAAACTCAAACCCCTTAAACTTTCCTTGAAGACCAGTATAGAAAATCCTAACTAAATCCTCATTATATTTGTTGTCTCATTCCAAAAACTTATTGAAAATTTGAGCATCCAGAATTTCAAGAACTTCTTGGATATGCATTCGTTCAGCAGATTTGCGATAATAAACAAATTATTTAACAATTGATCGCTTGCTCAGATTTTTCTCATACAGTTAAGCATATTCAGGGGGTAATAAAGAAAGAGCAGTTACTGGTAGACTAGCCCTTGATTGTAAGGTGGTAGCCTGAGAAGATGGAGCTCTAATTATTCTCTTGCCTGTGACCCTTCATGTAGACATGAGATGCAACAGTTGAAGAAGATAAATAGTAAATTGGGTTTGTGTGTTGATGAGAGACTCACTAGAATCCTTGTAGTGTTTGATGAAATTAGGTTTTGATAGGGAGTTTGGGAAGAGGAGAAATGGAGAATAGATATGTGTGGATGAAATTTACCAATGCTAACGATAATGTTTGAAAACATAGAAAGGATGAAAACATTTAATGGATTAAGGAATTTTGAACGATGCATCAAAACCAAGAATTTTTCAGAAAATTTGAGCGACGTGTCGACCTACATAGTCTCTGCATCGCGCGTACTGGAAATATTTAGACAATAAAAAAAGTTCAAATTTTGAGTCGACCGAAGGGTCGACCTGTGTAGAACCGCTTCTAAAACATGAAATTTTGCATTTTTATGAGTCGACCGGTGTCTTGTTTAGGTCAATTCAATCAGTAAAAATTAGCAAAAAGCACCTTTTTGGGTCATTTATGCATCAAATAAGAATAAATAGATATACCACACATATTTTAAACATACGAATGGATAAAACTTGTTTAATCATGCAATAAACATTAATTTTAACACACATATTGGTACACCAACTTACACAAATTAAGTGATCAAGAAAATTTTCTAGAGAGGAACGATATTACCTCAAAAGTTATCGATGATAGATGACCTCACATATGGCTCAATTACTTCTTTACATTGTTAGACAATGATATATAAAAGCGCACACACACACACACACACACACACACACACACACACACACACACACACACACACACACACACACACACACACACACACACACACACACATATATATATATATATATATATATATATATATATATATATATATATATATATATATATATATAAAGCATGTAATTATGAAACCCTAAACACGGTCTGAGATATCGAGAATGCCTAGTTCCCTACGGATGTGAAAGAAAGGCTCTATAGCGAGTAGTTTTGTAAAGATATCTGCAAGTTGATTTTTAGTATCAACATGCTCAAAGACAACATCACCCTTCTCCACATGATCCCTAAGGAAATGATGACGTATTTCAATATGCTTGGTGCGTGAATGCAATACACTCAAGTTTTATATTGAAGTCGAGCAATTATTGCTTAAGCCATAAGAGTTGAGTGCAACAACTACCCGCCGCAACGTATTTCGCCTCGACTGTTGACACAGCAATATAAACTTTCTTTTTGCTATGCCAACTCACCAAGGAATTTGAAAAGAAATGACAAGTGTCACTTGTGCTTTTCCTATCCGATTTGCAACTGGAAAAGTCGGAATCAGAATAGCCAACCAAGGAACAATCACTACCCTTGGAATACCAGAGCCCATACTTTGGAGTACCATAGAGGTATCTAAGTATGCGCTTGATGGCTTTCAAATGAGATTCCTTGGGACATGATTTATACCTCACACACATACAAACATTAAACATGATGTCGGGTCGAGATGCGGTAAGATAGAGGAGAGAACCGATCATACCTCTATACTTCTTCACCTCCATATCTTTACCATTCTCATATCGATTAAGGTTTGCAAACGTAGGCATCGGAGTATCAATCACCTTGGAGTTTTCCATGTCAAAACACTTGAGAAGCTCAAGGCAATACTTTATTTGGCTCACAAACGTAACCTCTTTAGCTTGCTTGATTTGCAATCCGAGGAAATAGTTGAGCTCCCCCATCATGCTCATCTCGAACTCTCCTTGCATCAATCTAGAAAACTCTTTGACCATATTCATGTTAGTAGATCCAAAAATGATATTATCTACATAAATTTGTACCAAAATTAAGTGTTTTCCTTGATGTTTAATAAAGAGAGTTGTGTCAACCTTTCCTCTTGAATACCCTTGATTAAGTAGAAATTTACTAAGATGGTTATACCAAGCCCTAGGGGCTTGTTTGAGTCCGTACAAATCCCGTTTAAGCTTGTAGACATGATCATGATACTCATGGGATTCAAAACCAGGAGGTTGGGCTACACAAACCTCTTCATTGATATATCCGTTTAGGAAAGCACTTTTTACATTCATTTGAAATAATTTGAAAATTTTCACACATGCGTAAGCAAGCAAGAGGCATATAGCCTCGAGTCGGGAAATCGGCGCATAAGTTTCCTCATAGACGATTCCCTTTTCTTGATTATACCCTTGCACAACTAAGCGCGCCTTGTTTCGTATTATAACTCCATTTTCATCCAGTTTGTTTCAAAACACCCATCGAGTGCCAATTACTCGATGGCCTCACGCAGGAGGGACAAGGTCCCAAACCTCATTCCTTTTAAACTGATTTAATTCCTCTTGCATTGATAAGAATCAATGTTCATCGAGTAATGCCTCTTTAGGGTTTTTAGGCTTAATCTGAGAGACGAAAGCAAAGTGATAAAAAAAAATTACTTAGCTTAGATCTTGTGGTCACTCCCATTGAAATTTCATCGAGAATTTTGTCGATAGGATGGTGTTTAGAAGACTTCAATGCTGGAGGAAGGTCATCGGTGTTAGTCGGATGATCCTCCTCAATCTCCTCATGATGGTGATATTTTTCTTCTTCAACTTTCACTGATTCAGGTTGATCGATTCCTTTTTCAGTGTCTTTGAGTATATCTTCAGAAGATACACCTGTACCATGAAAAGAAATACCTTTTCCGACATTTTTCGGATAAGTTTCATCAAAAGTGACATGAACAGATTCTTCAACAATAAGTAACCTCTTATTATATATTCTATATGCTTTACTTGACTGAGAGTATCCAAGAAAGATACCTTCATTTGCCTTGGAGTCAAACTTAGCAAGACTCTCCTTACCATTGTTCAACACAAAATATTTACAATCGAATACATGAAGGTGAGATACATTGGGCTTCCTCCCTTTTAAAAGTTCATACGAAGTTTTGTTAAGAATAGGACAGATGAGCACCCTATTAAAAACATAGCAAATCGTACTAATGGCATCGGCCCAAAAGTATTTAGGAAGGTCACTTTCATTGATCATAGTTTTTCCTAATTTTTCTAAAATTCGATTTTTATGTTCCAAGACCCCGTTTTGTTAAGGGTTATGCGACGCATAAAAATTATGATCAATTCCATGCCTACCACAATATTCTTCAAAAAGATGGTTTTCAAACTCACCTCCATGATCACTTCTAATTGATATAATGTTTGTAACTTGTTTTGAGAAAGTTTGGCAAATTTTTCAAAGGCGGAAAAATTATCGCTCTTGCTGGCCAAGAAGATAGTCTAGCAAAATCTAGAGAAATTATCGACTATCACAAAACCATAGTAGTTACCACCTAGACTTTTAATTCTAGATGGTCCAAAGAGGTCCATATGAAGAAGTTCAAGGGGTCTCGTAGTTGAAACAATGTTTTTAGATTTGAACGAGATCCTTGTTTGTGTCCCCATTTGGCACGCATCACGTAAGTGATCCTTTGAAAACTTGATTTTTGGTAAGCCAAACACTAGGTCCTTAGAGACTATCTTGTTTAGCAAGTCAAAATTGACATGCTCCAAACGCCTATGCCATAACCATGAGTCTTCACTCATAGTGACGAGACATTTGTCACTACTCAATGATACTTCACCTAAATCAAGCATATACACATTATTTACCCTCAAGCCATTAAACACATCCCCCTTTTTATCATTATTTTGAATTATGCAGCAATCCTTTGAAAAAGACACTTTATATCCCTTGTCACAGAATTGACTAATGCTTATAAGGTTGTGTTTAAGGCCCTCAACTAATAATACATCAGAGATAGTAGTAGACAAGGGATTACCTACACTACCTTTTCCAAGTATTGCTTCTTTGTTGTTGTCTCCATAGGTTACAAATCCCTTCTTCTTTTCCACAAAGTCAATGAAGAGAGATATGTCTCTTGTCATATGTCTTGAGCATCCACTATCGAGAACCCATCTTCTCTCTGTAGGCTCAAGACTTTGTACCTATACAAACAATCAACGGAAATAGGTACCCAAATGTTTATTGGGTCCTTGGTTGTGAGTGAAATATTGGTTTCATTTAGGCAACCATTGATAAATCCCTTTAGGAACTAAAAACCTCCTAAAGCGACATTTAGCAATGGTATGACCCCTTTTGCAACAATACAAGCAAGTGAGGTTAACATTGGTATCACTTTTCTTTCCTTGATTTTTGATCACATATGTATATTTTTTATAAGGATTAATCATGATTTTTCTAAAGTGTGATCTATCAATAGCAAAAGTGATTTTTGGTTCTAGAGTCTTGTCAAGTTTGGCTTTAAGAGTCCTAACCTCTTTTTGCCAAATATGACAAGTATCACATCAAAAATTTAACCATCTACTCCTATCTTCCTCAACATCTACCTTTGTTACTTCCACCATGGATGCCTTGAGATCCTCTAATTCCCTTTCAGAATCGGAGATCTTTTTCTCCAAGTGAGTAAGAATTTGTTTGTTTGAGGCCAAACGTTTAAAGGCTTCCTTATCCTCATGGTGTAAGGTGTCAAAGACATGTTGTAATTCAAAATGAGACAATTTACTAGAGTTTTCGTATTTAGCATGTCGTACCTTTTTATTCTTCTTCTTTTGATGAGCCGAGAGGCAAAGGTTAGCGGACTCTTCTTCTCACTTGAATTATCATCCTCGGAAGACTCACTATCACTTTCCAAAGCAATGTAAGCTCTTTTAGGCTTACCTTGTTTCTTTTGTGAGCGTTTAATTTCCTTTCCTTTGTCCTTTTTCATTAATGGATAATTCGGCTTATAGTGCCTGACTTTTCCATAATTATAGCATGATCATCTTGCTTTACTATCCTTATTGCCTTCATTCTTGGAATATCTTGATTGTCTTTTAAAATTGATGAAATTCTTTTTGGAATGTTGGATCATTATTTTTTACATAGAGATTGTATCGCTTTACGAACAACCCCATATCCTCATTCGTTTCTTCATCATCGTCATCACTCGATTCGTAATCACTTAGCTCTTTTACGAAGGACTTTGAACAAGAAGCTTTTAGAGCTATTGACTTATTTTCCATAGTTTTGGTCTTTTCTTTCTTTTCCTTTTTCTTAAATTGATCAAGGCTAATGAGCACTTGCTCATGTTCTTGGAGCTTTCCAAAAAGAGTTGTAAGATCCAAAGTCATGAGATCATTTGCATCCTTTATGCCCGTTACCTTTGGTTTCCACTCCCTGGTAAGATATCTTAAGACTTTGTTAGTAGCAACATCATTGGAAATTGGTCTACCAAGTGAATTTAGTCTATTGATTAGGTAAGAAAATCTATTTTGCATGTCGGCAATGGTTTTCCCTTGCTCCATGTGAAAGAGATCAAACTCTTGAGTCAAAGTGTTGATTCGAGCTAGTTTGACGTCATTAGTTCCCTCATGGGCAACTTGCAATGCGTCCCACATAGCTTTAGCAGTCATACAATGTAAAACTCTATAATACTCATCAACTCCCAAGTAGGAGATCAGAATATTTCTATCCTTCCAATCATAGTTGTACTTTTTCTCATCTTCATCATTCTATTGTGCTTCAGGTTTAGGCACAACAACGTTATTTTCATTGGTCATGGAAATTTCCATGGGATCATTCAATATAACGTTCCATACCTTTCTATCAATGAAATTGATATGCACGTGTATACAATCTTTCCAGTAACTATAGTTCTCACCGTTAAAAACCGGTGCTCTATTGTAAGCCCATTTTGGTTCCTTTGCCATATTCTAAGAAGTTATATGTGAAGCACGGAATGAACCAGTGCTCTTGATACCACTTTTTAGACAACAGTAATGATCTAGAAGGGGGGTTGAATAGATCCCTAATTCTTATACATAGTCGGCGCTTATGATAAAATGGGTTTTAAAAGTTTTAAGTGGAAGCTGCCGAGGAACTACAATCGTCTAAACGAACCATTATCAAAAAGATCGGATATACACTATGCATATATGGAATACCGATTAAGATGAGAAATCAAATCAAAATTTTGAACATAAATTAATATGATTTTATTCACTCAAAGTTGTTCAATTTCCAATGTTTTGTGAAAAATAAACTCAAGTTGAAAAACAACCCAAAAGGTTTGTGTTCAACCAATTTTTCGAACACATGGTGTGCGAATCACTTCAAGTAAAATTCACTATGTAAATGTAGTGCTAAACTTTCCCAATTACAACCAAACAGAGTGTAATGAGTTTTCTAAATTTGTTTCAGCACTACAATAAACCATAAATTTAGTCAACCAATTTGATTGCACACAAACGTAAAATTCAGAAATAAAAATAACAAAAAGAGAAAACAACACCAATTTGTTGAGGCAATTCCCCCTGTCGTCCTCGCTCGGGGTACTTTTTCCCTCAATCCTAAAAATAGAATTGAGACCTGTATATAAAACCTGTTACAAATTGTTTGTACAAGAGAAGCATTAGAAATCAAACACTCAATCCTAATCGTTGATGTTGAACCTATGCTTTCTCTTCCCTTGATTCAAGGTGAATCAAGTCCTTCGAATGTGATGAGTAAACCTCCGATTACGGCAACACCTTTGAACCACCCAACGATATTCAAATCTTTGGCCCGACTGATTTCAAACACTCACAATTCGAGCTCAAACCTTCCTTCCATAATCTTCCGATTAACGCTACTAAATTGACAGAACCACCCGTTCTTCAATTACCTTCGCTCGGCTGAATCTATGAAGGAACGATTTATGCAAAAACCCCTAAAATCCAAGATTCTTAGAGGATAAAACCCTAACAGTTTATTCAAAAAAAACTCACTGATCTCTCAACCTAAACCCGATAAAACAATCCTATGTTTGGACATTATCACCTCAATGATGCAGAATGCACAACAAAAATGGTTATGTATATTTATTGAGAAAATGCAAGAAAGAGGATGAAGATGATGAGAGAAAAATTAGTGTCTATTTTGACTTTTCTTGTTATTTTTTAAAGAATGAGCTAAAACAATATATATGTGAAGCTTGGACTAAATAACCAACATAACAGACATTTTAAAAGACAAAAATAACAGAAAAATAGAGTGAAACGAGCGAACGGTCGACCTAAAGAATAGGGGGATCGACCTGAGCTATCTCGCTTTCAAAATTATGCAGAAATTGTCTCTTTGCGTCGACCGGAACAGGTCCATGCGTCGATGCAAAACAATCCAGTTTTGACAAATTAAAATGTTAACAGTACGAGTCGACTAGAGGATCGACGCGAGCTCTCCTGAGAGCAAATCATAAAAATTTACTCTGTATGAGTCGACCTAAGCACGACTTTAAGTCGACTCAAAGGTACAGAACTTGCAAAAATGTTGTTTTTGACATGTCTTGTTATTTCTAAGCACTTCTAATGCGTATCTAACTCTATTAACATGATCAAACTCACATAAAACACGTATAATGTTTTTCTATATCAATAGACACATGTTTTTAATAAATGCTTGACACGAGAGAACAATGAATGCATATGTGACTCGATGATACCGTCCAAAGTACACATTACTAACTAGTTATATTTTGACATTATTAAAACAAGTATTGAGACAACTTGCCCTCACATTAGTGACCGAATTAGTGACTGAAAAATTTTAGTCACTCTAGTGACCGAATTAGTGATCGCGACTTTCTATGTCTAATACAACCTAACTGCAAGTGCACAGTCTATCGCGTAGTAATAATAGATATCGATCCCACAGGGACTCGTAATCAAACTAGTGTTCTCAGGAGTTACTATGTTTAGCTAGGTAGAATATGTTTAAGGGAATAAGATTTGTCACTAAAGGGAACTAAGAATGTTACTTAGATTATAATTGATTGAATCGATATGCAGTAATTATGTTCTTCGGGGATTTGACAAGTTACCGGTGTATGAAATAATTTTCAGAGTTTATTTAAGCAGAAAATGGTGATTTGAAGACTCTCGCCTCACGATGGTTATTGACGCTAATCATAATTCTAAGGGCCAAACGTACACTTTCGTATCCCATTCGGGGTTTAAATTATTTTTTGGAAATCTCTAAGTTCTAATTCATTTTAAAGTGCTTTCGCTGTTATTAAAATGAGTGACTAGTGTTTACTATCTGATCTTGCCGCAGCTTTCGCTTGTTGGTTCGTATCTTAATTAATTTCCCACTTTCGTGGCAAAACTACTTTTAAATAAGTTCTCGCTTTCGCGACGAAGTTTATTCAGTAAATTAATTTTAAACACTCAGACCATAAATTACTTTTGAAAAGAGAATTTTCCACCAGTTATTATCAAATCCCTTTCAAATTATTACTACATATTGATTACTTAAATTTAGCTAGACATGGATTTGGGAAAGGTAAAACATAAATAAAAACAATAAACAATAGCATGCATCATAATAAAACTGGAATTACGATTGAAATGAGAAACCTGTAAATATTCCAATTGGCCTTTGGGCAGATCCTCCACAGATGTTGGCAGGATTCTGGTCTTTATGCCAATTTGATCGTACAACGGAAATAGAAATTACAGAAGAATGAAAGGCAACAAAAAAATAGGAAAGAAAATAAAAACTGAACTTTTGCTCTGGAAATAGAATTGGGCAGCACTTCGTTGTATGAATGCGGCTCCCCTCTGAGGTCCCCTTCTTCCCCCTTTTATAGAAATGGAATTCTAACGGTTATAATTGAAGAGGGTGGACTTTGAGGCAGAATAATCAGGGAGTAGTGGTCCACTATTTGGGACTTGGAACTGCTTCTTTTACGTGAAACTGAAGTGGGGCGTTTTTGCCTGCATGACGGTCGTCACAAGGTGTGACGGTCGTCACCCGTGTGACGGTCGTCATGGAGCTGTGACGGTCGTCACAGCAGCAAAATCAGCATTCTGCGCTTTTCATGATGTTTTCATCCGGTTTTCGTCCATATTTCATCTGAGATTGCTTCTTTTCTTCATATTGCCTTGTTTAGACGTGATCATCAAATACCTGCAAAACATCAGACAAACAACACGGAAATAACCCGAAATCGGATCGAAAACAGTTAAACTTTAGTTGAATTATGCATCAAAATATATATACGATTTCGTGTTATCAAACTCCCCTAAGCTTGAATCTTTGCTTGTCCTCAAGTAAAACATGGAAAAGTCGGCAAGCACGAGGCAGCTTCTTCGTTCGCAAAATTGGGAAAAACCGAGATTCTTGGTAAAAACAAAACGAGTACCATGACGAAACTGGACTACAAGTCTTCGGAGGTCTCCTTCTTTGCAAATCGGTCCCAGTCATGCTACTGTAGCTTGGTGTCAAGGTTCTCGCGGCAAGTTCACCCTGTTTGTTCTAGCGCAATCACATTAAGTCCGTTGTCCATACACTTTCATGGCAAGGCGACCTGTTAGCGAATATGATCTCATTTCTATTTTGATCTTCTTCATTGATCATAAGCTTGCATCATTGATCTTTCAATGAGTTTACGTGTCGTTGGGCTAAATGCTCGGGTGAGGAGCACCTAACTTAGAAGGAAACGTGTCTTTATAATTTTTGGGCTATCTAGCTTTCTTTGCATGATTTTTCATCTTTTTGGAGATCATACACTTATTTGCATCGGTCGCTCGCTTAGAAGTGTTTTAGGACGGTGCTGACTGCTAGTATAAACTACTTGGGGCTGATTTTGCGTAGACACTTGAGACTTTGGTACGCGTAGGTAGTGAAACCGACTCGCATAAACTGGAGATCTAAGGTGTCAAGACGGTACTGGTTTTGTTAGAATTATCGTCTCCTCGGAATTTCAAAACTTGGTTTGAACTCGGGTACATTCTCGTGATGCTTTTGCTTTTGAGGAACGAACGAAAAAAATTTGTTGTTTACGTCGAATAACGTGGGGATGTTTGCGTAACGGAAAAAGGATATATAAACGAGCTTTATTTGCTAAAAATAGAAAATGTTTAAATAGAAATTACGAAATTCAAAGTACAATGGAATGGAAATAAACGCTCCGCTCCCACACTATCTCAATCAGTGTCCCACTGATTTGGAAGCATGCGAGAGGGAGATACAACGGAAATGAAAGTACAAAAAACTGGAAATATAGTAAACAAATAAGGAAAATGATAACTAATCACGTCCGCTGCCTCGGTCGCGTCTGCGCTGGCGTCCTCTGGCTCTGGCCAGGGCGACTCGGTCCTCATAACTCATAGCTCCGGTGTGGTAGACGGTGTCACGGAGTCCTTCGACCTGTAAAGTCAGATTCGCCAAGTTCTCAGTAATGGTTGCTTGGCCGGTTTGAAGTTGTTGCATTTGGGTCTGATGCCAAGCTTCGAACTGCTCTTCCCGCTGATTCTACTGCTGCAGCATAGCGAGTATCTGGGCCTGCTGGTCGAGAGAGCGGCGAAGGTCCTCTTCTGTGTAGTCGGGCACTGGATGATGGCGGCGGCGGCGAGAGGATGTACCTTCGGAAGGAGGAGGTTGCGATGCCTCCGGTTGCTCTGACCTGTCCAACTCAGCTTGGATTTCGTCATCAGAACCTTGGGTGTGGTCCTGAGTTGGAGCAGCGACAGTAGGAGGGGCAGTGAGGTCAAATAACCAGTTGGTACGATCCTCTGGGTGTGTCCGGGTGCGTGATGGAAGGATGATGCTTCGGACGGTTTTGCCACGCACAACCGGGTGGTACTTGCCGTCGGCTTTGGAACGGATGAGGTGGGAGGCTCTGCAGTGGTCGGTGTCAAGGAACACCGAGGGGATGGCATGGAGGTGCTGGAGGCGGTCGCCTAGGTTCAGCCCAAGTGCAATGGCAGTGACAATCCCGCCAAAGTAAAATGACTTTGAGCCACGGTTGCAATTGGCCTGAATGTGGGCCAGGAGGAACGGAGCGGCATTGACAGGCTCGTTATTGAAGACGCAATGGAGGAAGAAGAGCTCTTTCGAGTTCACCTTATGGTTGCTGTCCCTGGCGAAGATTGTGTTGCTCAATGCTCGGTGGAAGTACCGGATGGCCAGGTTATGGATATGCGTGGCGTGCAGAGAGTCCTAACCATCGGCATTGATGCCGGTCAACTGGTACCACAGCGCGAAAGCTTCGTGCTGGAACTGATCGGTGAGGCGGCGGTGAGCATTGTCGCCTCGAGGGAGTTGTAAGATGGCGGCGATCTGGTTCTGGTTCACCTGGTAGTTTGTGCTGAACATCCGGAAGCATGCGGCACCGGAGTGTTGGCTGAGGTTGCCGCTGGATGTGACGTAGGTAAACGAACTCAGGAACTCGAGAGTGAGCTATTCGTATGTCGGCAGTGGATTGGTGCATAGGTTCCAGATGCCGGCTCTTTGAAGCATCCAAGTGACGCCTTCAAGGAGTTCGAGCTCCGCGAGCGATGGAATGTGTGGATAATGAGTCGGCTGGAGCGACCTTTGATGGAATGCGATGTAGTTGGCCCGCTGTCTTTCGCCCAAGCCACCTTCGCTGAACACAATGTTACTGATATCCGGGGTTTCGGTATTTCTCGCCATTGTTGGAAGATCGAGAGGGTTCTGAGGATTGGGGTTGTTCTGCGAAGTGGGGAAAAATGACAGAAGTGTGGTAGAAAGTTGAGTTGGGAGTTGAAATATATGGTGCAATGTGGGGAAGACGAAAAATTGGAGTGGGGTGGGAGTGCTGATGATTGGAAGTTGAAAGGAGGGTAGTGGGAGAGAAAACGCAACCCCTGTTATATCAGATAGCAGTTTTGGGTTCGTGACGGTCGTCACGTATGTGTGACGGTCGTCACCCGCGTGACGCTCGTCAGAATCCTGTGACGGTCGTCACAGCAGCAAAATCTGCAGAACACAGAATTTTGCTCTGAGGGTGTTCTTGCAGTGACTTTTAGGCCTAGTAATGATATGGCAATGTATTATAGCAGCCAATAAACAAAGAATGACGTAAAAACAGAATAATTGAATAGAGACTATAATTAAAATAACAAGAAATTGAAATGATTGTATGTAGTACATAAAGAAATTAACAATGCGAAAAATCCAAATGATTAAACGAAACTAAACTAAACCAAACTAAACTACATATGATGCTAAAACTAGTATCTAGTCTTTTCGTGCCTTCAACTTATCGAATTTCCGTGCATAGTAGTCGAGCTGGTCACAGACTAAGTCCATGAAGACTACCAGTTCACTGTGTATGCCTGCGATATCATCTTTTACATTAGTCAGAGCTGCATCAACGTTGTCCAATCGGAGTAGAACAGTATCCATTTTGTCGGTGGTCTCCTCAGGGATAGGCTCGGGATAGGTGTTGTAGTGCGGAGGAGTCATAGGATCTACTTCAGCTTCTGATACAGTATCCTCATAGTACATATAGTCGTGTGCCTCATAGATATGGTCACTGTCGTACATATAGTTTTGTGGTGTTGACTGAGGTGAAGGAGGTCCCATAGGCTCATCCAATTCATAAAGCCAGTTGTCCTTGTTGTGGATACTTGTCATCTGATGATCAGGCAGTGTGAATAGCAGGACAGGTTTTTCGTTGATGAGGTACTCATAAGGTCCAGGTCCCATGGTTCCTAAAATGCGCCTATTGAAGCAGAACTGTATATTCATGGGTCGGATGGTGCCAAAACGAGTGCTTGCATTTAAGTAGAATCTAAGGCCAAGCTCGTGGGCAATTATTGTCACGAGGCCTCCTATAAGAATAGGTGATTGTGGTTCCTGAGTGAGGCGTCTGAAAGATCTCATCATGAAAGGCACTGCATTTACTGTACGTCCCTGGGAAGCACAGAACATGATGAATAACTCCTCTTTAGATACTGTGGTAATATTTTCTTCTTTCCCGAAAAGGGTGTGAGCTAGTATCTTATGGAAGTATCTGAAAGCTGGGTTATGAATATCATCATTATACATTCTGTCCAGTTCAGGGTGATAGTCGCCTGTGATTCTACCCCAGAATTGGTCGAGTTCAAAATCGATATCGTCATCTTCTGCACTGATGAACACATGCGGTCCGCTAGGAAATCCTAGGAGGTTAGCTAGTGACATCCGGCTATGGGTTTGGTCCATTCCAAACATTCGAAAGGTAATCAGCTCTGTGTTGGATCCAAAACCATAGTTGGGTATGTATCTGAACGAACTAAGGAATTCATAGGTGAGATCCTTATAGGTAGCAAAACGTGTTTTCAAAGCAGTGTTCTCCCAACCCAGTTGATTGAACAGGTATTGAATGCTATCCGTGATTCCTAGTTTATCCATGGTAGACTTATCGTAATACAGCGTTAAAGCGATTTCTCTTTCAGTTAGTGCTGCAAATCTTGCCTTTTGAGCTAGTCCTCGAAAATGAACCTTTGTGAAGTCGTACTCGGCCATACTCGCAGGTAAGTCGGAGAAAACAAGAGAAATGTTTTGAAGACTTTTAAAATCCTGAAAAGTTTAAAACAGAAGTTTGAAGTCAGGATTTTTAAAAACAAAAAGCGGTAAAAACAAAAGACAAAAAGAGAAAAAGAAAAATAATAAAAATAAAAATATGAAAACAAACGAAAGTAGAAAGTAGTAGTAATTATAAGTTTAGAATTTTTGTTAAATTTTCAAAGTAAAATTTTAAATAAAAAAAAAAAGATGAAATACAGTAATGAGGAAAAATGCGGGAAAAGTTGGGTTGCCTCCCAGTAAGCGCTGTTTTTAACGTCTAAAGCCTGACGATAGCTTGGTGACAAGCTATTCGGGTGTTTGAGCTGGAAGCTCAAGCAATGCTATACTGCAGACTTGAGGGCTGGTTTCGTTCTTGTTATAATGTTTTAGACGTTGCCCGTTTACGATAAACGGTGCATTCGTCTTATCGGTAATTTCAACAGCTCCACTTTGAAGTACTTTAGTCACTTCATAAGGTCCAGACCACCTAGATTTTAGTTTACCTGGGAGGAGTTTTAATCGTGAATTAAATAGCAATACGATGTCTCCCACACTGAATTGTTTCTTGACTGAACGTTTATCATGCCACTTTTTAGTTCGTTCTTTGTAGATACGGGCATTTTTGTAAGCGTCTAATCGAAGTTCTTCCAATTCGTGTAAGTTCAAGATTCGCTTTTCTCCTGCCTCGGTGTAGTTGAAATTGAGTGTCTTAATGGCCCAGAAGGCCTTATGCTCTAATTCTACAGGGAGATGGCAGGATTTACCGTAAACTAATTTGTAGGGTGTAGTACTTATTGGTGTCTTAAAGGAGGTCCTATAGGCCCATAAAGCTTCTTGTAGCTTTGATGACCAATCTTTCCTTGAGGTAGCGACAGTCTTTTCCAATATCTATTTTATTTCTCTGTTCGAGACCTCTACTTGTCCGCTAGTTTGCGGATGATAAGGTGTAGCTACTCGGTGTCGGACTCCATATTTAGAAAGAAGTTTATCAAATATTCGCGATATGAAGTGAGATCCGCCGTCACTAATGACGAGTCTGGGTACACCGAATCTAGGAAAGATTGTGTTTTTGAAGAGTTTGATTACTACTCGTGTGTCGTTTGTTGGAGCAGCAATGACTTCTATCCATTTAGACACATAGTCTACAGCGACGAGTATGTAGTTATTACCAAAAGAAGGTGGGAATGGTCCCATGAAATCTATTCCCCATACGTCAAAGATTTCTACCTCTAAGATTCCTTTCTGAGGCATTTCATCGCGTCGTGAGATGTTGCTAGTTCGTTGGCATCGATCACATTTTAGCACAGCGATGTGAACGTCTTTCCAGAGATTCGGCCAGAATAAGCCGGCTTGGAGAATCTTAGCGCACGTCTTGGATGTACTAGCATGAACACCATATGGTGCTGAATGGCATTGGGAAATGATATTTTCTACTTCTTCCTCTGGGACACAGTGACGATATATGTTGTCGGCCCCTCTCTTGAAGAGTAGAGGTTCGTCCCAATAATAGTGTTTCAGATCATGGAAGAATTTCTTCTTTTGCTGATAAGTGAGATCCGGTGGAAGCACGCCTGCAGCGAGGTAATTAACGATGTCAGCATACCAAGGTAATGTGACTTGGGCATAGACGGCTTCTACGACTTTTTTGAATTCTGGATCTTCCGAGATTGAGTTGGGCATGTCACTTTCTAATTCGGCTATCAGACGTTCGTACGGGAAATCGTCGTTTATCGGTACTGGTTCGTGTCTGATGCCTTCTATTCGGGATAAGTGATCTGTAACAATGTTCTCGGTTCCTTTCTTATCTTTGATTTCTAAGTCAAACTCTTGTAATAACAGGATCCATCTCAATAGTCTTGGTTTGGCATCCTTTTTGCTTATTAGGTACCTAATGGCAGCGTGGTCTGTGTATATGATAATTTTCGCTCCTGCTAAGTAAGAACGGAATTTGTCAAGTGTGAATATAACTGCTAGAAGTTCCTTCTCTGTGGTAGCGTAGTTCATTTGGGCAGGATCTAAGGTTCTACTGGCGTAGTAGATGGCATGGAGTTTCTTGTCCTTCCTTTGTCCTAGAACTGCGCCTACGGCATAATCACTCGCATCGCACATGATTTCGAACGGTAGTCGCCAATCGGGTGGTTGCATAATCGGTGCGGTGATAAGGGCTGATTTTAATGTTTCGAATGCTTTTAGACAGTCATCGTCGAAGACGAACTCAGCATCTTTCATCAACAGGCCGGTCAAAGGTTTTGTGATTTTTGAAAAATCTTTTATAAATCTTCTGTAGAAACCGACATGTCCTAGAAAACTCCGTATTTCTCGTACGGATTTTGGAGGTTGGAGATCTTTTATAATCTCTATTTTAGCTTTGTCGACCTTAATTCCTTTATCTGATATGACATGTCCTAGAACTATTCCTTGTCGGACCATAAAATGGCATTTTTCCCAATTTAGGACGAGGTTCACTTTTACACATCGTTCTAATACCATTTCTAAGTTTTGTAGGCATCCTTCGAAACTTTGTCCGCATACCGATAAATCGTCCATAAATACTTCCATGATGTCGTCTATGAAATCTGCGAAGATTGCCATCATGCATCTTTGGAAGGTTGCTGGAGCATTACAGAGTCCGAATGGCATTCGGCGGTAAGCAAAAGTACCATAAGGACATGTGAATGTAGTCTTTTCTTGGTCATCCGGATGAATGGGAATTTGGAAAAATCCTGAATAACCATCTAGATAGCAGAAATATGAATGTTTGGCTAATCTTTCCAACATTTGGTCTATGAAGGGTAACGGGAAATGATCTTTTCGTGTGGCTTTGTTAAGCTTCCTATAATCAATGCACATCCTGCTTCCAGTCACGACTCTTTTTGTTATTGATTTGCCTTTTTCGTTTTTAACTACTGTGACTCCTCCTTTCTTCGGTACGACATGAACTGGGCTAACCCACTCACTATCGGAGATTGGATAGATGATTCCTGCATCTAGCAATTTCTTCACTTCATCTCTGACTACAATGCTTAGGATGGGGTTCAGTCTTCTCTGATGCTCTCTAGAGGTTTTAGAGTCTTCCTCTATCGTAATGTGATGCATACAGATTGAAGGGCTTATACCTTTTAGATCGCTTATGTTATAGCCTAACGCGGTGGGGTACTTCTTTAGGACTTCTAATAGCTTTTCGGTTTCTGGTTATCCTAAGTCGGCGTTGACTATCACTGGTCTTTTTAGTTCATCGTCTAGAAATTCATATCTAAGGTTTTTGGGTAGTGTTTTAAGTTCTAAAGATGGGTTCTTCGGACCTGGCATATGGTTTGGGGTCAGTGCTAAGCTTTCGCTTAGGCTGTCGTCTTTATACGGTTTACGCCAATCATCGTCTTCAGAAATATCGGGTATTTGAATCTTTATTATTTCTGAATACGTGGTCTCTTCATTTTCAAGTTCTCTTATGCATTCGTAAATTTCATCTACTAAATAGCAGGTATCGTCTATGGCTGGTGCTTGTAAGAACTTGGTGAGAATGAACTCTATCTTTTCTTCTCTTACTTCGAATGTCAGCCTTCCTTTCTTCACGTCTATAATCGCTCCGGCTGTAGCTAGGAATGGTCTTCCTAGGAT
Source organism: Lathyrus sativus (assembly GCA_963859935.3). Classification (NCBI taxonomy): domain Eukaryota; kingdom Viridiplantae; phylum Streptophyta; class Magnoliopsida; order Fabales; family Fabaceae; genus Lathyrus; species Lathyrus sativus. The sequence goes on along the minus strand of OZ012741.1, from coordinate 583,298,702 downwards.
AATTGGGGTAACAGTGTCTTCCTTGATGTCCATGATTATGAAGTCGGTTGGGATGTAGAATTGTCCTATGCGTACTGGAACGTTTTCCAGTATTCCGACGGGGTATTTTACTGATCGGTCAGCTAATTGTACGGACATTTTGGTTGGTCTGAGGTCTCCCATATTCAGCTTTTTGCATATAGATAAAGGCATAACACTGATACTGGCTCCTAAATCGCATAGAGCTTTGTCTATTACGAACTTTCCTATGACGCAGGGTATGGAGAAACTACCTGGGTCTTTTAATTTAGGAGGCATGCGATTTTGAATAATAGCGCCACACTCTGCAGTAAGTGTAACTGTTTCGTTATCCTCGATCTTTCTCTTATTCGACAGGATTTCTTTGAGAAATTTAGCGTATGACGACATTTGAGTTATCGCTTCTGTAAAAGGAATAGTAATATTCAGCTGTTTAAGGAGCTCTACAAATTTCTTAAACTGTCCTGAAGTTTTGGAGTTTATTAATCTTTGAGGATAAGGGATAGGTGGTTTATATGGCGCTAGAGGTGCTTGAGTTTTTTCACTTGCGGTATCCTCCTTCTCGTTGTCTTCCTTCTTTTCTAACTCGGATTCCTTTCTGCTTGTTCAGTTGGTTTTTGTTGCATGGCTGAGTTTTCGGTCCTCGGATCGATCGGTTCGTCCAATTCTTTTCCACTTCTTAGTATTACAGCATTTGCTTGGCCTTTTGGATTCTGTTCGGGTTGTCCAGGAAATGTGCCAGCGGGTGCGGCAGCAGAGGCTTGTTGTTGAGCCACTTGTGATATATGTGTTTCTAGCATTTTTTTGTGGGTGGATAAAGCGTCTACTTTTCCGGTCAACTGTTTAATTTGCTCGCTAGTGTGTATGTTTTGATTCAGGAATTCTTTGTTTGTTTGAGCTTGAGTAGCTATGAATTTTTCCATCATCAATTCGAGGTTTGATTTCCTAGGTGCAGTCTGAGCAGCAGCTGGTTTCTGATATCCTGGTGGAGCAGTAGGCATTTGCAATGCATTTTCGCTTTTGTAAGAAAAGTTTGGATGATTTCGCCAACCTGGGTTGTAGGTATTTGCGTAAGGATTTCCTTGAGCATAATTTACTTTGTCTGGTGGAATTCCGGCTAGCAATGGGCATTCGGGCGTATTATGAGTGGTGCTTCCGCATAACTCGCAATTTGGAGTTACGGCAGCGACGGTTGCAGTGGGGTTAACGGTCAGACTATCAATTTTCTGTGCTAGAGCATCTACTTTAGCGTTGAACTTTTCAAGACTGCTGATCTCGTACATCCCACCTTTCGTTGTGGTTTTCTCTGTTGGAGTGCGTTCACCTCCCCATTGGCAATGGTTTTGAGACATGTTTTCGATTAATTGATAGGCTTCGTCGTATGGCTTATCCATAAGTGCACCGCCCGTGGCAGCGTCTATTGTCAATCTAGTATTGTATAAAAGCCCATTATAAAAAGTATGGATTGTCACCCAGTCTTCTAGACCGTGGTGAGGACATGTTCTCATCATATCTTTGAATCGTTCCCATGCTTCGTAAAGAGATTCAGTATCTTTTTGTCGAAATCCGTTGATTTGAGCTCTAAGCATAGCAATTTTGCTTGGCGAAAAATATCTCGCTAAGAAGACGTTCTTCAATTGTTCCCACGTCGTAACGGAGTTAGATGGTAAAGATTGTAACCATGTCCATGCTCTGTCTCTAAGAGAGAATGGGAAAAGACGAAGTCTTATCGCGTCTGGAGTTACTCCATTTGCTTTCACCGTGTCTGCGTATTGTACAAACTTCGTTAGATGTTCGTTCGGATCCTCAGTTGCGTTTCCTGAGAATTAGTTTTGTTGTACAGCTGACAGCAATGATGGTTTCAGCTCAAAATCATTTCGGGTAATAGCTGGGGCAGCAATGCTACTTCTAGGCTCCATCTGAGAGGGCGTAGCGTATGCCTTCAGCGGTTTGTTTGGAGGTCCTTCAGCCATGTTTGATTCTTCTTCGGATTTGGGAATGGGAGTGAGAGGATCGGGAATGTTATGTTTGAGTTGGTACTCAATGATTCGGCTTCTTAGATGTAAGAAGCGTTCTAGTTCTGCGACTGAGGGTTTCAAGATATCGCCTTGTGGGCGATCACTTGGCATACAATCGACAACACTAGTAAAGGAAAAATGAAAATTGTTAACCTAGTCTATACGGCGTAACAGAAGGTTACACTATTGACTAAACGGGTCCCCGGCAACGGCGCCAAAAACTTGATCGCGACTTTCTATGTCTAATACAACCTAACTGCAAGTGCACAGTCTATCGCGTAGTAATAATAGATATCGATCCCACAGGGACTCGTAATCAAACTAGTGTTCTCGGGAGTTACTATGTTTAGCTAGGTAGAATATGTTTAAGGGAATAAGATTTGTGACTAAAGGGAACTAAGAATGTTACTTAGATTATAATTGATTGAATCGATATGCAGTAATTATGTTCTTCGGGGATTTGACAAGTTACCGGTGTATGAAATAATTTTCAGAGTTTATTTAAGCAGAAAATGGTGATTTGAAGACTCTCGCCTCACGATGGTTATTGACGCTAATCATAATTCTAAGGGCCAAACGTACACTTTCGTATCCCATTCGGGGTTAAAATTATTTTTTGGAAATCTCTAAGTTCTAATTCATTTTAAAGTGCTTTCGCTGTTATTAAAATGAGTGACTAGTATTTACTATCTGATCTTGCCGCAGCTTTCGCTTGTTGGTTCGTATCTTAATTAATTTCCCACTTTCGTGGCAAAACTACTTTTAAATAAGTTCTCACTTTCGCGACGAAGTTTATTCAGTAAATTAATTTTAAACACTCAGACCATAAATTACTTTTGAAAAGAGAATTTTCCACCAGTTATTATCAAATCCCTTTCGAATTATTACTACATATCAATTACTTAAATTTAGCTAGACATGGATTTGGGAAAGGTAAAACATAAATAAAAACAATAAACAATAGCATGCATCATAATAAAACTGGAATTACGATTGAAATGAGAAACCTGTAAATATTCCAATTGGCCTTTGGGCAGATCCTCCACAGATGTTGGCAGGATTCTGGTCTTTATGCCAATTTGATCGTACAACGGAAATAGAAATTACAGAAGAATGAAAGGCAACAAAAAAATAGGAAAGAAAATAAAAACTGAACTTTTGCTCTAGAAATAGAATTGGGTAGCACTTCGTTGTATGAATGCGGCTCCCCTCTGAGGTCCCCTTCTTCCCCCTTTTATAGAAATGGAATTCTAATGGTTATAATTGAAGAGGGTGGACTTTGAGGCAGAATAATCAGGGAGTAGTGGTCCACTATTTGGGACTTGGAACTGCTTCTTTTACGTGAAACTGAAGTGGGGCGTTTTTGCCTGCATGACGGTCGTCACAAGGTGTGACGGTCGTCACCCGTGTGACGGTCGTCACCCGTGTGACGGTCGTCATGGTGCTGTGACGGTCGTCACAGCAACAAAATCAGCATTCTGCACTTTTCATGATGTTTTCATCCGGTTTTCGTCCATATTTCATCTGAGATTGCTTCTTTTCTTCATATTGCCTTGTTTAGACGTGATCATCAAATACCTGCAAAACATCAGACAAACAACACTGAAATAACCTGAACTCGGATCGAAAACAGTTAAACTTTAGTTGAATTATGCATCAAAATATATATACAATTTCGTGTTATCAATTAGCCACCAAAATTAAACATCATGTTAGCAAATTTTAAAAGTCACTAAATCAGTCACAAAATGAAATTAGCCATTGAATTAACGACTGATATTTTGTGACAAAAACTTTAAGTATCAAATAATCATTTTCATATAAATTAGTTCATAAAAAAATTCACTGACCGAAATTTTGATCACTAATATTTTTTTTGTTTTTTTCATTATTAAGTCACTTCCTTCCCAATTTTCTCCTTTTTTTTGTATTTTAGTCAAAATTTTACATTTCTTTTATTGTTTTAACAAATAAAACATATATTTATATAAATAATTAGCTCATAAAAATTTATTAATTTAAATAAAATATAATTTTAATGACAATTAATGTAATAATATTTTTAAATAATATTTGAAATTTTTATTTCATTAATAATATATATATTTTAAATGTAAATTAAATAACTAAAACGAAATGACCTAGTGGGCATGAGAAAACCTTGCAAAGGAAAAAGCATTGGTTTGATTCTCGTTGGAGACAAAGATTTTGTTTTATTTTAAATTCTTTAAACAACTCACAATGGTCACCAAAATCGGTCACTATTTTCGCTAAAGGTTAGCGACTAGCACTTTTTCAACTGAAATTTGGTAGTCACGTTATTGGTTGCTAAACGTTATAGTGATCGATTTTTAGGCTTTTTCGGTCTCTAATTCGGCCACTAAACGCTAATTTTTTAGTAGTGGGGGACCCTAACCCATTTAAATAACCCTAGGGTTATTTCTTATTTTTCAATACTCTAATTTAGCCCCTCATCAAATTAGATATTGATTTATGGTATCTATATAATAACCTGACATTTCATGACATTTATGCTTTTAGCCACAAACTTAATATTATATTAATTATACCTTTTTAGGTTTTAACTAATTAAAATAATGACACTAGAACCTTAAATGTTACATTTGTGACCCAAAATTCTATCAATTTCCCACTGATCACATATGTAACTTTACACATGTGTTAGACTTTATGAGCTCAAAATTTGCCATTATATTCTTTAAGCATATCCAAAGTATCACGTCCATTAGTCATGCCAATATACATAATCAAGGTGATTTTCATTATACCAGTCATAACTAAACCCATCAATAATCACTGATAGTGACACAACTAAATGACATAGATCCATCATGAAATATGTAGCATAAAAATCACAACTAAATGACATAGATCCTACTTTACAGTAGTGAGATCATTCATTAACTTTATTATACAAAATGTAAACTACTGAATATCAAACTTTATTAATTTGAAAATATCCAAAATCATAGTATGCATACATAATACCAAACACAAAACTTAAAATTCATAATCGACTAACTCCCACTAAACCAAAGACTCCTCTAACGATAAAAACACCAATGCGAGCAGTGTGCTTATGAAAGACCTTGGGTGGAAGACCTTTTGTAAGAGCATTTTCTATCATGGAGTTTGTCCCTAAGTGTTCTATAGAAATCTGTCCACTTTGTACCCTTTCCTTAACAACTAGAAACTTGATGTCAATATGTTTTGACTTAGTCAAGCTCCTATTATTGTTGGAATATAGGACGACTGATTTGTTGTGACAGTATAACTTAAGTTGCCTTTCAATTCCTTCCATAATTCGCAGCCCAGTGATAAGATTCCTCAGCTAAATCCCATGGCTGGATGCTTCATAACATGCTATAAACTCTACTGACATGGTGGATGAAGTCGTAAGAGTTTGCTTAGCACTACACCACCAACCAACATGTAAATATAGCCTGAGGTGGATCTTTTACTGTCTTGGCATCCAGCAAAATCTGAGTCAGAGTATCCAGTGATCTCTAACTGAATAATCACTGATAGTGACACAAATAAATGACATAGATCCATCATGAAATATGTAGCATAAAAATCACAACTAAATGATATAGATCCTACTTTACAGTAGTGAGATCATTCAATAACTTCATTATACAAAATGTAAACTACTGAATATCAAACTTTATTAATTTGAAAATATCCAAAATCATAGTATGCATACATAATACCAAACACAAAACTTAAAATTCATAATCGACTAACTCCCACTAAACCAAAGACTTCTCTAACGATAAAAACACCAATGTGAGCAATGTGCTTATGAAAGACCTTGGGTGGAAGACCTTTTGTAAGAGCATTTTCTATCATGGAGTTTGTCCCCAAGTGTTCTATAGAAATCTGTCCACTTTGTACCCTTTCCTTAACAACTAGAAACTTGATGTCAATATGTTTTGACTTAGTCAAGCTCCTATTATTGTTGGAATATAGGATGACTGATTTGTTGTGACAGTATAACTTAAGTTGCCTTTCAATTCCTTCCATAATTCGCAGCCCAGTGACAAGATTCCTCAACTAAATCCCATGGTTGGATGCTTCATAACATGCTATAAACTCTACTGACATGGTGGATGAAGTTGTAAGAGTTTGCTTAGCACTGCACCACCAGCCAACATGTAAATATAGCCTGAGGTGGATCTTTTACTGTTTTGGCATCCAGCAAAATCTGAGTCAGAGTATCCAGTGATCTCTAACTAGGGTGACCTCTTATGTGTGAGCATATAGTCTGTTGTTCTCTTTAAATACCTCATAATCTTTTTGGCTGCTTTCTAATGATCCATTCCTAGATTGCTCAAATATATTCCTAACATCTTGTCACACCCTAATTTTTAACCCTAAGATCCTATCATACCCCAAATTTTACCCTTAGATTCACTGATCATTTAGAATTTCATTTTGGTCCATCTTTCATTTTAACTAATTGTTTAACTAGTTTGTCCGTTTTGTTTTATGAGGACAAGTTTGTTGTAGGAGATTCAAGACCTTATGGTTGTTCTAGCCTTTGCAAGGAGTAAATTAGATGCACCCCTATGATTGTGACCTTCAGTCAGAACATGGCCTTTTTTTTCCTCCAAGGTTTCTTTGAGATTCCTCCAGAAACGATTGAGATTAAGTTGTTTTCTACCCGTGGATCTTGAGTTGTGATCATTAGAAGATTCCTGAGAATTTTGCAGTGGGTGACGTTGCAGATGGTCCTCAAGTTCAAAGGATTTTGTAAATAGGATTTGACTTTTATTCTTAAGTTTTGTAAAGTCACTAAGAGAGATTCTCCATCTGAATAGCCAAGTTCAAAACATTTGTTTATGTGATTTCACTTATTCAAGGTATCAAGATACAGTTCACGAGTTGCAAATTAATTTTCAAGGTTATGGTTTGGGCCAGGATTTACAGGTTACGTCGAATTCACAATGAATATTGTTTGGTTTCAAGTAATCGCAAGTTTTCAGATGCTTCAGGTTCGAATTGCAAAATCTAAGGTTGTTCAAAATAGGATGTAGGTTGCAATAAAATTCAAGAGAAATTGAGTTCATATTTTTATTCAAGATTTTGAATAAAGTCCGAATTCTATTACGAAATTCAAGTCATTACAAACACATTCAAGATTACAATCTTTTTTTTTATTAATTGTTACAAGTTAAAATCCTAAGTCCTAGTTCTATCTTCAAAGTTCCAAGACTCTTCAAGTTTCTCCATTTTTGGTCAACTTCAAGTCAAGACCTGCAAAAAAAAATGTCAGAAGAAGTCAAAATCATAAAAAAAAAAAAAAAGGGAAAAGGGCTTTAAAGTTAATTTGAATCCCTCAGATTATAGAATCATCATCGGGTTTCATTTTGGTCTGCAAGGGTGACGAAAAAATTGCCACCAACTTGCATTCCGAGACCAGGCAGCGTCTGTTCTTGTATGAAAAAGAGAAAGAAGTGTAAAAAAAGAAAAATGATTTTTTTTCTCCCAAACACGGTCCAAATTTTCCATCAAACCAAATCTGAAAATGGAAATGGTAACAGCAAGAAAATAGAATACCATCATCATCAATCCGTAAATGGAAAATGAAAAGCAAATAATACCAATAGCCAAATTTATAAATAGGGAATAAACAACCATCAATAAGGCCGAAATCCAGAAATGGTAAATCAATAATCATCAATATCCCAAATCTGAAACCGAAGAAAGTATCTCCATCATCAATACAAAAATGAAATGGATTTCAAAAACAGCCCACAAGAGAATCCAAAAACAGAATACCATCATCATAATCCGAAAATGGAAAAGATTAGAGATTTTATAAAACTTTCCAAAACAATTTAGGACAAAATCAACCGAGAGGAAAGTTTTTTCAGAAGCGTTTCAAATTCGGACTATAAGAAGAGAGGAAGAAGTTTAAGAAAGGGGGACCGAAAAATCATTGGAAAATAATACTAAAAAAACCAGATCGCAAAACCATCTCTGAAGGTATGAAAAATACACAAGAAATGGGGGGTTTGAATTGGGTATTTGTTCCATTAAAAACTTTTTCTCTTTTCTTCACTTGTTGCTTTTCGTAGTGTTCTTTAAGATGCATTACGGAAGCATATATAATAAAGCATAATCACAAGTAAAGAACACAGATATATCCTGGTTCACTTGAGCAACTCTCAAGCTAATCCAGTCCACCCTTCCAAGGTGATTTCTCCTTACTCAAGCAAGGACTTAATCCACTATAACCAAACTTATTACAGTTGCACAAGCTAGCTGCAAGTGACTAACAAATAGACAATGACACGTTCAGGTACCCTAAGGATATAACATTCATTGACACCTAATAGAATCCGATCAATTAAGATCTCCTATTAGTTACCACAAATGACAACTGTCACTTGTCATCTCAAGTATTCTGATCTTTACAAGATCACTTGAGGAGCCACTAATTCTAAAATGAATTTGTGTTGCTGGAGGTTACATGAGTGCTTCTTATCAAGCAGATTACTCCTAATTAAGTACATAGCAAGTATTGAGCAACAACTCCTTGCTTCCTAATACAGAAACTAATCTAAAGATAAATCTCTAAGAGATTATTGAGAACATTAGTTTCCATATGGGTTCAGCTTGCATCCATGCTAACACGCTGACAGGCTTGCTAACATTTGAATGACTCAAATGTTCTTCTTTTATATTTGCATCCAATAGAGTCGTTCGGAGGGTAGAGATGTCCTTACAATATTCCAACGGTCATTTCCAACGGATAGATTAAGCACGTGTTGACTGGTATTGACATCACTTTCTTTTGTTCTTTTCTTCCAACGTTAATATTTCATTTAACAGCTTGGACATATCAGCTTCTGGCTTGTTCATCTGATGATTCATCTGATGAGTAGTTCATAACTACTTTGGTATGAAAGCTTCAGCACCAGATTTGTTGGCACATGTTTATTAGATTTAATAGCAGCAGCTTATCTGATGAGTAATATGCCTCTGTCTGGGTGAATCTTCTTCTGACACAATCTTCAACTTCAGAATCCAGTCTTCAGCATTCCAAGATCTAAGTTTCCTCTGAAACATTCTTGAGAATATTCATGACTAATTCTTCAGAAATCATGTCTTCAGAAACTTCAGAGCCTTGATCTTCAGAACACGTCTTCAGAATCTTTCTGCACTTGGTCTTCAAAGCCTTCCGCCTTCAGAGCTTCAAGTCATCAGAATCTTCATAGTAGTTCTTCAGAGGACTATATCTTCAGAGTCTTGATCTTAAGAACCTTTAAGTCTTCAGAGTCTTTCTGTACTTGGTCTTCAGAGCCTTCAGCCTTCAGAACTTCAAGTCATCAGAATCTTCAGCACTTAGTTCTTCAGAGGAATCACTCTTCAGAAACTTGTTAGCTTCCAGATCAGATGCACAACTCAGAACAAAATCCACAGGAGCATTGCAACAGCAATATCCAGCATCCTTGGATCTTACTGAACGTGATCAGATGTAGAAACAAACTTGCTTCTATATTAAGCGATGTTTGCTTTCAGATCAGATGCACTCTAGCTTCTTCAATAAGCTTTGTTTTCTTCCAGATCAGATGCACTTCTCATAGCAGAATTCACAGGAGCATTGCAACCGCAATATACAGCTTCCTTGGATCTTTCTGATTGTGAACAGATGTGAAGACAAACTAGCTTCTTCATTATGCACAGATGCAAACTTGCTTCTTTTAATAAGCGTTATATGACGCTGCACATAGTAACTCCCATATTTGAATTAGATGCATGTTTGATATTGTTTGTTTGATCTTATATCTTTATTTAACGATCTGCACACAACAAACATTAGATCATAAAATGGTTCTTTCACAAATACTTAATTGTTATCATCAAAACATAGAGATAATCCTGTAGAGACAAATCTTGCTCTTACAATCTCCACAAAATCGTCATCACCAAAACCGTTGAAACCCACAATCAAAATCAACGACCAACAATCAACGAGCAACAATCAACAACCCACAGATCCAAAACGTAAACCGTCAAAAATCCACGGAACCTAATCGCAAATCCAAAAACAAGGCCTTAGAAAACATCACCATCGGTCGTAAGCAGTATCTTCATCATCGCGAAAAATCGTTAAAGCCATCAACCGCAAACCCAAATCGAAAACCAACATCACAAACCCACGAAGAACAAGCAAACCGTAAGCTCTTTGTTTTCTCTAACATTGCTTTTTTTCATATTTTTTTTTGCAGTAAATCATCGCGAAAAAGGAGAAGAAGAAAAAACTGCACATGCAAGAAGAAAGAAGGGAGAAATCGCAGACTGAGAAGAGAAGAGAGGAGAAAAAATCGGAGATCAGAGAGAGCTTTAGGGGGCGCCGTTTGGCCTCTCCATTCTTAGGGTTTACAAACCCTTGGCTCTCCCTCCCCCTCTTATTTATCTACCGGGTCGGGTCTGGGAGTGATGACCCAGCCCACCCATTTTTTATTTATTTATTTTTAGTTTTAGTTTTTTATTTTTATTTGTAATTATTAAATAATAATAAATACTAACACTAAACTAACTACTAACCATTATTTTAGTTAAGAATAAAATCTGAAAAATATTTATTTTAATAAAAGAATAAAACGATTTTTAATCAAAATAATAAAAATGATAATTTGAATTTTGTTTTGATTTGAGTTTTTTTTTTTAAAATAACAAAAATATATGTTTAGAGTAATTTGATTTATTTCCTTTTTCTTAAAAATAATTAACTCTTTTTATTTAAGATCATTAGTTTAATTCCTCTTTTTTTTCAAATTTAAGTTAATTTCTAACATCCTTCTAACTTAGAGTTAATTACATAAAGTTCGCAAAAACAATTATAAATAATTAACTTTTATTTTATCAATTAACTTTTAAAATTCTAAATCAAATTAATTTCACCATTTCAATTTATCTAACCATTTCCTTAATCCAGTTCTAACATCACCCAATTTATCTTTAATTTCTAACCATTTACTTTGTACAATACTCACATCTCCATATTCATCATCGTTATTCATATATCATGCTATCTTTTTACATTTTTCCGCTTACCGCTTATTCTCCTCTGAAGGAAAGGTTTCCTATTTGACTGTCGTGTCAATGCCTTTACCCTCACCCTATCCTAGCCTTAGGATCCGAGTCGCCATACTCGTGCTTAGGCGTCCCATCATAGACAACCTTACCCTTTTCCTAGCCTTAGGATTTGAGTCGTTGTACTCATGCTTAGGCGTCCCGCCATGGACATCCACCCCTTTATCCTAGCCCTAGGATTAAGAGTTGCCGCACTCCGTGTAAGTTCCTGTCGTGGAATACTTACTTCACCCTTTTCAATTCAACTCTACAACATAAAATCGGAGTCGCCGCACTCCCCGTAAGCGCTTCCATATGAACGTTTACTTCCCCTTGGAACCTTAACCACGGTCAAGAAGTTTCTATTTCTCCCTCTTTGAGGAGAACTACGATTACTCTGATTCCATCCCCTACCAAGGATACGTAGGCACAAGATGCAAGTCTTGGCGAGTATACTTAGGACTAACCCCTTAGGTCCTTCTCTTTACCTTTAACCCTTAGCATTACCTTTAAGCAGATAATCATTAGCAATAGCACATTTTAAACAAGAGGTTCCTGTAGGGTACTACAGAAGTTTAGGATGCTAATACCTTCCTTAGGCTTAACCAACCCCCGTACCCTAGATCTCTCCCCGCATTGTGTTTACGATGCAAAAATAGGTTTTTCCTTTCTTTAACCTTTCCTTCGGATAAATCAAAGACCGATTGTGAATCAAGATTGTGATTCAAATGAATCAATAATTTTATTTCCTATTCTCACCGCAATAGAAAATGGCGACTTCACTAGGGACGCATTATTTTTTTAAGGTTATCTCTATCTTGTTTTTTATGTTTGCTATTTGTTATATTATCTGTTGTATATATTTGTTGTACCTTGCTTGGGATATCATTGTTGTGAAATAAGTCCTACACCCAGACTTGAGCGCAATTATTATAGGAAGGTGATATATTCAACGAAGCTTATAGGGAGTGAGTCCCGACCAAGCTGACTTGAGAATCACCGCTCAATTGAGACCCTCTTGAAAATTAGTATTGTTGAATGAGTAGTCATGAAAATATTCACTATTTTTGACCTGGAGCCTGTGATACTGGGGACCGTAGTTACCTAAACACAACTTTGGCCTTACTAGGACATAGTGCGATGACTATGAGGGAGTAGTCCCAAAATAGTTGCTACGCGATACTACACTCAAAAGAGGTTCTCTTGAGAATATTATTAACCACCTAGTTAGTCGGGAAATTGATAATATCCAAAATATGGACTAATGACTTTGGGAACCTCTTTAGAATCCTTGTTCTGCAGGTACAATTAACCCCTAGTACTTACCTTTCGGGATGGGTAGACCTTGGCTCCGCTCATAACCCTCTAACCCAGGACCTTTTGTTTGCTCTTGTGTGTTTGTGCATTGCATCCAGCATCATATCATTCCTGGTTTCAAGGAATTCAACTTTTAGTGCCTTGCAAATTTTAAATAAAAAAAAAATCTTACATTTCAAAATCTAAAACTTTTCCAACTTTCCTAGAAAATATTTGCAATTGGCCGTGGAAATCCTTGAAACCATTCCATTGCATTGCATCTTATTTTTGCATTTGCATTTTCCTTCTGGTTTCTTATTCTCGGTTCTCTCGCCTTCCAATTCTGTCACCCTAAGTCCTCTGCATCAGTACAACACCAGAGCTCGAGCTTGGAAAAAGATGGCGGAACAAAATCAAGAGCTTGATCATGTTAGAAATGAACTAAAAGATCTTTGAGGAAGTGTGGGGCAGATTATGGAGATGCTACAAGTCATTAATGCAAAGATGGATACTCAGTCCACTGTTGTTTCTGAGATTACCAATATTGTTGTGGATCCTCAACCATCTGTTACTACTGCAAGTGTACCTCCTTATGGTCTCCCACTTGGTTTTATGCCTACTCCTACTGCAGTTCCTATTGCTCAACCAGTTCAACCAGTTGTTCCTTTGGTTTCTGAAGCTCCTCAAGTGATTCCTACTTTTGCACCAGCTACTGTTCATACTCATGTGCAATCGTATTTCAATGAACCGGTATATGACATTCCTGATGTGAAAGAGGATGAAGATGAACGTCATGAGAAACTCCGGGAGAATGTGGAAACTATTGACAAAAGGCTGAGAATGATGGAAGGTGATCAAATCTTTGGTGCTGCTGCCAGAGAAGTTTGTCTTGTTTCTGGGCTGGTTATTCCTCCGAAGTTTAAAACTCACAGCTTTGGCCGTTATAAAGGTGCTACATGCCCGAAGAGTTATTTGATCATGTACTACCGTAAAATAGCTGCTCATGTTGAAAACAACAAGCTGATGATACATTGCTTCCAGGACAATCTGAAGGGTGCTTCCTCAAAGTGGTACTTAACTTTGGATCAATCTCGCATTAAGAGTTTCCAAGATTTATCTGATGCCTTTATCAAACACTATAAATACAATATGGATTTGTCTCCTGATAGAAGACAACTATTGAGTATGTCTTAGAAGAGTTTAGAATCTTTTAAAGAGTATGCTTAGAGGTGGAGGGAGATTGCTTTGCAAGTAGAACATCCTTTGACTGAGAAAGAGTTAGCCGATTGGTTTGTCGACACCGTTCGTTCAGAATTTTATGAAAGAATGGTTGGTAGTGTGACTGTAAACTTCTCTGACATTGTTGTTGTTGGTGTGAAAGTAGAATTGGGTCTAAAAAAATGGGAAGATATCAAATACTACTGGTAGTTCAAGCTCCAATAAAGATAATTCCAATAAGCCTTCATTTACCTCTCACAAGAATAAAGAGGATGAAACTAGTTCTGTAACTGCAAGCTGACGAAGAAATCAACCTTGGCAGCATCAACAGAACTATGTTCAACAACAAGGTTATCCTGTTCAATTTCCTCAACAACCGTATGTGGTTGCTGTTACACCTGCCTTCAATCAACAAGTTCCTACATATCAGCTTGTGCAACCGACTTATGTCTATCAACCTCCGGTCTATCAACAACCTCCTGGTTATCAGCCTGCACAAGCTCCATCCAACGATCAACGAGCGCCCAACGCTCCTGCTTATCAACAACCAAAGAATCAGGCACCTCGCCAAAATGTTCCGAACAGGAGACAGTACAAGCCATATCCTCCGATTCCGATGACTTACACCGAGTTGTACCCTTCATTAGTGCAACAAGGTCTGATTACTACCAGAGCTTTGGGTCCGCCTCCAAATCCGCTGTCAGCAAATTACAACACTATTTCTCATTGTTTATTTCATGAGGATGCGCCTGGCTATGATCTAGAAAGATGATATGCTCTCAAACACCTTGTCAGAGAGTTGATGGAAAAGAAGATACTGTCTTTTAATGACCCTCAGTCGAATGTCAAGAACAACCCTTTGCCTAATCATGGGGTTGTTAATGCTATTGATGATCTATCTGATGAAAGCCTTATCCTTGATGTTTCTCAGATCAAGACACTTCTCCGGGGTTTCCATTCAAATTTATTTGAAGTCAGTTTAGTGTCTGCTTGCCATGATGATTGTACAAGTTGTGATGTCAGTATCAAGGGTTGTATGTTGGTTCAGAATGATGTTCATAAGTAGATCAATGATGGCTTCCTACAAGTGGTTAATAAAGTGAAGAAGGATGAAGTTGTCGTGATTGAACCTGTCTTTAATTTTCCAGAAACAGTGGGCCAGAGTAATCCATATTTCTCATCTTTCAAGAGCACCAGATTAACAATCGACAAGGGCATACCTGAAGGTTGGAGAAAAGTGATCGACATCAAGACCAAGACAAATCGCCACGGATTGGGTTACAAACCGACTCATGATAAAGCTTCTGCAACTGTCAAAGGGCATCTGAAGACTGTCTAAGAGTTGTGTGTCAGCAGGGGATGAAGACCTAAGCAACCTGATATTCAAGTGCGGTGCAGCTTTGAGCAACTGGGAAGCAATAGATATCCCCGTGATTTTTACCATTTCAAAGTAATTTAATGGCTTTTTTTTGCTGTTTTAAAAAAAAAAAACTCCACAACTATGCCCAAAGCTACTGGACTATTTTGTAGGGCCACCTTTTCACTTTTCAAAAGATCATTAATAAATGCATTTTGTTAAATTCTTATTGTTTTGTTTACCATTTTTTTCTTTTACCTTTTAAAGAAATTGGCAATCTTTTCAAAAACTACAAAAAAGCATTTTTCTTTCTCTTGCATTTTACTAAATAAGCCTTCCAACAAGCAGTGTTTTCCCAAACCTTGTTGAATCCAATGACCCTGTTGTCACTCTTGACTGAGATTCACCCATTTATCAAGTTGAAGATGAGGGTGAGGAAGATTTCGAAGTACCCATTAAACTGGAAAAATTGGTTGAGTATGAGCATACTGAGCTTCAACCGTACAAAAGAGCAGGCAAATATGCTAAAGCAAGAGTATCCAGCTGATGCTACTAATCTTGACAAGAAGAATCTGAGAAGATTAGCATCCAAGTTCTTCATCAGCAATGATGTATTATACAAAAGAAACTACGACATGGTTCTGCTTAAATGTGTTGACAAACGTGAAGCAGACATGTTACTTCAGGAAATTCATGAAGGAACCTTTGGAACTCACGCCAATGGTTATGCTATGTCAAAGAAGATTTTGAGAGTTGGATATTATTGGTTAACCATGGAATCAGATTGCATCCAATATGCCAAGAAATGTCATAAGTGCCAAATTTATGCTGATAAGGTGCACATACCTCCAACACTGTTGAATGTTATCATCACTGTGGCCTTTCTCAATGTGGGGCATTGACATGATTGGGGCAATTGAGACGAAAGCTTCCAACAGTCACCAATTCATTCTAGTTACCATCGAATACTTCACCAAATGGGTAGAAGCTGCTTCCTACACCAACGTGACCAAGCAAGTGGTTGCCCGCTTCATCAAGAAAGAAATTATCTGCCGTTATAGAATTCCGAGCCGGATCATAACAGACAACGGTACCAATCTGAACAATAAAATCATGAAGGAGTTGTGTGAGAGTTTCAAGATTACACACCACAATTCTTCTCCTTACCGTCCAAAAATGAATGGTTGTTGAAGCTGCGAACAAAAATATCAAGAAAATCCTGCAAAAGATGGTAAAGACTTACAAAGATTGGTATGAAACGCTACCGTTTGCTTTGCACGGATATAGAACTACAGTGCAAACTTTAACAGGGGCAACCTATTTCTCATTGGTATATGGAATGGACGTCGTCCTCCCCATCGAAGTTGAGTTACCTTCCTTAAGGGTACTGATGGAAACCAAGTTAGACGAAGCATAATGGGTCCAAGACAGATTTGACTAGCTAAACCTCATCGATCAGAAGCGCATGACAACATTGTGCCATGGCCAGTTATATAATAAATGGATGAAGAGAGCCTTTGACAAGAAAGTCTGAATCCGTAAGTTCCGCCAAGGAGAACTTGTACTCAAGAAAATCTTGTCAGTTCATAAAGACACGCGTGGGAAATGGATGCCCAATTACGAAGGCCTATTTGTTATGAAGACAATCTTCTCCGGAGAATCGCTAATTCTCACAACAATGGATGGTGAAGAGCTTGCACATCCTATGAACTCTGATGCAGTCAGAAAATATTATGCCTAAACAACCCGCTAAGTCGAAAACCTGAAAAAGTGATTTAGGCAACAATGGGTATCTCGGTTGTCATACCCTAAATTTGCCCGCTAACTTTTGTAAATATTTTCGCATTTTTCTATTTTTGCATTTATTTAACTTAATTTCATGTCGTTTAGACATGTGTCCATCCCCGATTGGGCGTTTTTCAAATCTCGATTATTTTGCCCAATGAGAGCGTGACACGTGGCCTAAGGGCATTTTGGTAAATTTTGTTTCCATTTTCATTTTCCCATTTTCTTTTCAAATATTAAATTTTTGTTCACATTTTTATTTTTTCATTTATTTAATTTAAATAGTTTGTTTTATTATATTTTTAGAATTAAATTAGTTATTTATTTTTCCTTTAGAATATATTTTATAGTTTTTAAATAGTTTTTTTAATAAGTTGTTTAGAGTTTTATTTATTAATTAGATTTTTATTTTATCTTTTAATTATTTATTTATTATTTATTAATTAGATTTTTATTCTTATTATTATATTTTATTTATTTAACATTAATTAGATTATTAGTAATTAATTATCTTTTATTTATTTATTTGTTTATTTAGATTTAGATTATTTATTAATTAAGATTATAAGTTTTTATTAGTTAATTAAATTAAGTTCAATTAAGAATATTGTTATTAGAATGGTTTATTTAATTAGAATTGTTTATTATCAGTTTAACAGCACCATTAGCCAATTAACCATCATTAAGTTAATCAAATTCAGCACTAATCCTACAGCTGCCACGTGGCAGCCCTATATAGGGGAGTGCCCTATTCACCATCTCCCAGCTCCAAACCTTAATTCAGCAACCAACAACCCTAGAATCTGTCAACCCTAGCCGTCACCTCCTCCAGAAATCATCATCATCATTGTTCTCACCCTCAACCTTCACCTGCGTTCAACAACATCATCCGCTCATCATCATCATCAAAACTTCCTCACCTCAAACCTCTTCCAACAACTTCCAACTTGACCACCATCAACCACTCTTGAACTCATCTCCGAAAAACTCACTTCATCAACTCGTAAGAAACCCGTTTTCCACCCACAAACCCCAACAACCGTCGAAAACCTCAAACCCTTTCTGAAAACCTCCATCTTCGCAGCAACCATCGCACCTTCAGAAACTCAAACCACCACCTTCAAAATCAAACTCAGACACACTTCCTTAACCGCTAAACCAAATGCGACCCTTTCTGGAACTCCGTCTTCTACGAACAACCATCGTGAAACCCACTCCAAATCCAACTCATAACCCATTTTCGAAAACCAGTTCAGCAACTTCATCATCGCCATTTGCGAATCCAAACCTATAACAGAACCAGAACACAAACTTCAATTAAACCCATCTCATAGATCTTTACACGAGACCAACCGTAAACCCAGTTCGACAACCAACAACACTTCTCAAAACCGCTATCCTCCATTTTCACCGACCTTGTTCGTTCTTCTTCAACATCAAACTTCAACCCTCACTTCAACCGAACAAAACCCCCAAACTCGGACCGCATCACAACACCAACTCACAAAACCCTGTCGACCAAAATCGAACCTTCTTTCTCTTCTTCAACATAAATCAGTAAAACCAGATCCAGAACATTAAGGAGAATGAGTTTGAGGCGGTTTCAAAATGAGAACAGGGAACCAAACCGTCAAAAGAAGAAGAATGAGACATCTGTTTGGATTTAATTTCGAACTGAGATTGAGAGTGAAAAAGAGAGTTAATCGAAACAGCGAGTGAGAGTGAGAAACGGTTGAGCGAGGAAGAAGATGCGGTCTTTGTTTCCTTTTCTTTTTTTTATTCTATTATTTCTTTTTTTATTTTGATTTGGTTATTTGTTGTTGGGCCACAAAGCCCAGTTGGTTTCTACCACCCGTTTTTTTCTCTAACACCCATATGTTTCTTTGTATTTCATTTTTATTTCTTAATTAATATTAGTATGTATAGATTATTTATTTATGTTATATATTTTACTTATAGTTTTTCTATTAGTTTCTTTTATATTCCTTTTAGAACCTTTTTATATATATGTATATATTATAAACTTTTTTCTTTTAGAGCTTTATTTATTTTAGAATTTCAGTTTATATTATAGTTTTTGAATTCTTTTACATTTTAAAGGTAGATTTCATTTCGCATTTGTTATTGGACATTTTTTTGCCTTTTAGGTCGATGACGACATTTCCTTCAATTCTCCGTCAAATTATTGATGAGAAATGAAGGATCCGAGACCAACTTTTTCTCCTTTTTCGTTCCGACTTTATTTCATTTGTAGCTTTTTTTGGTCGATGACGAAGTTTCTATAAATCGATTACTAAGTCAATATATTGATAAGTATCGTTGGATCCGAGACCCACCTCTTTTCCACCTCGCATTTTTATTACAATTCTTATTTTCGAACCGATGAAGTCTCTGATTCGTCAAACGATAATTCTCGAAGATGTTGAAACCTTCGTTATTTCTAATCTAAAGAGAATGATCATTTGGGTCATTTTCCTTACTTTGGGATCGCGAGAGGTTCCCTTCGATTAAATTAACTTAAAGTTTACGATTAAGACGAGGTTTGAGTTTTCCCGACTTTCTCCTCTTTATCATTTTCGACTTTATTTCACTTCTCTTTTGGGTCGATGACAACATTTCCTGAATTTGTTATTAGTCAAAATATTGATGGATAATGTTGGATCTGAGACCACTTCTTTGCTCTCCTCATTTATTTTCATCTTTCCGATTCTATTTTGACTTGTTGTGATCGATGAAGTCTTGTATCCGCAAGACGAGATCCCACTGTTTTAGTCCGTGCGACACGATTAAATCGGAGAATGATTCTCAATATCATTTCTCTATCTTGTCCTTAGCACGGATATCAATCACACGACCTTTTATAGTTTGACTTCTCTCACAAGTCGAGCTAAGACGGTTAAACGTTACATTTGTCCCGATTCGATTCATTGACGCTATCAAACCACCGCCATCTAAGAAATAAAATTCTCTTTGTATTGAATTAAAAAGAGAGGATTAAGTGTAGACTTCTTCCTCTCCAAGTGTCGAGATGCTCACTGTAGTGTGGATGGTTTTGATACTCGTCTTTCAATACGAAGACGCTTCCACCCTCTTTTCATCCTAAAAAACCTCGGCCCCGTACCGAGTACATTTTCAAACCATTTTTCTCCAAAAACCTCGGCCCCCCTAGTGAGTCCATTTTCGAACCATTTTTCTCCTAAAACCTCGGCCCCGTACCGAATGCATTTTCAAAACACTTTCGATAATAAACGAGTTCTCTTTATATTGAATTAAAAAGAGAGGATTAAGTGTAGACTTATTCCTCTCCGAGTGTCGAGATGCTCACTGTAGTGTGGGTGGTTTCGATACTCGTCTTTCAATACGAAGACGCTTTCCATCCACCTTCTCTCCTAAAAACCTCGGTCTCGTACCGAGTGCATTTCAAAACCTTTTTCCTCCTAAAACCTCGGTCCCGTACCGAGTGCCTTTTCAGTTTTTTCAATAAAGGAATTGAGTTCTCTTTGTATTGAACTAAAGAGAGAGGATTAAGTGTAGACTTCTTCCTCTCCGAGTGTCGAGATGCTCACTGTAGTGTGGGTGGTTTCGATATACGAAGACCGTTTCCATCAACCTTCTCTCCTAAAAACCTCGGTCTCGTACCAAGTGCATTTCCAAACCTTTTTCCTCCTAAAACCTCGGTCCCGTACCGAGTGCCTTTTCAAAACACCTTTCAATAAGGAATCAATTCTCTTTGTATTGAATTAAAAATAGAGGATTAAGTGTAGACTTCTTCCTCTCCGAGTGTCGAGATGCTCACTGTAGTATGGGTGATTTTGATACTCGTCTTTCAATACGAAGACGCTTTCATCCACATCCTCCATACCTCTCCTCCTAAAAACCTCGGTCTCGTACCGAGTATATTTTCAAACCTCGGCCCCGTACCGAGTACATTTAAAAACCTCAGCCCCGCACCGAGTACATTTTCAAACCTTCCCTCCTAAAAACCTCGTCCCCGTACCGAGTGCATTTTCAACCCTATTTCTCCTAAAACCTCGGCCCCGTACCGAGTGCATTTTCAAAAACACTTTCAATAAAATAAAATTCTCTTTGTATTGAATTAAAGAGAGAGGATTAAGTGTAGACTTCTTCCTCTCCGAGTGTCGGGATGCTCACTGTAGTGTGGAAGGTCCTTCAATACGAAGATGCAACTTTATCCACCACCACCTCCTTTCTTAACTTCCTTCCGCAACCTTTCTCACCTAAAACCTCGGTCCCGTACCGAGTGTATTTTCAAACTTCTTTTCATAACAAAGCTTGAATGGTCGTGGAGTGGTTAG
The DNA here is from genome assembly GCA_963859935.3 of Lathyrus sativus. Classification (NCBI taxonomy): domain Eukaryota; kingdom Viridiplantae; phylum Streptophyta; class Magnoliopsida; order Fabales; family Fabaceae; genus Lathyrus; species Lathyrus sativus. The sequence continues at coordinate 583,277,586 of OZ012741.1, read as the reverse complement.
GCGTAGGCCTTCTCCTATCCCGAGTGCTGACGTTTACTGTAGGGTTCTCTGTCGTAAAACACTTACCATTCAAAACCAAAAACATCTTTAATAAGAGAACGAGGTTCTCTTTGCATTGAATTAAAGAGAGAGGATTGAGTGTAGACTTCTTACTCTCCGAGTGTCAGGATACTCACTGTAGTGTGTATGGTCTCGATGCTCGTCTTTCAATACGAAGACGCTACATTCGCCACACCATTTTCATAACAAAAACTTTGAGATAAAGAATTGGGTACTACCCGCAAGGGGTTACTATCCAATGACCTATCTCACCCTTAGAAACAATTCGACCAATCAAACATGACTTCTTGCCTCGCATGGCGAAAACTAGTCTTTCAAAAAGGATATGTTACGTCCGTTTTACCGCAAACAGGTAATGCTTAAGTCTCCTCACATGCGAGCAGCAAAACACCTAAACTGCTAGAACGTGCACGATAACATCATCCACAAAAACACACCAGTTACCCGTATTCGCACGAACTACGTTGCTCTGATTTCTCTTGCATGTTGAGAATACTTAGGCATATGATTGTGACAATCCTAACGAGCACCATTTTCTCTTTTCCACCCTTTCCCAGAAAGGCATGCTACGTTCGTTCTACCACAAACAGGTAATGCTTAAGTGTCCTCACATGCGAGCAGCAAAACACCTAAACTTCTAGAATGCGCACGATAGCATCGTCTACCAGAATTTCCCCGCAAATCGTAGGCCAAACTACGACTGCTCTGATTCTTTACTTCGTTCAATTAAAGATACATAGGCACAAGGGCCACAATCCTTGCCGAGCACATTCCCCCTTATATCTGTAGTTCCCCGAACTACGTTGACTCTGACTTTCTCATATCTGTTGAGAATACGTAGGCCTAGGACCGCGAAGTACTATCGAGTCTGTTCTTTCTCTCTTTTTCCCCGTTACTTCTATTTCTCCTATTTCTAACCCTTTTCACCCTATCTTTTGGAACACTTTTTTTATAGCATAATATTTAAGCAAGTAAATTCATACGTCGACAAACAAATGGTTCCCATTGAGTACGATGGATGCAAGGGGTGCTAATACCTTCCCTTCGCATAACTGTCTTCTGAACCCGTTCTTGGTTGCGAGACAATCTTATTCGTTTGTTTCTTAAGGTTTTATCGATATTTTCCTTTCCCATCATGGGATAAATAAAGTTTGGTGGCGACTCTTCTGTCCTTTCGTTTTCGCCTCCCCGTCGTTGCACGGTGCATTTTTCGAGTAGCGACAGCTGGAGACTCTGCTGAGGATTAGCCAAACCTAGTTTGCTTGTCGCATATGTGATTTATTTGCTTTTGTTATTTGTTTGTGTTGTGTTCTTTCTAACCTGTTGGGTTTATTTGGGATTAATTTGTGATAATAAAGCTTCCTACACGAGCTTTGAAGTATACACTAAGATTAGGAGGTGGTTTCTTTCTGATTTGCGAGACTTAGGACTCGTTGAGTTAGATCGAGTCCCACCGCTCAGATGAGACCCCTTTGGGATGATTATGTCTTACGTGTAGTCGTAATGGCGTCTTTATTTCCAACTTGGGAGTCTGTGACTCCGAGGACCTTTTGTAGAACCTTATTCCAAAGGTTACTAAAACATGACTCTGTGTTCATCCTTTGAAGGGATTACCGTCTTACGAATCGTCGTTATGATGGAAAACTTTTGAGGGATAATGCATGGGACTTTGTTTTAAAGCCTTTGGAATACCCTCTTATAAACCAATAGATTTCCCACCTGAGGTGAGAGATACCTTTTGTTTTATTGTCTTGCACGATCTGTGACTTTAATCCGTGATGTGGATCTGTTCTTGTGTGCACTCACCGCATTGCATTCGCATAAGCATCTCTGCATCATTTTGCATTTTCTTCCCTGACCAAGATGCCAAAAGCTTACCCATCCTCTATTCATAACCTGCAGCTGACTTTTCGACACTCCCGTTGAACTCGTGAGAGCTACAAAGAGTTTAAAGCAAGAGGAACGTAGAAGCCTTTAAAAGCCAAGTCAAACGATGCAAGCTGAAGTAGCTATGCCAAAGAACAACCGCCAGAATATTGATTCCCCGCCAGGATTTAATGTGAGGAATAATCCATTGTATGACCTTCTGCTTGATGACCATCCTCCGCAAGTAAATGTTCCTACTCGACCCCAGAGGATGACAACATCTGATCCCATGGAAGAAAAGCTTCGTGCCCTTGAAGAGACAATTCAAGCTATGAGAGTGTCTGACATGCCCGGCCTCAATGCTGCTAATATGTGTCTAGTGCTAGATTTGGTGATCCCTCCGAGATTCAAGATACCCAACTTCGAGAAGTACACAGGCTTTAGTTTCCCGAGGCGTCATTTGGTGATGTACTATCAAAAAATGACCCCCTACACTCACGATGATAAGCTGATGATTCACTGTTTTCAAGAAAGTCTGAGTGGGGCATCATTAAGTTGGTACACTGACTTAGAAAGAAGCCATATCCAATCATGGAGGGACCTAGCTAGCGTTTTTCTAAAGTTTTACCAGTTCAACCTAGACACTATTCCCATGGCATTTCATCTTACTAGGTTTAAGCCGATTAGATAGGGGCATCTGTCATACCCTAAATTTGCCCACCCTTTTTTTAGCTCTGACTAGCTTTTGCTTCGTTTTCGTTTGCATATCATTTATGTCGTATCCTGCCAACGTTATCAGCAGAATTGAATTTATCGAGATTACGGTCGCTTTGCTCGCATTTTAGACGATTCAAATCAATTCAAATGAGAAGTTCCATGTCGAAATGGAGCGAAGGTTACTCTCTTCTTGGTGATTCAGTCCGTGCTGATAGTCTCGGCGCATTTCGGTGTTCGCCCGTTCTTCATTTCTATTTCCATGGTATTTTGTGTTGTTCTTTTTGCTTCATATTTAATTATTTAGGGAATAGTTCAATTAGGTTCTAATATTTGTTATTTTAGAAATAGATATTATTTTATTAGGATTTTTTTTTAGATTTAACATTTAGAACTAAAATAGTTTTATTATTATTATTTTTTAGATTAGTTAGAATAAAATAGCTTTTTATTAGAATATAATTTTAGCTAGAACTTTTTTAGTTTTCATAGAAAATAGATTTTTAATTAATTTAGAAATAGAAGTTGTTTTAGTAGATTTTTAGAATTATTTTTCATTTTAGAATAGTTTTTTAAAAAAAAAAAGTAGGTTGTTTATTTAGTTTTTATTAAACTCTTTTTAGAATAGATTATTATTATTTTTTAATTAGGATTTAAATTATTTTTAGTTTTAAATAGAATTTTATTTAAGATTAATTAGTAGTTTTAATTATAGATTAGTTAATTATTAGTTTATTAGTTAATTAGAATTTTTTATTATTAGTTTTGTTTATTTAATTAGTTATTAAAGTAGTTTATACTAATTAGAATTTTCATTAGTTTTAGAATAGAATTAGTTTTAAATTAGATTTTAAATAGAATTAGAATTAGAAAATAGTTTTAGAATTATTTAATTTTAATTAGATTTTAGTTTTTATTTAAAAATTAGAATTAATTTTTAAAAATATTTTAGAATTTTAAAATTAGGTTAATAATTTTAGAGATATTTTAGGATTTTAGAGTTAAGTTAGTAACTATAGAAATATTTTAGGATTTTAGATTTAAGTTATTAATTTTAGAATTGTTATTATAAATTAGTTTAAAATTAATTAGCATTTTTAATGGAATAGAATTAATTTAGAATTTTAAATTTATAATTATTATAGAATTAGAATTAGTTTAAATTTTATTTAATTTAAATTAGGATTAGAATACATCTACTATTATTAGATTGTTAATATAAAATTAGTACAAAAAAATTAATTAAAAAAGAAAAAAAAGGTACAAGCTGATGTTGACAGTCACTGTTACTATTCATCATCTTCCAGTAAAGAACCGTAACACAGCCGCCCCCAACTATCAACCCTAATCCCCAACCGTAATCTGAGCGGCCACCTCCATCACGATCTTCAACCTACATTATTCTCATCGTCACCCTTCAGCAACATTCATCAAACTCCAACAACGGTCTTCAACCACAACCCAATTCATTCTCCTCCTCAACCCAACTCATTCTCCTCCTCAACCCGATTCACTCCATTTTCTTTTCATAAACCCTCCATCGAACCAACAAACCCATTTCACCATCATCAACCGGAAACCCATAAAAACAAACCTTCAAACAACAAGGCCAGAACCTCCATTAAAATCTGTCGCCTCCATTTTCGAACAGCCCGCAAAATCACTACCAATAATCAAAAATTCAAACCCTTTTCAAACTGAAATTAGAAGGAGAAGAAGAGAGAAACTTAAATGAAGCGAAACCGAAAACAAATTTTACGAAGGCCTGAAATCAAATCTTGATTCAAAGCCAAACTGTGTGAGCAAAGCGAAGAAGGTTGAGTCACTTCTAAGTGACGTTCCCTTCGTTTTCACGTTTCATCTTGATACTGCTTTTTTTTATTTTTCTGTTTTATCGTGCTTTGAGAAGGATTTGTTGATGGTCCTCTATTCTCTTTCACTGCGTGTTGACGGCGAGGACGAGATCATTTTGCTCCGTTCCTGTTGATTTGTTACTTTGTTTTGGTACTTCACCGAGTTCCCTCTAGGAGAAAAGTTTTTTTTAATTATATATATATATATATATATATATATATATATATATATATATATATATATATATATATATATATATATATATATATATATATATATATATATATATATATATATATATATATATATATATATATATATATATATATATATATATATATATATATATATATATATATATATATATATATATATATGTATTGGACTTTCTTTTAAAAAAGAGCCAGTGTTTGTTTCCACATCTTCACCTCTTAATTTAAATTGTAATATATTGTACAAATCAGTTTCTTTTTATTTTTTTTAAATTATTAATATATTTTGTAATTATTTATCCTTTTTTAGAGTGGTTAATAAGTTTCTCTTTAGAGTTTATAATATTTTTTTTATTATTATTTCTTTTTGAACAAATTTTGGTAATATGTATATATTAAATATGGTATATATTTTGATATTAGTTAAAATAATTTATAGTTAATTTTATATATTAATTTTAGTTATTATATTCTTTTTATTATTTTATAATTTCTAACTTATAATATTAGAGTTTTTAGAATATTTATTTTAGAGGTTAGATTTTTTTTTCTTTATTTCTCATTTTGTCATTGAAAATTTTATTTCACTTTTGGGTCAATAAAGAGATTTCCTTCGTTTATCCGTCAAATTGTTGACGAGAAACGGTAGATCCGAGACCGACTTTTCTTTCTCCTTTCTATTTTCGACATTTATCCATTTTTGTTCCATTTTTGTCCATTTTGGTCGATGACGAAGTTTCCATAAATCGATTACTAAGTTAATATATTAATAAGTATCGTTGGATCCGATACCCATTTCTTTTTTCACCTTGTATTTTTATTACAATTTTCGAGTTTGAATCGATGAAGTCTCCGATTTGTCAAACGTTGATTTTCTAGGATGTTGAAACCTTCATTATTTCAAATCTAAGAAGAATGACCATTTGGGTCATTTTCCTTACTTTGGGATTGCGAGAGATCCCCTTCGATTAAATTAACTTAAAGTTTGCGATTAAGACGAGGTTTGAGTTTTCTCGACTTTCTCCATCTCACCGATTACTAACTCCTGACTTTAATGTTTTGTTAATACTTCATTGTTATATTTCTACACATATTACTCTTCTTATATTTCTATTGACTTTATCTTATTTATATTATCATCACTGTTCATACTTCATATTATCATATTGTGCATATTGTCATCTAACCCCCTATTCATTTGTACATTTTTTTAAAAAAAACTAATAAATATTGAAACCCTAAAATCCTAGTTGGTGGACTGTTTATTATATGTATCCTGTGTATATCTGCCTTCGTTTTTTATCTTTTTGGCAGGTTCTCAAAATCTCTTCAAACAAGAAATAAAATTCTCTTTGTATTGAATTAAAAAAAGAGGATTAAGTGTAGACTTCTTCTTCTCCGAGTGTCGAGATGATCAGTGTAGTGTGGGTGGTTTCGATACTCGTCTTTCAATATGAAGATGCTTATTGTTGAAGCGGTAAAGCAGCAAGCAAAAATATTATTTTCGGAAGAATTTCCTCCGGGATTTATCGTCTCCACAGGGATCAGTGTGAGAGAAAGAATACCATTCGACAATCTTTACGTCTCTAAGCTTGGGTTTGAATGGTTTGGGATGAAAATTTAAAAGGAAAAACATAAAACAAGAAAATAAGTACATTCTTAAGAAATGAGAAAACTCGTCAGGAGTTGTATTTCGTTCTACCTATCATGTACTAAAAAATATATGGATCAAATGCACGCAACCTAATTCGCTCGTCAATATCATCACGTATCACTCACAATAGAGTTTATCTCTAACACAAAGTCGAGAGATCAACCGTATCGTCTCATTGTTAATCTCTCACACAACTCGACAACACGGAGCATTAAGAATCTATACCCACGTGAATATTAGTCCTAAATCTATCTCTAGCATTTAGAATCTAACAGATGTTCATCTTAGATCGAGTTTGAACCGTACATCTCTATAGCAATTCAAACCCATTAAGTAAAAAATCAAGATAACCATCGATAAAGAGTTGTAAAAGAGATTTTATACAAAGATCTATAAATATACATGCAATCAAGATAAACTTACATACAAAACCCCAACAAATGAAAAATACATATAGAGGAAGGAAGAAGAATACAAATCTCACGGTTTGTCAACTTCGATTGAAGTGGATTCGACTCTAGATCGTCAAGATGCACCCTCCAATGTTGTTTCTAAGCTAAATCTACTCAAGAATGTGTTTGATGAAGTTGGGGTAAAAAGTTCTCAAACAACATCACCTAAAAAATGCTGAAAAATCACTTAAATAGACAAAAATGGTTCCCAGTATTCGCCTGGCGAACATATGCAACTTTTGCTACTGCCAAAACAGTGTTTTTCACGCGTTTTAGAACTTTCTGTTCGCCTGGCGAACTTTTGTTCGCCTGACGAACTTTTTTTCGCCTGGCGAACATGACAGCAAACTAACACATGTTTCGACCATAACTTCTGAACCGTAACTCCGTTTTACGCGCGGTCAGAAGCGTTGGAAAGCTTATTCAATGCTCTATAAGATAATGACAAAATATCATTGTTTATATACATACAAAAAATAAGAAAAAATCAATTAAACTCAATGAAATTTACGCGACACTTAATATATACACTATAATTTAAACTATACAACATATGCACAAAAGTTGAGGTTTATTGGGTGAATCAAGCCAATAAGTGACAATTATTTACACTCTAAATCAGTACATTTTAGCACTTATCAACTCTCTCCAACTTAAACTTGTTTGTCCTCAAACAAGAATCGATCAACTCAAGAAAACAAAAGTAATAACCAAGCAATCACGATTCAACAAGTTTTGAAAAACAAAAACAAATGTATGGTTCAACATAAAAAACATACATGCAAAGCAAAACATACCACTAAACTATAACGATAACATGAAAATGAAGCAACTCCTAAATACAAAACACATGTCAAAAATTCTAACACAATACAAAGTTCAAAAATGAATCACACCTAGCACACACTTCATCGGTAGATAAATAAAAAAAATACGAGGGACTTAACTCTCACCCAACAATCAAGTCAACAACAAGTTAAATCATGCATTCATCAAGAAAAAACTCATATTGAACAGTATAAAAGCAAAAATCACAAGGGCTTTAAGGGTTGTAATGTGGCTTTGGTAACAAAAGATTGTTTTTCTCAAGGTAAAAAAACAAAAACTTGCCTAATCAAATGAGAGTGATCATTTCTCACAATCTCAAGCACTCATAAATTCCAATCACCTTTTTCTCTTTTCCAAATTGTTACACCATTCCACGCAACTTATTCGCATAACATTATTCTTTTTTTTTCTTTTTTTTTTCAATTCTTTTCCCTCTTTTTTTTTTTCTTTTTCTTTTTCATTTTTATTTCTTTCTTTTTCAAACTTTTTCTTTTTCTCAACCTCTTAGCAACCAACCTCTTCTCCCCAACTTGAATAAAACCACACATAGTGACATGAATGCTCCCAAACTTATTAGACAAGGGTAAAAACTCAAATAATAAGTCATGGTTATAGTTCAAGAAAAAGTATTAGAATCCATACAAAAATGAACTTAACACCAATATGGATTCTAACAAAGGCTCAAAGGGGTAAGCAAATTATCACTCACTCACAAGGTAGATTGACTATTTGGTCAAGTGGGTATGCTCAAAATCGAACAAAATGCCTTGATCATTTTAGTGCTATCATACAAATCAACACAAATACAAGATTAAACATAATAAAACCGAGTTAAACAAGAATGTTGGTCTCCTGCATATAGTAAACAATGGAAAACTCCTCACAAAAAGGTTTAGTTCTAAAGTGATTTAAAACTGAACAAGTATGGCAAAAGAATGAATGAGATGAAAATCGTACAAATGAAAAGTCTCATACTCATGCTATGTTCTAGAAAGCGATAAACGAGTACCTTGCAAAGTACTAAATTCAAACAATATCAAAACCATACATTCGCAAGTTGAAACGATCAAACTTGGAAAATCACAAAATGCATCCTCAAGCTCATCAAAAACAAACTTGAGAGCAAACACAAACATTATTCTAACAACCTAACAAAATTGAATTAAACTAAATAAACATAAAGCTATACAAACTCAAAAACCATTGGGTTGCCTCCCAACAAGCGCTTGTTTCATGTCGTTAGCTCGACACCTTTAGTGTTCTTTGCTAGTAACTTCCTCACATACACGTCGATGCTTTGTCAAAGCGCCAACATAAAGAAAGTGTCCTAACCAAACACTTGATCAAATGTTACGAGAACAAAATATATACAACACTTAAACAAAAATAATGGAAGACAAAAGCAAAACAAGTATTTATACAAGCATATATATACAATTATGTGCAAAGCTTAGAAATATAGAAACTATCGCAATGCGACTCAATATCACAACCAATCCCCGGCAACGGCGCCATTTTGTTGAAGCGGTAAAGAAGCAAGAAAAAATATTATTTTCAGAAGAATTTCCTCCAAGATTTATTGTCTCCACATGGATCAGTGTGAGGGAAAGAATGACGTTCGACAATCTCTACGTCTCTAAGCTTGGGTTTGAATGGTTTGGGATAAAAAATTAAAAGGAAAAACATAAAAGAAGAAAATAAGTACATTCTTAAGAAATGAGAAAACTCGTCAAGAGTTGTATTTCGTTCTACCTATCATGTACTAAAAAATATATGGATCAAATGCACGCAACCTAATTCGCTCGTCAATATCATCACGTATCACTCACAATAGAGTTTATCTCTAACACAAAGTCGAGAGATCAACCGTATCGTCTCATTGTTAATCTCTCACACAACTCGACAACACGGAGCATTAAGAATCTATACCCACGTGAATATTAGTCCTAAATCTATCTCTAGCATTTAGAATCTAACAGATGTTCATCTTAGATCGAGTTTGAACCGTATATCTCTATAGCAATCCAAACTCATTAAGTGAAAAATCAAGATAACCATCGATAAAGAGTTGTAAAAGAGATTTTATACAAAGATCCATAAATATACATGCAATCAAGATAAACTTACATACAAAACCCCAACAAATGAAAAATACATAGAGAGGAAGAAAGAAGAACACAAATCTCACGGTTTGTCAACTTCGATTGAAATGGATTCGACTCTAGATCGTCAAGATGCACCCTCCAATGTTGTTTCTAAGCTAAATCTACTCAAGAATGTGTTTGATGAAGTTGGGGTAAAAAGTTCCCAAACAACATCACCTAAAAAATGCTGAAAGATCACTTAAATAGACAAAAATGGTTCCCAGTATTCTCCTGGCGAAGTCCTGTTCGCCTGGCGAACATATGCAACTTTTGCTACTGCCAAAACAGTGGTTTTCACGCGTTTTAGAACTTTTTGTTCGCCTGGCGAACATGACAGCAAACCAGCACTTGTTTCGACCATAACTTCTGAACCGTAACTCAGTTTTACGCGCGGTCAGAAGCGTTGGAAAGCTTATTCAATGCTCTATAAGATAATGACAAAATATCATTGTTTATATACCTACAAAAAATGAGAAAAAATCAATTAAACTCAATAAAATTTACGCGACACTCAATATATACACTATAATTTAAATTATACAACATATGCACAAAAGTTGAGGTTTATTGGGTGAATCAAGCCAATAAGTGCCAATTATTTACACTCTAAATCAGTACATTTTAGCACTTATCACTTATGTCCTCCACACCTCTTCTCCTAAAACCTCGGTCCCGCACCGAGTACATTTTCAAACCATTTTCCTCCTAAAACCTCGGTCTCGTACCGAGTGCATTTTCAAAACACCTTTCAATAAGGAATCAATTCTCTTTGTATTAATTTAAAAAGAGATGATTAAGTGTAGACTTCTTCCTCTCCGAGTGTCGAGATGCTCACTATAGTGTGGGTGGTTTTGATACTCGTCTTTTAATACGAAGACGCTTGTACGTTTTCAATCCCTTTTCTCCTAAAAAACCTCGGCCCCGTACCGATTGTATTTTCAAAACACTTCTATAAAGTAATAAATTATCTTTGTATTGAATTAAAAAGAGAGGATTGAGTGTAGACTTCATCCTCTTCGAGTATCAGGATATTCACTGTAGAGTGGGTGGTCTCGATACTCGTCTTTCAATATGAAGACGCGACTTTACTCACCACTTCTCCTTCCCATAACTTCTCTCCACAACTTTCTCACCTAAAACCTCGGTCCCGTACTTAGTGCATTTGCAAATTTCTTTTTATAACAAAAACTTGAATGGTCGTGGAGTGGTTAGGCGTAGGCCTTCTCCTATCCCGAGTGCTGACGTTTACTGTAGGGTTCTCTGTCGTAAAGCACTTGCCATTCAAAACCAAAAACACTTTAATAAGAGAACGAGGTTCTCTTTGCATTGAATTAAAGAGAGAGGATAGAGTGTAGACTTCTTCCTCTCCGAGTGCCAGGATACTCACTGTAGTGTGTGTGGTCTTGATACTCGTCTTTCAGTACGAAGACGCTACGTTCGCCACACCATTTCATAACAAAAACTTTGAGATAAAGAATTGGGTACTACCCGTAAGGGGTTACTATCTGATGACATATTTCATCCCCAAAAACAATCTCACCAATCAAACATGACGCCTTGCCTCGCATGGCAATAAACCAATATCTTTCAAAAAGGATATGTTACATTCGTTCTACCGCAAACAGGTAACGCCTAAGTCTCCAAACGAGCGAGCAGCAAAACACCTAAACTGCTAGAATGCGCACGATAACATCATCCACAAAAACACCAGTTATCTGTAGTAGCACGAACTACGTTGCTCTGATTTCTCATGCATATTGAGAATACGTAGGCATAGGATTACGATAATCCTAGCGAGCACCCTTTTTTTTTCTTTTTCATCCTCTCCCAGAAAGACATGCTACGTACGTTCTACCGTAAACATGTAACACCTAAGTCTCCAAACAAGCGAGCAGAAAAACACCTAAACTGCTAGAATGCGCACGATAGCATCGTCTACCAGAACTCCCCCACGCACCGTAGGCCAAACTACGGCTGCTCTGATTCTTTACTTCTTTTAAAGTAATAATACGTAGGCACAAGAGCCACTATCCTTGTCGAGCACTTTCCCCCCATATCTGTAGTCCCCGAACTACGTCGACTCTGATTTTCTCACATCTGTTGAGAATACGTAGGCCTAGGACCGCGAAGTCCTACTGAGTCTGTTCTTTCTCTCTTTTTCCCTGTTATTTCTCTCTCTCCTATTTCTAACCTTTTTCTCCCTATCTTTTGGAACACTTTTTTATAGCATAATATTTAAGCAAATAAATTCACACATCGACAAACAAATGGTTCCCATCGAGTACGATGGATGCGAGGGGTGCTAATACCTTCCCTTCGCATAACCGGCTTCTGAAACCGTTCTTGGTTACGAGACCATCTTATCCATTAGTTTCTTAATGTTTTCTCGATATTTTCCTTTCCCCTCATGGGATAAATAAAGTTCGGTGGCGACTCTTCTGTCCTTTCTTTTTCGCCTCCCCGTCGTTGCACGATGCATTTTTCGAGTAGCGACACCGGTGGATCATAACCTATGAAGGACATTCAGGCAGAAATAAGGGATGAAAATAAAAAATATAATAGCTCGCTAAGCTGAAAACCTAGAAAGGCGGCTTAGGCAAAAATGAGCGTCCCGGTGGATTTAAAACCCGAAAGGGCGATCCAGGAAAAATTTAGGGACAAAGGGATTTCACTGCATCAGATGACGTCGATCATCGAAGAACATTTATATCAGATCAACTCTAATCCAATCGCTCTTGTCAGAAGCAGGATTTTGGATAGTCTTAGTTATTAGGGTCAGTAGAGGTCGTTGGATTCAATGTAACCTTTCCCTATTGCCAATTTCAATTGTAATTTTCCATGGAGCTTCGTCTTTAGCAAGCTACCATTCTTCAATAAAATTAAACCCTTTTTTTATTCAATTATTTTCATTTATGCTATCTCTTTCGTTTTTGTTATGCAAATTGTTATTTGCTAATAATATTTTTGAAGGTGAAAAGTTTTCAAACTTAAAAACTGTTTTTGAAAACGCGTTTGAAAAGATATAAAGTTACTTTGACTTATGGAAATATTTGAAGGACATCTTCATTCCCCAGTAAGTCTCAATGTTGCAGAAGCACTTTTAAACCTTTGTCTCAGTGCAAGTCTCCAGCGAACCATAGCTGACGACACTTTTGAACCGCTCCAGTAATCTCTAGTGATTTTCAAGACTGCAAAGAATCCCCCTAGTATCTTCCAAGAGATACATATTATTTGAGGACCCGCTCCCAGTGGAATCATCTTTTCCTCACTGAAGTTGCTATACTTTCCTCAGGAATTTTTTCCCCAGGAAGTTGATGCATTTTCCCTAGGAAGTTGATGTACTTTTCCTAGGAAGTTGCTACCCTTTCTCCATGAGGATGCCTAGCTCCACACTTCCCCAATACATCAGATATTTATTTTATCCCCAAAAGTCTCCAATCCTAAGATAACTCTCCCAGGGAGCAGGTCTTCTTTGATCAGATTCAGATTCATGATGGCAATCCCTCAAGTGAAGTCATGATATCATATCCTCAAGTGGAATATTTGGTTCTCCCCAGAGAATTTGGAACTTTGAAGCAAGATTTGGTTCCGCCATCAACTTTCCTATCCCCTGATAGATGTACTTTTACAGAGGTTGTCGGGTATCCCCGTCGAGATGTTTATTTCATCTCCCGTTTCCCCTTCCTCTTGTCTGTTTCATCAGCATGTGCATGAGCATAAGCATCAACATAAGCATACTCATTGAATTTTCATTTAGACATACGCATTAGCATCTGCATGTTTGTTATCCTCGTTGTCTTTTGTCGTTACTTTGGTTGTGGTTATTGCCAAGTAATTGGATTTGTCCGTTCTCTCCAAGTAGATCGTCAACCTTAGGCATAAAATACATACTTTTTCAGTTTCCCCACAGAGGTCAACCCTCATGGATGATGGTTATTTCAGTTATCTTTTCGTGCCTGGATAAGATAATCCCCATTTAAGTCCATTCCCTCAATAGAGTCTTGTTTAACAGTTTCTTTCTAGCTCGATTCTAGATTGAACTTCGGTCCCCGTCGATCGCCGAACCTACCTGGACGTGCATTTATTTTGCACTATCTATCAAGCAGAGCCTTTTGCAACACCTTATTATTGATAAGTGGCGGTCTCTCCAGAGAAACTTATCATATTTTTTCCCAAGATAAGTGGCAGTTTCTCCGGAGAAGCTTATCATTTCATCAGATTACCTTGGCAGATAAGTGGCAGTCTCACCCGAGAAGCTTATCATTGCATCATTACTCCCCGGTAAGCGGCAGTCTCACCCGAGAAGCTTATCACTACCATTTTACGACATCGATAAGTGGCAGTCTCGCTTGAGAAGCTTATTCCCATCTTCATTACCATCAACAAGCGGCCATCTCCCTCGAGAAGCTTGTTTCCATTGCCTTTTTCAGATAAGTGGCAGTCACTCCGGAGAAGCTTATCATTTTTATCTATATCCCCAGATAAGTAGCAGTCTCCCATGATAAGCTTATCATCTTTATCTTTTTAGATAAGTGGCAGTCTCTTTATTTGAGAAGCTTATCCAGTTTTGGTGTGTAAGTCCCTTGCAGCGATAAGTGGCAGTCTCTCTCGAGAAGCTTATCAGGGCATTTCCCCATTAAAGTCCAATTATTTTGGCATACAGCAGAGTTTTTACCCTGTATATTTTCCTGATGGTTCTTGAAGATCTCGTTCAATCTCTTCACTTAAGGAATTTCCAGAAGCTTGGATGTTATTCTTTCCTGAAGACTCCAACATTTTTGTTTACTCGATCCTACTGCCATGTGGATCCTATTTTACCCTTTTATCCTAGAGTGTCAACTGGTCATGCCTGAACCCGTTGAGCAGCTACTTTGGATATTTTCCCCAGTGGAGGCCGTCTCGCTGCTGTCATCTCCATTGAGGGTCTCTTTTTGTCTTTTCTTTCTTAAGTGACGACTGGTCATGCTTGAAATCGTTGGTCCATCACTTTAGATTTCCCCGGGTTTCGTATTGTTCCCCAGTGCGTCTGTCTTCCCCAGTGAGTGGTAGGTCGTTGCGTCGTTCCCCTGTGTCGTCGTTTCGTCTGCATTTTTGCATTATTCATTTCTATCATACGAGTCATATTAGATTCATAGCATCGTCAGCATTTTAGTTCGTTTCGTTTACCCATAACATTGCATATCACTGCATCTAAGGGCAAAAATTTCGGTTATCTATATTTAAATACCTTTCACCATAATTTCTCGAGCCTTAATTGATCAAATAATCCGGTGAGGATATTTAAATAGGGGCAACTGTCATACCCTAAATTTTACCCTTAGATTCACTGATCATTTAGAATTTCATTTTGGTCCATCTTTCGTTTTAACTAACCGTTTAACCAGTTTGCCCGTTTTATTTTATGAGGACAAATTTGATGTAAGAAATTCAAAACCTTCTGGTCGTTCTAGTCTTTGCAAGGAATAAAGTAGACGCACCCCTATGATTGTGATCTTCAGTCAGAACATGGCCTTTTTTTTCCTCCAAGGTTTCTTTGAGATTCCTCCAAAAAGGATTGAGATTAAGTTGTTTTCTACCCATGGATCTTGAGTTGTGATCATTAGAAGATTCTTGAGAACTTTGCGGTGGGTGACGTTGCAGATGGTCCTCAAGTTCAAAGGATTTTGTAAATAGGATTTGGCCTTGATTCTTAAGTTTTGTAAAATCACTGAGAGAGAATCTCCATCTGAATAACCAAGTTCAAAACATTTGTTTATGTGATTTCACTTATTCAAGGTATCAAGATACAATTCACGAGTTGCAAATTAATTTTCAAGGTTATGGTTTGGGCCAAGATTTACAGGTTACGTCGAATTCACAATGGACATTGTTTGGTTTCAAGTAATCGCAAGTTTTCAGATGCTTCAGGTTCGAATTACAAAATCTAAGGTTGTTCGTAATAGGATGTGGGTTGCATTAAAATTCAAGAGAAATTGAGTTCATATTTTTATTTAAGATTTTGAATTCATATACATTTTCAAGTCTGAATTCTATTACGAAATTTAAGTCATTACAAACACATTCAAGATTACAATCTTTTTTTTATTAATTGTTACAAGTTAAAATCCTAAGTCCTAGTTCTATCTTCAAAGTTCCAAGACTCTTCAAGTTTCTCCATTTTTGGTCAGCTTCAAGTCAAGTCCTGCAAAAACAACAAGAAATGTCAGAAGAAGTCAAAATCATAAATGTTGCACCCTAAAATTTGACCAACTTATTTTACTTGATTTATGTTTCAGTTGCATTGTCATTTGCATAGTAGATAGTGTACATAGTTCAATCATTTGCATAGCATAGCATAAACAAGTCATCCAACAAGGGATTAAGTGCCATTATTCTCTAAATAGGCACATCCAAAGGGGTTTATTCAAGCCTAAGCCTATTCAAGTCACCAGGAAAGGAATTGAAGTTTTGAGAAGTTAGAAGGTCAAGCAGTGGATATCTCTCCTATCTGGGGTGTGTTTGAGGGTCATCAATGAGATATGAGCAAAGAACTAAGGGTATGGAATGTGTGCTATCATCATGGAGGGCCTAGAGGGTCATTTTGAAGATGAAGCAAGTCATTGGTTTGATTACAAGAGTTGCAGTGGAATGCAGTCAACTAGGGTTTCATCTGGGTCAACCCTAGGTCAACCCTAGGTCAACTGAGTGATTGAAAAGCATCAAGGCTTAGTTGAAGGATGTGGGATTCATGAATGGATATGTGTATACAAGTGTGGTGTTGTGCCAAGGAGAAATCAAAAGGAATCAAGAAGAAGAGGAGTTACTAAATTAGGGTTTCAGTGTAAAAAACCCTAATTTAGGCTCAACTTCCAAGCCAGATAAGTCAAAATGCAAGCTTCAAATGAATTCCTGGTCAACATGAAACTTGTAGAGCATCTCAATAGCTTTAATTTGAGTACTAGAAGTATTCAATAAGATTTGTAGAATTCAAGTTATGGTTCTTGCAAGTTATCGGTCCTCAGAGGACATTGAAATTTATCTGTGAAAGTCACTTGACTCCCAAGCAACTTTTTCCCATCAAGGAGTTCTCAAATGGATTCTTGGCCAACATAAGAGTTGTAGATCTTGATCTTAGCTTTAATTTTAGTACTAGAAGTCATCAAGAGGAGTTGCAGAACTCAAGTTATGGTCTTGGCAACTCAGGGGTATTTTGGGAAAGTTGAATTATAAGTCACTTTTCAACATAGGTCAATATCTTCATCTTCCACTCTTCAAATGGAATTTTGCCCAACATGAGATGTGTTCCAAATGGCATTTTTAGGCTAGACAAGAATTCATGGTGAGCTAGAATGGCTTGTATCACAAAATGCCCAAAAATGGTTTGAATATGGAAGAATTTTAAATGGATTCATGGAGGGAAAATGTAATTTTCAAGTTATGAGTCCAAAATGCATCATCCAAATACTCATTTCAATTGGAAAAGATGTTTTAGAGACAATGACATTAACACTTTTTTGATTAGAGGTCAGAATCATGGACTTGCTTTGCAACCCTCTTACTTGAAATCCAAGTTACACAACCAAAATCCAACACAAGCTGATTCAAGCCAAACTACCTATCAAAACCTATTCACAATGATGCATATGGTTGATTAGCACCTTTGGAAGCTGACTGAAACAAGTGAAACGCGACTGTACCATTGGATTTTTCACCTTCATGACAGAAAAATGGATCTCCTGATTTGGGCTTTTAGAATGGATCAAAAGCCCATCAATGTGTTCTACAAATGGTTTAGAATGAATTCAGATGGAAGAGGTTGGAGATTGGAGGCTGAGTAACGGTTTTGTAACTGAATTTTGGAGGTGAAGAACTCAGAATCGGTTTCAAGGTTGCAAGGAGTTTCAAGCCCAATTGAAGTGTGGAATAGCTTCTCCTAACTTCATTGAAGGTGTTTGGATCATTGTGGAGGTTGAATTGATCAAGAATAGCTCGTGGTGATCTTTTGAAACCAGGTTTGTAACTTCCTTCGTTGTGCTCAATCCATGTAGTTCTAGATAGAAATTAACTTGTGGTTAGGATGCTTGCAACTGGTAGATGATTTCTAGGTCAAAAGATTAGAGAATTGAGTTGATTGGTGATGATGGACACTTTCTGTTGAGCCTGTTTTCTCTTATTTCTTGAGGTGTTAATCGTGTTTGAACATTGGAGAGTGATCCCTGATAGTTGAGGTTTAGTTTAGTGCATTCAATTTCAAGAATCATGAGGATCAAGATTGGTGCCTCTTTTGAGAATCTCTTCGTGTTTGGATTTTGAGTGAGAATTAGAGGATTCTAGTGGTAGATTCGGATTCAGGATGGAATTTGGAGTTGGAATAGGGTTTTATTGGCAATTGATGATGATCTGTGTGGAGGTGTTCACCGGAGAAGATGGTGGTTCCCACCGTGAAACACCGTCTGGTAATATCTTATGTTTGCCTGAGCTGATGAAGAAGATAACTCATGGACCATTGGATTAGACTTGGACCATTGACTCAGATGATGAATGGAAGGCCACGATTGCACAAGAAAGTCTGAAGAGAGAATTCTGAGTGAAACGCAGCGTTTCATTAAACGCTTGGTTTTGGGCTTAAGCCTCAGTGTGCTATTCACACCCCCATCCTGGCCCAACTTTGAATTTGAACTAATTTGGGTTACTATTTGCCACACGTTTTTTTCTTTTTCTTCATATTTCCATTATTTTCATCATATTATTTTTGATTCTTTGAAAATTCATATAAAATAGAAAAATGATCATTTTAATGTGGGGATTTTTGATACATTTCTATAATTGTGTGAAGAAAATTATAATAAAAATAAAAATATCATTTAGGCATTTTTTCTATTTTTGGTGATTTTTGCATTTAATTGCATTTTATTTTCATTTTGTTTGTATATATCATTTTGTGAATTTTGTTTGATCCTTTAAATTCATGTTTTGATCCCATTCTTTTTGTGGTAGTTAGATTAGGACCTTAAGTTCCCCCTGGATTTATTTCATATTTTTGTGAATTAATTTTGATTAATGAACCTTAGGGTGATAATTTTAGGGTTTCAATTCAACATAGGTGCATTCTAGCATTTTATTTTGGGTTTTCTAGCTTGAGTTAGAGTGTGGGGCATATATGGGTATGTAGGGTAGACATAGTAATACCCTTAGAATAAATCTTGGAATTTTAAATGCTATTTTGCTATTTTTAGTGTATTTTGTAAATAGAGTGTTTGATTGGTGTTCCCACCTGGGGTTTATGCTTGTCTGCTTGGGTTTCTGGGCTTTTATTTTGGGGTGTGGGCTTGTTTTGGGCTTGTGGAAGTATGAAGAAGCAATGGAGAAGATTGAATACAAAGATCAAGTGTGAGGAATGAGGATTGCTTGGAGATTGAAGATGTTGATTGAAGACTTAGGAGAAATAGGATAAAATAAGAAGAGCTTAGAATAGGCAAATTCTTCTGTCAAACATAGAGTGCATTGTTTGCCTCTATCCTATCTAATGACATAAAGTCCTCCTTGGGAAGCTCCATCTCTCCTTAGGATGGATGAGGGGTATGCCCAAGTTGAGTAGAACTTTGAGGATACCTTTCATTTGCAATGTTAAATTCTCAGTGATTTCCTTGGGTTGTCATTGAGTTTCTTAACATTATAACCTGCTCTTATTGAATGATTATCCTTTGGAGATGCTTGTAGAAGCTTGGTAAAGGGAAAGTTGAAGCTTATTGAGGTATAAGTTTGAGCTTGTTGAAGCTAGTCTCTTGTTGAAGCTAGGGTTTGCTGCTTGTTGAAGTTGGAGTCAAGAGCTTGTTGAAGCTGGTTGATGGTTAGGATTTGAGCTTGCTTAAGCTGAGAGCTTGTTGAAGTTGGTATCTATTGAAGATTGAAAGTTTAATGGATCTTGAGGGAATAAGAGCATTCATGAAGGGGAAGCTGGTACCTGTCAAAGCTAGATATCTGGTGAAGGCTAAGGTTTTACTGGTTGGAACTCAGGGCTTGTTGAAGTTGAAGATTATTGCAAGAGCTTAGTTAGAGCTTGGATATCATTGGAAGGAGAAGATAGGATCTTGCATCAAGTTGTTATTGTCAACTTTTTGCTGATAAATCAACTGTAGCTGCCAGAGCTGGTACTGTTAGGACTGCTGCTGTAGGAGTTGTTGAGCTATCAGGGCCAGTTTTGGGGTTTTATTTGTTGTATTGTTAATCATCCCCTTAGGTTTGAAGTGAAGCTGTTTCACTTTGCCTATTGTTTCTTGCTGCATCTCATGTATTTTACTGCTTTGCTGTATGTATCTGTTTCTTTTGCCGTTCATCCCCTAGGATCTCTGTTTCTCTCTGCGCAAGAGAGAAATATGATAGACATTAGGCTTTCATCCATGCATGACAACATTAGGGTAGTTTTGATTCCCTTTTTCAACCATAGGCTTTTTAGAGCTTCTTTCTCTTCTCATCTCAGAATAAATTCAAAAACACAGTAATAAGGTTAATCGATGTCGTACGTTACGAGCCTTAAGCTATTTGAGAAAAGGTTGCTGGAGGGTCACTCTTCAGTAATCTGATTGCTTAGTGTGTTACCCTTAGGGTGACATACAACGTAGTCACTCTCAAATCATAGTCTCTAGTGCGTCAGAGATTGCAAACACACTAAAAAACACTTCTTGCGTAAAAAGACTGAAAACCAACCAAAGTGTCATTTTTGTCCGCTTGGACGCGTAATCAGGAGAAAACCTTTTTCAGAAGGATAAAAAACAATCAAGACGGACTTGTGTCGTACATGGCCCGAACTACGTTTGCTCTGATCTTTCATGATGTATGAAAGTACGTAGGCATAGGATGCGATATCCTAGTGAACAACCTTCCCCTCCTTTCCCGTAGTTAGGCGAACTACGTTGACTCTGATTTCTCGTTCCAGACGGGAATACGTAGGCATAAAGTGCGATACTTTGTCGAGTCATTTTATTTTCTTTTAACCCTGACCTTTAGAGTAGATAGAATAACCATCCGTACCAGAAAACAAGCGTGGATCCCGTCGAGTACGACGGACGTGAGGGGTGCTAATACCTTCCCCTTGCGTAACCGACTCCCGAATCCAGGATTTGGTTGCGATGACCATTCCTTTCCCGTCTTTGCGGTAGGTTTACTTCGAGCGTATCCTTTCCCTCTGTTGGGATAAATAACACACGGTGGCGACTCTTCTATTCAGCCGACGCCTATTTTCGCAGTAGCGATAGCTGGCGACTCTGCTGGGGAATCCAACGGTTCCCTACGCGAGTCAATCCTAGCGCTTGTTTTCCCGTCAGGGGTGTTGTATGGATTTACTATTCTGTCTTTACTTTCCGCAATGTTATTACTAACCTTATATTATCTTTACTGCTGTGGGTATGAGGGGGTAATCTGTTGAGAGATAAGCCGAACTCGGGCTTGAGTACACATATAAATTTAGAGAGAGAGTAGTGGTTAGCCTGCTTGCTTAGCTCACACCAGCTAGCCACGAAATCTCACTCGGACGAGATTCTCTTTGATGCTTCTTGCCTGGCCCTTAGGGCTCGACAAGTTGTCTAACCTGAGGATTGTCGACTCTGGGAACCTATCAATTGGGATTCAACTAAGTGAGGCCGCTTCAAGGGATGATGATGCCACACCTTCTGGGTATCGTATCATCGCTCTTGAAAGTATGTGACGTTGAACCCGCATAGGATGTCGTACCTCGTCTGCGAGTTAAGTACACACCTGTGAGGGGTAGGAGGGTCTGTTTGCAGGGAACCTTTGACCCCAGAATACCTGGTTTATCTCTATTAGTGAGATGTGGTTACAGGGTTCTTTTGAGCGGTTGGTTTGGCTTGAAATAAAGATTGAATGGCTCTCAAGGCTTCAGTACAGAGCAGCCCAGTCTATCAACATTGCACTTGATCCCTTGTTTGCATATGCATGTGCATCTTCATGTTTGCATTTCATTAACATATATTTATGTTGCAGGTGATTATTCCCCTTTGATTCTAGGATATCTTCTAGCCAGGCATGAAGTCCCTGAAGAAAACGGTTGCTTACAGGTTGCATTCACCAGACATCAGTTCATTACTGGGTTTAGTTGCTTTGGAAGATGAGAGCGTGAGGGCTGGGTTCAGAGCATCCTATGGGAGACTGCTTAGCTTGTTGTACACACCTTCAGCTTTCGAGATCACTGGGGTGTATACTTTGATGCAGTTTTATGAGCCGCAGCTGAGATGTTTCTTGTTTCCAGACTACATTCTTGCACCCACTTTGGAGGAGTATTATGTTATGTTGGATATTCCCGTGCTAGACCAGATGCCCTTTGTACATGTTGATACTGAGCCTGAGTTAGCTACGCTCACAGAGATTGTCAGTTTGGACGCTTCTGAGTTTCTAGGAGGCTTGGTCAAGCTGAATGGAGCTTATGGTTTTCACTTGTCTGTCCTAGTCGAGAAGGCTACACAGTGCGCGAAGAATGGGTGTTGGGTTGCCTTTAGTGCTATTCTGGCTGTCTGCATATACGGAATTGTCTTGTTTCCTAATGTGCCAGACTTTGTCGACTCGGATGCCTTCTTGATTCTCGCCTCGAAGAATCCCGTTCCTACTCTCTTGGGCGATGTTTATCATTCTATTCACTACAAGAATGAGAA
The DNA here is from genome assembly GCA_963859935.3 of Lathyrus sativus. Taxonomy (NCBI): domain Eukaryota; kingdom Viridiplantae; phylum Streptophyta; class Magnoliopsida; order Fabales; family Fabaceae; genus Lathyrus; species Lathyrus sativus. The sequence continues at coordinate 583,255,158 of OZ012741.1, read as the reverse complement.
ACGTCGTGGCAAGAACGTATCCTGCTGTCTTCCTCTCCTGTACAGGTGGTTCCAGAGGCACCTTCTGAAGACTGGGCCGTTTGTTGATGCCGTTGATACTTTGGATTGGTCGTCCCGGTTGATGGGGCTATCTGCTGAGAATATCATTTGGTTTGATCAGGGTATGCTTGGTACTGACATTATATATAGTTTCAGTGGCTTTCCGAATGTTCCCCTAATTGGACGGAAAGGCTGTATCAACTATAATCCTTCACTATTGGTACGACAGTTTGGTTATGCCTTGAGAGATGCTTCTATTGAGGTTGAGATACAGGAATCTCTGTATCTCACGGGCTCCTTAGACGAGACTGCTTTGATCAGGTTGAGGCATGCATGGGCTAACATCCATAGGAGGGGGAAAGCTTTGCTCGGTAAGAGCAATAGCAGAGCTTATGATCCTTATTTGGCATGGGTCCGTGAGAGAGCTAGTACTTCTTTGATGCCTTACCCTGCTGTGGAACCATTGTATCTCCCATTGATTGAGGTATCTCCTGCAGAAGAGAGTGAGAAATATAGCAAGTTGTTGGCTGCAAATGAGGAATTGAAGAAAGCTAACGAGGAGTTAGAGAAGGAGATCTTCCAGTTACGACGAGAGAAGAAAGAAGCCACCATCACTGTGAAAGAGCAGACCGAATTAATTAACAGGTTGGGATCAGAGCTGACAGAAGCAACCAACAAGAAAGAAAAAGTAGGGATAGCCTTGAACGGTGTTAGCAAGGTACTTACATCCAAGAAGGAACTTCTAAGCAAGGCTTATGCTCGTATCAGCAAGTGGGAAGCTTTGTGGGAGGCCATGCTCGCCAAGCGGAAAGAGCGCGAAGATGGACTGAAAATGCAGATTGCCACGCTGGAGGCACAGGTTAAAGCCCAGGAAGCAAAGATTGCTGAAGTGACATCCCTTAGAAGTACTGCTAATCTCAGAGCGAGTGACAGTGAAGAGAAGTCGAGAGGTTACGAGGAGAAGGCCGGTTCCAAGAGGTACAGATCTGACGAGAGTTCGAGCAAAGAAGCCTCCCGGGACGATGCCGCGAAGCTGAGATCTACTACCGAGCGGCATGCTTTACTGATTCAGGAGTTGATCTCCCGACTAGGGCACTCAGAGACGATGAGGATATTGGAGGACATCCGAGCACGCCATTTGGCCTGATGTATCTTTGCCCTACCTTTGTTATTTGTACTCATATTTGGGCCATCGCCAGACTTGTTGGCTGAGGTCTCTTCGGTTGTATTCAGTACTCAGCCTCTGGGCATTTGTTATATATGAGGATTTTCTGGTTTATTGCTTGCTGGATAGGGACTCCATTTCCATAATGGCTTTCTCTCCGGAACTAAAATCGAGGGAATATAACCTGTGGCATATTTACATAATTGCATTTGCATTCATATCGCATTCACCAGGTAATTATGGAATTATATCTCACTTCCTCATTTTCTCAGGTTCTTTCAGGATTGAAAGTCAACGCCCGCACCGATACTCTACTCGTACCAACTGCAAAAGAGTTATGGACCAGATGCAGAGCGAGATGCAGGACATGCGTGAGAAGCTGGCGCTGTTCATGCAGACGATGGAGACAATTGTGAAAGGGCAGGAAAACTTGCAGACTTTGGTGCAGCCATTGCTGGTAAGAAATGCTGGGCATGGGAACGAAGACCACAATTCTGTACGTGTTGACACCATTCATGGGGATGGTACTCCTACACCAGTAGCTCCACCTGTGGTGAATATACCTGCTGTGAATGTGAACAATGTCACTGGCACCGGGAATGGTAATACCGGAATTGGTAATGAGATTGTCATTAACAATGTTGGATTCAGAGACGTCAATCTAGGTGGTGATAACAATGGAGGTAACGGCTTCGGTAACAATGGATTTGGCTATAACGACCAGGGGTTTGACTATGCTAACCAGGATGGGAAGTTTGGCTTCAACGCTCCGGGCTTCGGACATGATGGATTTGGTAATGCCAATCAGGGCTATGGTGGATTCGGTAACGAAAATGGTGCTTGAGTGATGGCTTTTGGACCTACTGGGGTCACTCAAGGGTATGGTAATAGGGTACGGGGCCCTGTGATGAATCAGACTAGATTTGGTCACAATAATGGGTATGATGGATACGGAAATGAGAATGGTAATTGGATGGAAGACCAACAAGAGGATGCTTTTCTGGTAGAGGTTTTGAAGGTCCTGTAGACAACACTCAGCGAATCAAGATGCTCGAGGAGCAGATGAAAGGTGTTGTGAATCAGAGTGCTTCCGGTTTGGATATGACCACGATGGGACTGGTGCCTGGTCTGAAGGTACCGCTGAAGTTTAAAGCTCCTACATTTGACAAATACAAGGGAGATACTTGTCCGAAGGTGCATGTGCGGTCATACTACAGACGGATGTCCGCTTACTCGAATGACGAAAGAATGCTGATGCATTTCTTTCAAGACAGCTTGTCCGGTCCTTCCCTGGAATGGTACATGGGGTTGGAGCCTACTCAGATAAAGACATGGAAGCAACTGGCTGAAGCGTTTGTGGCTCATTATAAGTACAACAGTGACTTGGCACCAAACCGGGTCCAGTTACAAGGGTTGTCACAGAAGAAAGATGAGAGTTTCAAAGAATATGCGCAGAGATGGCGTGACATGGCTGCGAGGGTTCATCCTCCTTTGGTTGAAAAGGAGATGAATGATATGTTTATAGGAACGTTCACCGGTATGTTTTATGATAAGCTGTTTCCTGCTTCCTTGGGCAGTTTCTCGGATCTAATCTTGATGGGCGAGAAAGTTGAAAGTAATATCAAAATGGGGAGATTCCAAGCGGGGGAATCCACTTCAGTTGGAAGTAACAGAAAAGCTTTTGGTGGTCGCCGTCAGGGTGACACAAGTACAGTATTCGGGGGCCGAGGCCGGGGCAGAGGACGGAATCAGTACAATCATCCGCAACAGGTGGCAAGCGTCACAATTCCATTTCCTCAACAACCAATACCCCTACAGCAGGTACCACCACAGCAGCAGCAACAACAACAGCAGCAGAGGCCAAATCAGGGACAAAGGAGGTTTCCTAACACAAGGCCGAAAAGAGTATTTGACGTACCTCTTTATACGTATGCAGAGTTACTCCAAACATTACTGGGTTTGAACTTGGTGGAAAAGAGGACTATGGCGCCAATGACGGGCACTCCTCCGTTTGGCTTTGATACGAATAAACACTGTGAGTTCCACTCCAGGGCTCCCGGCCATGACATAGAGACTTGCCACGCGTTCAAGCATGTGGTGCAAGATCTATTGGATAGCAAGGCCATAAATTTTGGACCAGCAGGTCTGAATATAGTACAACAGCCAATGCCCAACCATGGGGCAAATGCTATTTTGACTGAGGAGGGTTTGAATCTAATCATGAATGTTGATGAATTGAAAACCCCGCTGTGTGAAATAAAGAGCAGGTTATTGAAAGGAGGTGTGTATCCGGGCTGCGATGAGTTTTGTCTAGAATGTTGGACCCAAGATGGGGGTTGTGCTGAATTGAAGAAGGGTATTCGGAACTTGATAGATGAAGGCACGTTGCAATTCGACAGAGCGGCAGTTGAGAAACCTGCAGAAACATTAGATGATGAGCAAAGTGATGTTGCTACGGTGACAATTCCACGGAAAACGATAACTATAATGGCGCCAGCCAGGCGACCGACAATCACTATCACAAAGGCATGGCCAATCCCTTATGAGAGCACTAAGGCAGTACCCTGGACTTATGGGCTGGAAGCGTATTGTGATGGGAAGAAACTTGATATCAGTAAACAGCCAGCTGGGGTTGTGGACAATGTCGTCGGAACTGGAGGGATGACGAGGAGCGGGAGAATTTTTATATCGCCTGAGGTAGAGGCTGAACGACTGGCAAAAGGTAAAGGAAAAGTGAATGAGGATGCTCCTGTGCAAGGGATTGAAAAAGAAACGGCACGGAAAGATGTAGAAGAGTTTATGCGTCTCATCCGTAAGAGTGACTATAAGATTGTTGAGCACCTTCAACAAACGCCGTCGAAGATATCCATATTATCGCTGTTATTGTGTTCCGAAGCCCATAGGAATGCGTTATTGAAAATCCTGGACACGTCGTTTGTACCCCAAGATGTTTCTGTGAATCAGTTGGAGGGGGTGATGGCGCACGTGAATGCAGGCCATAGTTTGGGATTTACGGATTTTGATTTGACCCCGAGGGGAAGAGAGCATAATATGGCGTTGCACGTCTCAGTTGAATGCAGGGGCACAGTCATGTCCCACGTGCTGGTAGATACCGAGTCGTCCTTGAATGTGCTCCCAAAGAAAGCAATGATGAAATTAGACATCAGGGGGATTATTTGTACGCCTAGCGACTTGGTGGTCAGGGCATTCGATGGTACACGGAGGTCAGTCTTTGGATCTATAACTTTGCCTCTGCAGGTGGGGCCGGAAGTTTTTGAAACTGAATTTTACATCATGGACATCCAGCCAGCATATAGCTGTCTCCTTGGACGACCATGGATCCATGGTGCTGGGGCTGTCACATCTACCTTGCACCAAAAGCTGAAGTACATGGTAGGGGACAGCGTGGTTACAGTTTGTGGAGAGGAGGATATATTGGTCAGCCATTTGTCGTCATTCAAGTACGTGGAAGTCGACGGCGAGATTCATGAGACACCCTGTCAAGCCTTTGAAGGGTTGCGCATCAAAGACAAAGTTCCAGGGCCGAGTAAAGCATTAGAGGTGGCAGTATCATCATACAAGGATGCTCAGGCTCTAGTAAAGACTGGTGAGACCAAGGGCTGGGGCAAGGTTTTGGATATTCCCGTGAAAATGGACAGATTTGGGCTGGGATATCAGCCTTCATCATCAATGCCTGTTGCATGGGCACCCCGTTTCAAAGGACCAATAACAATCACGGCTAGTGGGGTATATCACGAGACCATCAACACTGTTTCAGATTCCGAAGAAGGAGACAGCGACTGCGACATGGACGCCTGGATTCAGCCGAGCGTGCCAGGACAAGGGCTTTGCAATTGGTCTATTCAGGATACTGTTCCTGTGACCACTAAACAATAATGCTTTGTTTTCTTAATTGTTGAACAATCCGGTGTCCTACTCGGGGCATCATGATTTTGCTTAGGGCCGTTCTATTATGTACATTGCACTGTTTAATCGTTAAATAAAAGGCGTTTTTCATGTACAAATGTTGTGATCTCTGTTTTTCCTGTTTTTATTTTTTACAATAAAATGGCAACGTGGTTATTCGCTTTGCATGTATTTTGAAGCATGTAACCATTTCCTTTGCAGGATTACTTTCTCAGATGACATCTATGAACCGCCTATGACTTACTTCGACTTTGAGCACCCGATATTTCAGACCGATGAAGAGATTGTTGAAGATGGCGACGTTCCCGAAGAGTTGTCTTGGCTGGTAAAACAAGAAGAACGAATCATTCTGCCTCATGAGGAAGTCATCGAGATCGTCAATTTGGGGTCGGAAGGGGTTAAAAGGAACATCAGTATAGGGGCCGCGCTGCAGGGCGACGTCAAGCGAAGATTGGTTGAAATGCTCAAAGAGTACAATGATATATTTGCTTGGTCGTACGAGGACATGCCGGGGTTGGATACGGAAATGGTTGTGCACCGTCTGCCGCTAAAAGAAGAATGCCCGCCGGTTAAGCAGAAGCTCCGAAGAACTAGACCGGACATGGCTGTGAAGATTAAGGAGGAGGTTCAAAAGCAGTGGGATGCTGGTTTCCTAGCTGTTACAAAATATCCCTCATGGGTCGCTAATATTGTGCCAGTGCCAAAGAAAGACGGTAAAGTGAGAATGTGCGTAGATTACCGTGATTTGAACAGAGCGAGCCCGAAAGATGATTTTCCACTTCCTCACATTGATGTGCTGGTTGATAATACCGCTCAATTCTTCGTATTCTCCTTCATGGACGGCTTCTCGGGCTATAATCAGATTAAAATGGCGCCAGAAGACATGGAGAAGACTACCTTCATTACGCCTTGGGGAACATTTTGCTATAAAGTGATGCCCTTCGGGTTGAAGAATGCTGGGGCAACGTATCAGCGTGCAATGACGACTCTCTTTCATGACATGATGCATAGAGAGATCGAGGTTTATGTTGACGATATGATTGCCAAATCCCAAACGGAGGAAGAACATTTGGTGAATCTGCTGAAATTATTCAAGAGGCTTAGGAAGTTCAAGTTGAGACTGAACCCTAACAAATGCACCTTCGGGGTGAGATCGGGTAAACTGCTGGGGTTTATCGTGAGTGAAAAAGGAATAGAGGTTGATCCTGCGAAAATAAAAGCAATACAGGAAATGCCGACGCCTAAAACAGAAAAACAAGTGCGCGGGTTTTTAGGGAGGTTGAACTACATCGCCCGGTTCATATCTCACCTAACAGCTACGTGTGAGCCATTATTCAAGCTGTTGAAAAAAGACCAGGCTGTAACATGGAATGAAAATTGTCAAAAGGCGTTCGATAAAATAAAACAGTATTTGCAGGAGCCTCCTATTTTGATACCTCCAGTGGCAGGGAGACCCTTGATTATGTATTTGATGGTTCTTGAGGGGAGTATGGGTTGTGTTCTCGGTCAACATGACGAGACAGGGCGTAAAGAGCATGCGATATACTACCTGAGTAAGAAGTTTACTGACTGTGAATCTCGATACTCAATGCTCGAAAAAACTTGTTGCGCGCTAGCCTGGGCCGCCAAGTGTTTGAGGCAGTACATGCTAAATCATACAACCATGCTCATCTCGAAGATGGATCCTATCAAATACGTATTTGAAAAGCAGGCACTATCGGGGAGAATTGCTCGTTGGCAGATGGTCTTGACCGAATATGACATCCAGTATGTCTCACAGAAAGCTATAAAGGGGAGCGTGTTATCGGAGTATCTGGCTGAGCAGCCTATCGAGGATTACCAATCGATGAGGTTTGATTTTCCTGACGAGGATATCATGTACCTGAAGATGAAAGATTGGGAAGAACCGTTGCCGGATGAAGGGCCAAAGACGGATTCCAAGTGGCAGTTGATATTTGACGGAGCTGTGAATTCCTATGGTAGCGGAATAGGAGCAATCATCACCACTCCACATGGGTCGCACATCCCATTTACTGCCCGATTGACCTTTCCGGTTACCAATAACGAAGCCGAATACGAAGCTTGCATCATGGGGCTTGAGGAAGCCATTGATTTGCGAATCAAAAATCTGGATGTATACGGAGACTCAGCTCTGGTGGTGAATCAAATAAAAGGAGAATGGAGACACGTCAGCCTAATTTAATACCGTACATGAATTATGCGAGGAGATTGTTTCCTTTCTTTGACAAGGTGGAATTGCATCATGTGCCGCGAGCAGAAAATCAGATGGCTGACGCCCTGGCCACATTGTCTTCCATGTATAAAGTCAACTTCTGGAATGAGGCTCCCAGAATTATTATCTCTCGGCTTGACAGACCCGCCTTCGTATTTGCCATTGACGAAGCGTCTAATGATAAACCCTGGTATTTTGATATCCAGAATTTCCTGAAGAACAAGGAGTATCCGGCTGGGGCATCTAGTCGCGATCAGAAGACTCTCAGGAGATTGGCTGGTAACTTCTATCTGAATCCGGACGGTGGCCTATATAAAAGGAATCATGACTTGGTGTTGCTACGTTGTGTAGACGAAAAATTGGCGAAGTTGCTCATGGAGGAAATACACGAGGGTACGTTTGGTACACATGCTGGTGGGCATGCTATGACGAGAAAGCTGCTGCGGGCAGGTTATTACTGGCTAACTATGGAAACTGACTGTTTCAAGTTTGCGAAAAGGTGTCATAAATGCCAGATTTATGCGGATAAGATCCATGTGCCTCCGAGTCCTCTGAACGTGATGTCGTCACCGTGGCCATTCTCGATGTGGGGAATTGATATGATTGGAAAGATTAAGCCAACAACATCTAACGGACACCGGTTCATTTTGGTAGCAAGTGGTAGCCAGGTTTATCAAACGAGATATCATTTGCAGATATGGAATCCCTGAGCGGATTATTACCGACAACGGTTCGAACTTAAATAATAAAATGATGAAGGAGCTGTGTCAGAGTTTTAAGATCGAACATCACAACTCCTCTCCATACTGACCCAAGATGAATGACGCTGTTGAAGCGGCCAATAAGAACATAAAGAAGATTGTTCAGAAGATGGTGGTGACCTATAAGGACTGGCACGAGATGCTACCTTTCGCTCTGCACGGTTATCGTACGACGGTACGCACATCAACCGAGGCAACCCCGTTCTCGTTGGTATACGGAATGGAAGCAGTGTTACCACTGGAAGATGAGATTCCTTCCCTGAGGGTATTACGAGATGTCCAACTCGACGAGGCAGAATGGGTGAAAGATAGACTGAACCAGTTGAGTTTAATGGACGAGAAGAGGCTAGCCTCTCTAGCATACGGTCCTTTGTACCAGAGCCGAATGAAGAAAGCGTATGATAAAAGGATACATCCTCGGAGCTTTCAGATGGGCGAACTTGTGTTGAAAAGGATTCTCCCGCCGCAGGCAGATCACAGGGGCAAGTGGACCCCCAACTACGAAGGGCCATATGTTGTCAGAAAAGTCTTTTCAGGAGGAGCATTGTTGTTGTCCACCATGGACGGTGAAGACTTTACGTCGCCTGTGAATTCGGATGCAGTTAAAAAATACTTTGCTTGAAATTGACCCGCTGGACAAAAAAAGGAGAGTCCAGGCAAAAATGGGGCATCCTGGCGAACCAAAAATAGAATAAAAAGGTTCGGACAAAAATTAGGGATAAAAAAATTGAAAAAATGTACACCCGCGAAGTCTAAAACCTACACTGGGCGGCTTCGGCAAAAAAGGGTATCCCGGTGAACTGAAAACCCGCAAAGGGCGGTTCACGCAAAAGTTAGGGATTTAAAAATGCAAATGGTTGCGGTCCGAATTTGATCCTGCAACTTGGTTGGGAGAATATACTTGGGGGGGTCCGATTATCAGATACAATCTCTTCAGAAGTTTGGATACCGGGAAAGTGCCAGAGTCAGGCGAGTCATAGGAGGGTCAGCTCATGATGTCTGTCTGCATCACGTTGCCGACATATGTGCAAATTTGATTTGTCATTGTATTTATGCTTCCTGTGCATACTTGTATATTTGTTATGCGTAACTTCCTCTTTTCAGGGGTTACAACCAGTGTATAAAACTCTGCCCATTCAGGGGCCCAATTAATAAAACATGTTATTCAGTAATTGATGCTTGTTCTTTACTGTTTTGTATGTGAGAAACGCCAATGTTTTGATAAAACTAGCAGTTGCATAACATTGCAGGCCCTTGCCAATAATTGCTAAAACTTCGAATTGACTGAAAATGATGTCACTGACGCTAACTTGAATAGATTTGGTTGTATAGACTTGTCTTGTCTCGTTCGTGGTATCGCAGGTTTCTTGCCCATATGAAGTGGACGATCGAAGATTGCAGTCCTAACCAGAGGCTCGTGACGAAAAAACTTGATCACCGTGTAAAGTGAATCCCCAGGCGGGTCGCGCTTTATTCCCTGAAGCTGAGATGACGATGTTCTTTACTGAAGAAGGACCGATTCTCCCAGCTAGCCGCAGCTTATCCAAAGGATATTATCCGGCAGGTCAAGGCTAATGCTCACCACAAGATGTCTATCCTTCGCGTAGTGATAGTCCCGAGTTTCGTGAACTATAGCCAGATGGCTTACTTGTCCCAGCAGGGTCATTTGTCTTCAACAGAATTGATGATTCCAAGATTGTAGGCTGTATTCAGACAGTGTGGTGTCCCCCAAAAGGATTCCCTATCCCGAGCAGAGTTGTTTAGCCTCAGAAGACTAATATTTCCAAACTTGTGAGCTGTACTCAGACAGTCTACTCTCCCCAATAGAGATTCCCTTCCCAGCAGGGTCATTCATCCTCACCAACGGAGTCAGTTGATATTCCCCAAGAGAGTTGTTTCGTCCTCAGCGGAGTTCTCTCTTTTCCGCCAGTGTTTTCTTTCCTCCCAGTGGAAATCGAAGGTATGGTTCTCAATAGAAGTATGGAGTTCCAAAAGCTCAGATGTTACCAGACAATCGAGGTCTCACCGGGAGACGTGTGATGTCATAGTTCAGTTTCTTATTTTCCCCACAGAGTTGCCAATTGAGGCGGTATGGTATCCGGCCAGCAGAATGTTTTCTTCAAGATTTGTTGCTGAGGCAGTGTTTCAGATTTTCATAAAATCAAAGTTCCGAAGTAGCCACTTGTTATCAAAACGAGTGTTTGACAGTTGTTTTCAGAATATCCCCAGCGGAGTTAGTTACTGTAGCGAATGGGCAAAGAGGCTATTCCTGTGTTATAGGCAGAAGTGTGTTCCCGTATTGGATAGGCGGATGAAGATTTTCCTGTGTTGTAGGTAGAAGCGTATTCCCGTATTGGATAGGCGGATGAAGATTTTCCTGTGTTGTAGGCAGAAGCGTATTCCCGTATTGGATAGGCGGATGAAGATTTTCCTGTGTTGTAGGCAGAAGCGTATTCCCGTATTGGATAGGCGGATGAAGATTTTCCTGTGTTATAGGCAGAAGTGTGTTCCCGTATTGGATAGGCGGATGAAGATTTTCCTGTGTTATAGGCAGAAGCGTATTCCCGTATTGGATAGGAGGATGAAGATTTTCCTGTGTTGTAGGCAGAAGTATATTCCCGCATTGGATAGACGGATGAAGATTTTTCCTATAATGTAGACAGAAGTGTATTCCCGTATTGGATAGGCGGATGAAAAGTTTGTGTGATATTAACAAAAGAATATTCCCATATTGAATAGGCGGATGAAGTGTTACTCGACCAGTGCATATGTCCCGGGAAAGATAGGCAGATGAACTTTCCTGTATCTAGACGGATGATTTCCCCGTAGGGAACATAGTATGGGTCCCATGACAAGATAGAATCACGTTCTTATATTCGACAAAATTGGCAAATTTCCGGGTTTCATTGGTATTCAACCGCCTCGTACCTAGAATGTTTGAAGGTCGTCCGCCCTTCACTCAGTCGGGTCCAAGCCGCTTGAATAGGGGCAGCTGTTGCACCCTAAAATTTGACCAACTTATTTTACTTGATTTATGTTTCAGTTGCATTGTCATTTGCATAGTAGATAGTGTACATAGTTCAATCATTTGCATAGCATAGCATAAGAAAGTCATCCAACAAGGGATTAAGTGCCATTCTTCTCTAAAGAGGCACATCCAAAGGGGTTTATTCAAGCCTAAGCCTATTCAAGTCACCAGGAAAGGAATTGAAGTTTTGAGAAGTTAGAAGGTCAAGCAGTGGATATCTCTCCTATCTGGGGTGTGTTTGAGGGTCATCAATGAGATATGAGCTATGAACTGAGGGTATGGAATGTGTGCTATCATCATGGAGGGCCTAGAGGGTCAGTTTGAAGATGAAGCAAGTCATTGGTTTGATTACAAGAGTTGCAGTGGAATGCAGTCAACTAGGGTTTCATCTGGGTCAACCCTAGGTCAACTGAGTGATTGAAAAGCATCAAGGCTTATTTGAAGGATGTGGGATTCATGAATGGATATGTGTATACAAGTGTGGTGTTGTGCCAAGGAGAAATCAAAAGGAATCAAGAAGAAGAGGAGTTACTAAATTAGGGTTTCAGTGTAAAAAACCCTAATTTAGGCTCAACTTCCAAGCCAGATAAGTCAAAATGCAAGCTTCAAATGAATTCCTGGTCAACATGAAACTTGTAGAGCATCTCAATAGATTTAATTTGAGTACTAGAAGTCTTCAAGAAGATTTGTAGAATTCAAGTTATGGTTCTTGCAAGTTATGGGTCCTCAGAGGACATTGAAATTTATCTGTGAAAGTCACTTGACTCCCAAGCAACTTTTGCCCATCAAGGAGTTCTCAAATGGATTCTTGGCCAACATAAGAGTTGTAGATCTTGATCTTATATTTAATTTGAGTACTAGAAGTCCTCAAGAGGAGTTGTAGAACTCAAGTTATGGTCTTGGCAACTCAGGGGTATTTTGGGAAAGTTGAATTATAAGTCACTTTTCAACATAGGTCAATATCTTCATCTTCCACTCTTCAAATGGAATTTTGCCCAACATGAGATGTGTTCCAAATGGCATTTTCAGGCTAGACAAGAAGTCATGGTGAGCTAGAATGGCTTGTATCACAAAATGCCCAAAAAATGGTTTGAATATGGAAGAATTTTAAATGGATTCATGGAGGGAAAATGTAATTTTCAAGTTATGAGTCCAAAATGCATCATCCAAATACTCATTTCAATTGGAAAAGATGTTTTAGAGACAATGACATTAACACTTTTTTGATTAGAGGTCAGAATCATGGACTTGCTTTGCAACCCTCTTACTTGAAATCCAAGTTATACAACCAAAATCCAACACAAGATGATTCAAGCCAAACTACCTATCAAAACCTATTCACAATGATGCATATGGTTGATTAGCACCTTTGGAAGCTGACTGAAACAAGTGAAACGCGACTGTACCATTGGATTTTTCACCTTCATGACAGAAAAATGGATCTCCTGATTTGGGCTTTTAGAATGGATCAAAAGCCCATCAATGTGTTCTACAAATGGTTTAGAATGAATTCAGATGGAAGAGGTTGGAGATTGGAGGCTGAGTAACGGTTTTGTAACTGAATTTTGGAGGTGAAGAACTCAGAATCGGTTTCAAGGTTGCAAGGAGTTTCAAGCCCAATTGAAGTGTGGAATAGCTTCTCCTAACTTCATTGAAGGTGTTTGGATCATTGTGGATGTTGAATTGATCAAGAATAGCTCGTGGTGATCTTCTGAAACCAGGTTTGTAACTTCCTTCGTTGTGCTCGATCCATGTAGTTCTAGATAGAAATTAACTTGTGGTTAGGATGCTTGCAACTGGTAGATGATTTCTAGGTCAAAAGATTAGAGAATTGAGTTGATTGATGATGATGGACACTTTCTGTTGAGCCTGTTTTCTCTTATTTCTTGAGGTGTTAATCGTGTTTGAACATTGGAGAGTGATCCCTGATAGTTGAGGTTTAGTTTAGTGCATTCAATTTCAAGAATCATGAGGATCAAGATTGGTGCCTCTTTTTAGAATCTCTTCGTGTTTGGATTTTGAGTGAGAATTAGAGGATTCTAGTGGTAGATTCGGATTCAGGATGGAATTTGGAGTTGGAATAGGGTTTTATTGGCAATTGATGATGATCTGTGTGGAGGTGTTCACCGGAGAAGATGGTGGTTCCCACCGTGAAACACCGTCTGGTAATATCTTATGTTTGCCTGAGCTGATGAAGAAGATAACTCATGGACCATTGGATTAGACTTGGACCATTAACTCAGATGATGAATGGAAGGCCACGATTACACAAGAAAGTCTGAAGAGAGAATTCTGAGTGAAACGCAGCGTTTCATTAAACGCTTGGTTTTGGGCTTAAGCCTCAGTGTGCTATTCACACCCCCATCCTGGCCCAACTTTGAATTTGAACTAATTTGGGTTACTATTTGCCACACGTTTTTTTCTTTTTCTTCATATTTCCATTATTTTCATCATATTATTTTTGATTCTTTGAAAATTCATATAAAATAGAAAAATGATCATTTTAATGTGGGGATTTTTGATACATTTCTATAATTGTGTGAAGAAAATTATAATAAAAATAAAAATATCATTTAGGCATTTTTTCTATTTTTGGTGATTTTTGCATTTAATTGCATTTTATTTTCATTTTGTTTGTATATATCATTTTGTGAATTTTGTTTGATCCTTTAAATTCATGTTTTGATCCCATTCTTTTTATGGTAGTTAGACTAGGACCTTAAGTTCCCCCTGGATTTATTTCATATTTTTGTGAATTAATTTTGATTAAAGAACCTTAGGGTGATAATTTTAGGGTTTCAATTCAACATAGGTGCATTCTAGCATTTTATTTTGGGTTTTCTAGCTTGAGTTAGAGTGTGAGGCATATATGGGTATGTAGGGTAGACATAGGAATACCTTTAGAATAAATCTTGGAATTTTAAATGCTATTTTGCTATTTTTAGTGTATTTTGTAAATAGAGTGTTTGATTGGTGTTCCCACCTGGGGTTTATGCTTGTCTGCTTGGGTTTCTGGGCTTTTATTTTGGGGTGTGGGCTTGTTTTGGGCTTGTGGAAGCATGAAGAAGCAATGGAGAAGATTGAATACAAAGATCAAGGGTGAGGCATGAGGATTGCTTGGAGGTTGAAGATGTTGATTGAAGACTTAGGAGAAATAGGATAAAATAAGAAGAGCTTAGAATAGGCAAATTCTTCTGTCAAACATAGAGTGCATTGTTTGCCTCTATCCTATCCAATGATGTAAAGTCCTCCTTGGGAAGCTCCATCTATCCTTAGGAGGGATGAGGGGTATGCCCAAGTTGAGTAGAAATTTGAGGATACCTTTCATTTGCAATGTTAAATTCTCAGTGATTTCCTTGGGTTGTCATTGAGTTTCTTAACATTATAACCTGCTCTTGTTGAATGATTCTCCTTTGGAGATGCTTGTAGAAGCTTGGTAAAGGGAAAGTTGAAGCTTATTGAGGTATAAGTTTGAGCTTGTTGAAGCTAGTCTCTTGTTGAAGCTAGGGTTTGTTGCTTGTTGAAGTTGGAGTCAAGAGCTTGTTGAAGCTGGTTGATGGTTAGGATTTGAGCTTGCTTAAGCTGAGAGCTTGTTGAAGTTGGTATCTATTGAAGATTGAAAGTTTAATGGATCTTGAGGGAATAAGAGCATTTATGAAGGGGAAGCTGGTACCTGTCAAAGCTAGATATCTGGTGAAGGCTAAGGTTTTACTGGTTGGAACTCAGGGCTTGTTGAAGCTGAAGATTATTGCAAGAGCTTAGTTAGAGCTTGGATATCATTGGAAGGAGAAGATAGGATTTTGCCTCAAGTTGTTATTGTCAACTTTTTGCTAATAAATCAACTGTAGCTGCCAGAGCTGGTACTGTTAGGACTGCTGCTGTAGGAGCTGTTGAGCTGTCAGGGCCAGTTTTGGGGTTTTATTTGTTGTATTGTTAATCATACCCTTAGGTTTGAAGTGAAGTTGTTTCACTTTGCCTATTGTTTCTTGCTGCATCTCATGCATTTTACTGCTTTGCTGTATGTATCTGTTTCTTTTGTCGTTCATCCCCTAGGATCTTTGTTTCTCTCTGCGCAAGAGAGAAATATGATAGACATTAGGCTTTCATCCATGCATGACAATATTAGGGTAGTTTTGATTCCTTTTTTCAACCATAGGCTTTTTAGAGCTTCTTTCTCTTCTCATCTCAGAATAAATTCAAAAACACAGTAATAAGGTTAATCGATGTCGTACGTTACGAGCCTTAAGCTATTTCAGAAAAGGTTGTTGGAGGGTCACTCTTCAGTAATCTGATTGCTTAGTGTGTTACCCTTAGGGTGACATACAACGTAGTCACTCTCAAATCATAGTCTCTAATGCGTCAGAGATTGCAAACACACTAAAAAACACTTCTTGCGTAAAAAGACTGAAAACCAACCAAAGTGTCATTTTTGTCCGCTTGGACGCGTAATCAGGAGAAAACCTTTTTCAGAAGGATAAAAAACAATCAAGACGGACTTGTGTCGTACATGGCCCAAACTACCTTTGCTCTGATCTTTCATGCTGTATGAAAGTACGTAGGCATAGGATGCGATATCCTAGCGAGCAACCTTCCCCTC
This sequence comes from Lathyrus sativus, assembly GCA_963859935.3. Taxonomy (NCBI): domain Eukaryota; kingdom Viridiplantae; phylum Streptophyta; class Magnoliopsida; order Fabales; family Fabaceae; genus Lathyrus; species Lathyrus sativus. The sequence goes on along the minus strand of OZ012741.1, from coordinate 583,239,408 downwards.
CTTTCCCGTAGTTAGGCGAATTACGTTGACTCTGATTTGTCGTTCCAGACGGGAATACGTAGGCATAAAGTGCGATACTTTGCCGAGTCATTTTATTTTCTTTTAACCCTAGACCTTTAGAGTAGATAGAATAACCATCCGTACCAGAAAACAAGCGTGGATCCCGTCGAGTACGACGGACGTAGGGGTGCTAATATCTTCCCCTTGCGTAACCGACTCCTGAATCCAGGATTTGGTTGCGATGACCATTCCTTTCCCGTCTTTGCGGTAGGTTTACTTCGAGCGTTTCCTTTCCCTCCGTTGGGATAAATAACGCACGGTGGCGACTCTTCTGTTCAGTCGGAGCCGATTTTCGCAGTAGCGACAATAAAAAAATAAAAAATAAAGGGAAAAGGGCTTTGAAGTTAATTTGAAACCCTCAGATTATAGAATCATTACTGGGTTTCATTTCGGTCCGCAAGGGCAACGGAAAAACCGCCACCAGCTTGCATTCCGAGACCAGACAACGTCTATTCTTGTACAAAAAAGAGAAAGAAGTGTAAAAAAAGAAAAAAGATTTTTCTTCTCCCAAACACGGTCCAACTTTTCCATCAAACCAAATTCGAAAATGGAAATGGTAACAACAAGAAAACAAAATACCATCATCATTAATCCGTAAATGGAAAATTGACAGCAAATAATACCAATAGTCAAATCCAGAAATGGGGAATAAACAACCATCAATAAGACCCAAATCCAAAAATGGTAAATAAATAATCATCAATATCCCAAATCTGAAAACGAAGGAAGTATCTCCATCATCAATACAAAAAACAAAATGGATTTCAAAAATATCCTACAAGAGAATCCGGAAATAGAATACCATTATCATAATCCGAAAATGGAAAAGATTAGAGATTTTATAAAACTTTCCAAAAACAATTTCAGACAAAATCAACCGAGAGAGGAAAGTTTTTTTCAGAAGCGTTTCAAATTCAGACTATAAGAAGAGAGGAAGAAGTTCAAGAAAGGGGGACCAAAAAAATCATTGGAAAATCATACTAAAAAAACCAGATCGCAAAACTATCTCCACAAAACCGTCATCACCAAAATCGTTGAAATCCACAACCAAAACCAATGACCAACAATCAACAACCCACAGATCCAAACGTAAACCGTCAAAAATCCACGGAACCTAATCGTAAATCCGAAAAGAAGGCCTAAGAAAACATCGTCATCGACCGTTAAACAGTATCATCATCAAAGCGAAAAACCGTTAAAGCCATCAACCGCAAACCTAAATTGAAAACCAACATCACAAACCCACGAAGAACAAGCAAACTGTAAGCCCTCTGTTTTCTCTAACATTGCTTCTTTTCATTTTATTTTTTTTGCAGCAAATCATCACAAAAAAGGAGAAGAAAAAAAATTGCACATGCAAGAAGAAAGAAGGGAGAAATCGGAGACTGAGAAGAGAAGAGAGGAGAAAAAAATTGGAGATCAGAGAGAGCTTTAGGGGGTGTTGTTTGATCTCTTCATTTTTAGGGTTTACAAACCCTTGGCTCTCCCTCCCCCTCTTATTTATCTATCGAGTCGGGTCTGGGAGTGATGACCTAGCCCACCCATTTTTTATTTATTTATTTTTAGTTTTAGTTTTTTATTTTTATTTGTAATTATTAAATAATAATAAATACTTACACTAAACTAACTACTAACCATTATTTTAGTTAAGAATAAAATCTGAAAAATATTTATTTTAATAAAAGAATAAAACGATTTTTAATCAAAATAATAATTTGAATTTTGTTTTGACTTGAGTTTTTTTTTTGAAAAAATAACAAAAATTTATGTTTAGTGTAATTTAATTTATTTCCTTTTTCTTAAAAATAATTAACTCTTTTTTTATTTAAGATCATTAGTTTAATTCCTCTTTTTTTTTTTTTCAAATTTAAGTTAATTTCTAACATCCTTCTAACTTAGAGTTAATTACATAAAGTTCACAAAAACAATTATAAATAATTAACTTTTATTTTCTCAATTAACTTTTAAAATTCTAAATCAAATCAATTTCACCATTTCAATTTATCTAACCATTTCCTTAATCCGGTTCTAACATCACCCAATTTATCTTTAATTTCTAACCATTTACTCTGTACAATACTCACATCTCCATATTTATCATCGTTATTCATATATCATGCTATCTTTTTACATTTTTCCGCTTACCGCTTATTCCCCTCCGAAGGAAAGGTTTCCCGTTTGACCGTCGCGTCAATGCTTTTACCCTCACCCTATCCTAGCCTTAGGATTTGAGTCGCCATACTCGTGCTTAGGCGTCCCGCCATGGACAACCTTACCTTTTTCCTAGCCTTAGGATTTGAGTCGTCGTACTCATGCTTAGGCGTTCCGCCGTGGACATCCACCCCTCTATCCTAGCCTTAGGACTAGGAGTCGCCGCACTCCGTGTAAGTTCCCGCCATGGAATACTTACTTCACCCTTTTCAATTCAACTCTACAACGTAGAATCGGAGTCGCCGTTAGGGTTTAAGGTTTAAGGTTCGTGAGCTTAACCGGTGGTAAAAGCTTACAAAGTTTGTTTAGAAGCTTGAAGACTAACTGCTACAAGATTCTCGTGGAAAGAATACTAACTACTTCAATCTTCTGTTTGTGGAAAGAAGACTAACTTATTCGATACACTATTTGTGGAAGGATGACTAACCACTTTCAAGGTAAACCAATTTTCCTTGTATAAGGAGGTTCGTGAATTTTACCTACTAAAAGCTCTCAAAGTTTGTTGGATACTCTCAAGATTAGTTCTTGGGGAGAGGAGTAGGCCGTTTTCTTGTTTGAACAAACCTCTATACATCTTGGTGTTCTTCTCTTTTCCTTAACTCTTTTTTTTCTCACAATTTTCAATCTGCAATTTATTTTCCTCTACTTAATACTCAAACATTTTCAAAATATTTTTAAAATCTAATTTTAATTTGCAAAATTTTTCAAAATCATGTTTTTTGGGACCACACAATTCACCCCCCTTTTGTGTGAGAAGTCACATGTCCAACAAGTGGCATAAGAGCCTAATTCCTGTCGGAGGACTAGTCTTCTAAGGAGAAAGATGACTTCGAACAAGAGATCTTTTATAAACACACCACCACTTTTCAATGAAAGTAGATTTGATATTTGGAAAGCTAGTTTTAGAATGTTTTTACAAAGCATAAATCATGAATTGTAGGAAACAATAATCAATAGTCTGTTTATCCCTACTCATCAAGTAAATGATGAGTAAGTAGATAAACCTGATCCCCTTTGGACCGAAAAGGAAAGGCGGAAATATGAAAATGATTTCTAAACCAAGAGGTTTATAACTATGTCTCTAGATGATAGAAAATTTTATTATGTTCATCGTTGCAAAATTGCCACGAAAATTTGGGATACTTTTGAAATGATATATGGAGCTCTTCCAAGTATCAAACAAGATAATATGAACACCCAAGGCAAAGAAGATGAAGATACCAATCCGAGATGTTTTTCAAAGTTTGGAAAAATTGGAAATTATGTTGGAAATTGTATCACTAACAAATATCTAAGAGCTAATCATTGGAAGTTTAATCCAACTCTTAAATCAAATGATAACAACCTTCATGAACTTCGAGAAAAATCATGATAAAAGAAAATTATATAGAAATGGAAACAAAATAGTTCAATTACTCAAAGATGAAGAAGTAAAAACTGAAGAATCATCAATTTCATATTATTCCTATCACACAACTCCTATAGAATCCTGATAACACTAAAACACATAGTTCATTTTGACTCGATTTGCATACATTTTAATGTCATTGTTCCATATTTTGTAGTGTTATGCTGGTAGTTTATGTATATTTCAGGCACTTTACAGGTAGAAATCGTTATATGAAGAAATCAAACAAAATAGAAAAAACAATGAAAATATGGCAAAAATACACTGGTGACGACCTCCATGGTGTCTGCCATGATGCCAACCATGACTAGGATAACATGGGGCCCATAAGTGAGCAAGAAAGGAGAAAAGAGATGAACTCGAGGAACCATGGCACCCGCCACAGGGGCCATGGTGTCCGCCACCCCTTACCAGCTAGCCACTATCATGAATTTACACAGTGTAGCGCTCGCCATAGTGCATGACACCTGTCATGCACTTCGTTTCCTAAAATATAACAATGAAAAATGACCAAGTCTTCCCCCATTTAAGTTATATTTTCTCCCATGATTTCTACACGTTTGGACCTGATGTTATGCACTTATAACACTATAAATAGGTAGCTTTATGATATTTTTGGCATCCAAGTCTTGTGCAATTTTAACAGCTTTAGTTTTAAGCAGAAATTCACCATTGTAAAGTGGTAGCTTTCTCACACCAAGGAACTACTACACCTTAGTGTTTTTAGTCATTTGTTGTATGTTTGGATCAAACAATCTTGTCGTCATTTGAAGTTTAATTCAGTTTATTTCCAGCTTTATGTTTTAGGCTCATTTAATTTATAACTGCTTTACTTTTCAGCTTTTACTTTAAGTCTTTTACAATTCTTGCCTTATTATTTTATTTCCATTTTTATTGCTCTGAGTTCCTATTTTATTCTTTTAATTCTTCTGCAACCATTGTTATCGTTTGTTTTAAAATCGTTTATCATGTCTCTGTTTGTTTTGAAAATTTATTATTGCATGTTTATTTCCACAACCATGTCCGGCTGAATTTCTAGAATCTGGATGTGATAGTCATTGTTCCGAAGGGACTCAGTAGATTAGTTTAGCGTATAATTTTAACATCAATTTATTTTTCTAGTTTCAATTTTTAGTTTTAAAATCAAAAGGTTTTGCGCGAAAGCGAAAACACTCAGTCACTGGTCAACAACGCGACAATGTGAGACTCATGCCTGATCATAAAAATTGGATTTAATTTCTAAAAATAGCGACAGTGCATTAGTGATTAATTAGGATTTATTAGTTTTCGAAATTGTAACTGAGTGAGCGATAACAAAGCATATACGATTTCAAAACATAGTAGAGGCTGCATGAAAGTGAGCAGTGTTTTTAAGTTGATGTTTTCTTCCGAAAAATATTTTAAGAATCAAAACGAATTCCAAGAGTTTATTGAGTCCTAGAGGTGCAACTGAAATTACATTCTGGTCTCACTTTTATCAATATTCCCCCTAGCCAGCCTCTATTTCTTGTTTTAAATTTCCTTATCACAAAAAGAAAATCTTTTTAGCCTTAGATTTACATAGCAATAGTAGACAATGATAGGAATGACTATTGGTCTCTGTGGGTTCAATATCTTTTGTATTACTCTTATAATATCAACGTATTTTTGGATAAGCTACCACATAGCACCACATCAAAGTTTTTGGCGCCGCTACCAGGGACCAATTTAGTCAAATATCATAACTCCATTGTTGCACCGTATAGACTAAGGAAAATTTTCCTTTTTATTTATCATTTGTATGCCAAACACTCGCTCACAAGGAGAAGAGTTAGAACAACTGATTGACAAAGTAGAGTGTTTCCTTCGTATAAGACGCAAGATTGAATAATATCGAGCCATATTTGCACCTATGACTGCACCTAATACTAAACCTCTTAAAGATTACGATGTTCCATCCGAGGAAGAGCCACATTCAAACATTGTTCCACCTGCAATCCAGGCGAACACTTTTGAATTGAAATCATCTCTGCTGCAAATAGTGCAAATGAACCAGTTCTCAAGAAATTCCATTGAGGACCCACATCCTCATTTATCAGTGTTTGTGCAATATGCAGACACACTAAAAAGTAACAGTGTAAATGCCGAAGCCATTTGACTGTGTCTATTTCCATTTTCCCTTAGAGATAAATCCAGAGCATGGCTACAATATCTACCTGCAAATTCAATTACGACTTGGAATGGACTTAAGAAGGTATTTTTAGCTAGATATTTCCCACCAAGCAAAATGGCAATGCTGAGAAATCACATAACGACGTTTAAACAAGCCAAAGGAGAGTCATTCTTTGAAGCATGGGAACGATCTAAGAACATGATGAGACTATGTCCCCATCATGGTTTAGAACAATGGATAATAGTCTACACCTTCTATAATGGTCTACTTTACAACACAAGGATGAACATAGACGCTGTTGTTGGCAGAGCCTTAATGGATAAACCCTTCAATTAAGCCTACCAACTTATTGGAAACATGGCTCAAAAACATTATCAGTGGGGAACTGAACGAGTTCAATTCGAGAAAACCCAAATGAAAGGAGGAATTTTTTAATTGAATAGAAATGATCATGTGAATGCCAAGGTCGAGACACTTACCTAAAAGATCAATAATCTAACTATTAACGCTCCAGCCATTGTGGTTGTTGTAGCTCCAAATTGTGAGATTTGTGGAGTCCAAGGGAACATAGCTAATGATTTCCAAGTATTGACAAGGGTTATCCTTGATCAAGTTAACTATGTCCAAGGTAACTCCTATTCGAACACCTACAATCCTGGATGGAAGAATCATCCTAATTTCTCCTACAAAAACAATAAAGCTTTATTCGCTCTAAGTACCCCACCTTCTGATTCTCAAAATTTCCAAAAAGGAGTCCCTGCTACTCCTTCCGCTGCTAGAAAATCGAATATAGAGCTAATGATGGAAAAATACATCGCATCATAGACCCGATAGAACAAATAATTCATGAACCAAATATTCATACTAATGAGTTGGTGAAACAATTGGCAACTAAGGTTGATGCCATGACTACTCATAACAAGATGCTTGAAACTCAAATAACTCAAGTAGCCCAGCAACAAGCAGCCATTGCTGCTCCTACTGGCATATTTCCTGGCCAAACACAACCAAACCCTAAAGACTATGCAAACGCTATCACACTATAAAGTGGGACAAAGTTGGATGGGCCCGTAGATCCGAGAGTTGAAAACCCTATGATGTATAGAAGAGCAGAGAAAAAACGTGAAAAGATCACTGATGGAGATCAAGTAGGAAAAATAACCGATGAGGAGACGTCACATACTATTGAAGAGGTTGTTGAGAAAGAAAAACCTTATGTTCCTCCACCACCTTATAAACCAAAGATACCATACCCTCAAAGACTCGCAAATTCCAAAAATGAGGGCCAATTTAAGAAATTTACCGAGCTCTTAAAGCAACTCCATGTCACTATACCTTTCATTGAGTCCATTACTCAGATGCCATCATATGCAAAGTTCCTAAAAGAGATCTTGTCGAATAAAAAGAAACTTAAAGATGACGAGACTGTGGCACTCACTACTGAGTGCAGTGCCATTATCCAAAACAACATGCCCTCTAAATTGAAAGATCCAGGTAGTTTTTCTATTCCCTGTGTTATTGGTAAGTTTTTCATTGACAAGGCATTATGTGATCTTGGAGCTAGTATTAGTCTAATGCCCTTCTTTGTTTGTGAAAAACTTAAGTAAGGAGACTTGGGACCTATTAGGATGTTACTTCAATTTGCAGATCGCTCTGTTAAATACCCTATGGGAATGCTAGAAAGTATTCCAATTTGCATCGATCAATTTTATATCGTTACTAACTTCATAGTAATGGATATAAAAGAAGACTCGAATATACCTATCATCTTTGGTAAACCTTTCCTAGCCACAACTAGAGCGATAATAGATATGAAACGAGGAAAGTTGACATTCGAGGTAGGAGAAGAGAAAATTGAATTTATACTTTCTCAGTTCCTAAAAACCACATCTATATATGATACTTGCTGCTTTATAGATATCATTGAAGAATGTATTAAAAAATTAGTTTCTGAACCACCTCAATCGAAAACCGAATTGGTAGAAATTCTAGCTGAAGAAATGTTAGAAGAAGACGAAGGTAAATATCTTCGACAATATGCTGATGAGAGTCTTAGGGAGTGTTTAACACTTACATCAAATCCTATGATGAGCCCTAAACAACCGTCAGTAGAACTTAAAGTACTGCCTAAAAGCCTAAGATACAAGTTTCTTGACAAATGAATTAATCTCCTGACCATAGTTAGTGTCGATCGTAATAAGGAAGAAACAGAGAAACTCTTGAGGGTATTGGAAAATTATCCCACATCATTAGGCTACAACATTTCTGACATAATGGGAATAAACCCCTTTGTATGGATGCATAAAATTATGCTAAAGGAAGACTCAAAGGCCTCTAGAGAACACCAGAGGAGGATCAACCCTATTATAAGCGATGTAGTTAGGAAAGAAGTGCTTAAATTACCTGATGCTGGAATAATTTATGCAATCTTCGATAGTCAATGGGTTAGCCCAGTGCACGTCGTACCTGAAAAAGGAGGGCTAACAGTTGTTAAGAATGAAAAAGGAGAGTATGTAGCAAATTGAGTAGAGACCAGATGGCGTATGTGTATAGACTACAAAAAGCTAAACAAAGCAACCCGGAAAGACCATTTTCCACTTCCGTTCATCGATCAAATGCTTGAACGTTTAGCTAGACATTCATATTTTTGCTATTTAGACAGTTTAACATATGTTCATTGAACAAACACTTCAACTGATTTCCATAAATAAAATATCATATCTTTATCAAAATTACGCAGGAAAGGCTAAAACAGAAATAGGAAGACTATAATTTTATTGGAACTTGATCACATTCACATTGAATCGACTAACAAATACCAATGATGATTTTATGATGATACACAAAAGGTACTCAATTGATTCAGTTGTATACTTCATGAGATGTGTTTATACAATGATTTAATTTCTTTGAATTCTAACTTCAACAGTTTCTCAGAATTTAATCACCACAAAAGCTCGATTAGGCACCAATTCTAACAGAAACTAACCTTACGTAATAAATCGCTACTAATTGAGTAAACGATAAACTACGCTAAGAATTAAAAACCTAAGCATGCAATATCTTACACAAATTAAATGTGTGTGTGAGAGAGGGGAGAGAGAGAGAGAGAGAGAGAGAGAGAGAGAGAGAGAGAGAGAGAGAGAGAGAGAGAGAGAGAGAGAGAGAGAGAGAGAGAGAGAGAGAGTCTAGGATTTCATAAATCGCTTTGCCTACTACACTCTATAATGGTTTCCCATTGGAATCTGCTCCTTTCTTTTTATTTTTACAAATATTGCAAGAGTTCCTACAACCACTAATCCACAATAATGTTGAGAAAAATGAACATCTTATCTGGATCTTGACTTGTATACAACGTAATTCCAAACTCTTCTGTGTAAGCTTTACTCGACTCATGCTTCTTGAATATTCCAACTTCACCAATCTGCTCTAAGCCATCGTGTGTAGCAATCACCCTTTGATCCTAATGATTCCTTGAGTGGTGAATTGTGTGAAGATTTGAGAAGAACTCTACCTTGTTTGTAGCCTTCCACACAAACACTACCAAGGTAATCTGGAGATATGAACCTTCTACTTTTCAGTGGAATTCGTTAGCACCAATGACAATAATCTAAATCTTGCAAGCTACCTGAAAATATCATCCAAAATAATGATTATTTTCAAGAAGACATCTCCCTCAATAAATTACAAATCTCTCATAACCAAGATCTAAAATCAAACTAGAGGTTAAAGATGCAAGAATTTCGTTGCAAGAGTTTTTGAACTTTCAAAAATAGAGAGTGTTGATTTCATAAAACCACAATGCAAAAATGTTGTAAGTTTGTGAACAAGTGTTTGTAAAATGAGGATATAAATATTTTATATGTGCTTGAGATTAAGCACAAGAATGAGTGGAAAAAATTAGTCAGATTCAAATAAAGAGAATTTCATGATTTGAGTTAAATGAGTAAGTGAAGTAGAACAAGAAAGTAAAATGATTTTGACCCATTTCTCAGCTGATTCGAATCAAGGGAAAAGTCAAATTCAAATCATAAAGCTTGTGATTTAAATCAAGTGTAAATTCTGTTTCGAATCAATTCAAACATAAATAAAATAGAAACTTGAAATAAACTATCTGATTCAAATTAGGTATGAAGTCTGATTCGAGTCAAAACAAGCAGAGGTGACCCATATCATTTTGATTTGAATCAAGTGTAAAGTCTATTTTGAATCACAAAGTTTCCTGATTCGAATTAGAGTGTTTGAAAAAATTTGGTTTACGTCTATTCAATTTGATTTGAGTCAGGATATGTACATGATTCAAATCACCCACACAAAATCTCAATTTTTAACAGTTTTCAAAATACTGAGATTTTTCTTTCCACCTAACTTGAATAAATAACACACATGGTTCTTATTCCACTGATTCATGCAATTGACTAAAAGCATCATGGTTAAGTTCAAATATAACCATCAGTTTATGCATGATAAAAACAAATCGATTCAAACTTTATTCAAAGATGATGTGCAATGATGAAGGAGACTCAATAAATAAAAGTAAATAAAAACGAAAGTGATAAGACAAACAACAAAACCATGATATTGGGGTTCACCCCCTGAATGTGTTAGGGACATACAACTTTTGTATCTCCCTAGGGATATGTAGATTCAAGTGTTTATGATACTCAAACACCCTATTTGAATACATGATCTTATTTCATAGTTCTATTACATACTCTTGTCTATTAACCTCAACAAACTCCTTGCACTTTACACCAATATTTTTTGCAACATGGAAAACACATAAGAGGTAGACTGAGGATGGGAAAACAACTTCAATGACATTTGTCAAGGAAGGTTCTTGGTCAAACAACATGACCTTGGAAAATTACTTCTTGGATGTGAACAACTCCTTTAACTTCTCTTATGCTCATGTAAAATTTACCTCTTTTCATGTTTCATGTAAGCAAACTCAACAGAGAATATCAACTTAGTTGACGTAACACCAACAATCTAAAGTAGCGGTAGCCTATGCAAGTTGGTTTTATACGCACATTCAAAAATCAAACCATATGAAACATATTCAAAAGCTTCTCTAAGTTAAGATGTGTCCAGAATATATCACCCTCAACATCTGAGTTCTCCCTGTTTTTCAGTCCAATAAAAATACTTCTCATTATGAATTAAGCTCACAAAATGTTAAATTTTCGTGAATGGACCTCTAGTAATAGACTGATATGTAGCTCTTGCTTTATACAATTTCTAAACACTTCAAATTCTCAAACCATATGAAACATATTCAAAAGCTTCTCTAAGTTAAAATGTGTCCAAAATATATCACCCTCAACATCTAAGTTCTCCCTGTTTTCTAGTCCAACAAAAATACTTCTCATTATGAATTAAGCTCACCAAATGTTACATTTTCGTGAATGGACCTCTAGTAATAGACTGATATGTAGCTTTTGCTTTATATAATTTCTAGACACTTTTCAAATTCTCAACATTAGCACCCATTATGTACTTCGACGTTATGTTGTACTTTGTCATGTTGTTCATAAACTATCTTTGTTTGGGTTTTAGACGGCCTAATATGTCATGATCATCTGAATCCTCATCTAGATGGTGGTTATGAATATCATAGCTAACTTTTATGTTCCAACCACAACCAATTAACACAAGTCTCAATCGAAATGGGCACTCAAACCTTCAACTACATGTAACTTGCAATTTTTCTTTGTTCTTGTAATTTCCTCGCCTCTCACAATCATGCATAGGATAGAAATATATATAAGTTATATTATAACATAAAATAAATTACTCAAAGACTTCCATAACTTAATAAAAAGTTTCAAAAATTCATATAAAACATGTAAATAAAATATATCAAGTTAGTGGTAAGAATTATATAATATCTTTTAGAGTTTCATAAAGACACTTTAACAAAAGAAAAAGACCATCGTGTGTGTATTATATATATATATATATATATATATATATATATATATATATATATATATATATATATATATATATATATATATATATATATATATATATATATATATATATATATATATATATATATATATATATATATATATATATATATATATATATATATATATATATATATATATATATAATTTTTTTAATATAACTATATATTATATAATAATTACCAAACAAATTAAGTTTTCAAATAATTTACAAAAGTGACCACATTTCAACTTTCATTCGCCGGTCCAATTGGCGAATTAGGCCAAAACAAAAAAACCAAAAGAAACACTTCGCCATATCAATTGGCGAATTAGGCCAATGAGAAAGGACTTCGCCAGATCAATTGCCGAATTAGGCCCATGGAATTTAATTAGGGTTTTCACATTTTCATATTCTGAGTGTTTTGTTTAAATGTTAGGATTTAATTATTTTGATTATGATTTAATAAATTAAAATGAATGGTAATTGTTATTAAATATTTTATTAAATTTATAAATTATGTTGTTTGTTTTTCTTAATTTATTGAAATTTAAATATTTGAATGGTAATTGTTATTAAATATTTTATTAAATTTATAAATTATGTTGTTTGTTTTTCTTAATTTATTGAAATTTAAATAACATTAAGAAAAAATTAAATATAAAAATGTTAAAATAAAATATAGAAATAATAAATTATATTAATTTATAATCTAACGAAAAGTACAATTACAATTCAACCAAAAAAAAAACTAATGGCTGGCTCTATCCAAGTGACCACCGGTGCCACATTGCGGGGGACGCGCGTTGCGACGAGGTCTACGACCAGGTTGTTGTGGTGTGTCTGATCTCTGTGTGTTGAGTTGCGGAGGAGGGTATGGTTGGGACGGCCCCGGCGTATCAGATAGAGTTTGCATCATTTGACCCCAATAGCCGGGAGGTCCAATGTGAACGGCGCTTCCGTAGTCAAGCTCAATGCCCATGTTTTCGTAGGATTGTCGGGTAGGGTGGGTGAAGTATGGACGGTATGGTTGTCCGAATGTGTACATGGAATTGGGTTGGTCTAGGTGTGTTGGTTATTGTGGGGTGTGGTAGTCAAATAGTGGGTGGTTGGAGGTGTAGTTGGGTGGGTAGTTGGAGGGTGTAGGGTCAAATGAGTTGTCTGGGCTATAGGTGGAAGGGGTAGGCTCAAAAGACGTATCAGGGTTGTAATGGTAAGGTGGTTGAGGCTGGGATTGGGTGGGTGGCACATAAGGTTGTCGTTGTTGATAGGGGGTATTTGTTGGCATGTATGGGTTTTCGTAATGCTGGTTTTGGGCACTGAACTGTTGTTGTGGGTTTGACGATGAATCGCGTTCCCTTGGGTCGGCCAAATAGGTTGACTGGGACAGGAAAGGCTCAGATGTCGTGACAGACCTAAACCAAGTCATATATTGACGACTTGGCCTAGCCCCGTGCACAATATGGTCGGTTAAGACGTATTGCCTTCTTCTTTTCCAGTGTATACGCAAGTCCTTTGTAAACTCCTTCCAATCACTCACAATTCACTGTGCGTCTACCCGCTTTTGATGCCACTGCCACAAGTCTACTGGAGCATCTGGAATGTCCTGATGCATCCCAAATTGTAGTTTCACCTGGTCACTTTGGTGCATCTCCACCATAGTGAACCTAATTATGGGTGTCTTTGATACCCACATAGCGGCATCATTGGGGTTGGGCTGGTGGTCGAGACCCTCGTACGACATCCAGACAAACTACAATTAAGTTGGACAATTAAGTTAGACAGAGTTTGAGAGGTTTATGCATATTGAATTAAGTTGCGGTATTGAATTACGACATCCAGGTAAATAACTTACATCATCTGGCCCAAGGTGGTCGATTAGGCAGCGGTATTGAATTATAGAGTGCCTTGGACATCTCTGATAATTCATCCCTGGAACAGACCACCTAAAAAAATAAACACATCTCAGAAATTATTAACTGAAAAAGAATATGTAGTTGCTAAATAATCTTGAAAAGATACTTACTTGGTGGCGTACGGGAACGTACAAGATTTTCTGTTTATAGGAGCAAGCATTAGCATCCTAGACCAACCCCACGCTTGCAGAAGATACGCACAACCATAAAAAGTGTTGGAATTTTTTTTTAAAGTCTTACAAAGTGCGCTATATAGATGGGCGAGGATAGCTGATCCCCATCTATATTCGCACACTTTGTTAATATTCCCTATTAATGGTAAATACATAGTGTGGACGGTATTTCCAGTGCCATATGGAAATAAAAAGTACCCGAATAAAATCATAATATAGCACCGAGTTTTTTGTATTTTCTCAAACTCGATGTTATCATCAGTGAAGACAATACAGTTGTATTGATCTCTAAGGTATTTTAAATTTATTCCCTGACCCCTCGGGCGGCCCTCACTTTCCTGAGGTCCGTCCGTACAAAGTGGGGCGCCCAATAAATCTTCGCAAATTCGGTCAGGGACACCAACTTTGCCGTTGACGGCCTTACCATCGATGTGTAGGCCGAGCAACATGTAAACGTCTTGAAGAGTCACAGTACACTCACCAAAAGGTAGGTGAAATGTATGTGTCTCCGGTCTCCAGCGTTCTAACAACGCTAGAATAAATTTCATGTCGAGGGAATAAGATTTGATTTTGATCAAATCACCAAACCCACAATGAGTAAGGTAGTCCGAAATGAGCGGGTCGTGTGGTATGTAATCATGCACACGACATCGAAACCTTGATACATCCTGCAGAATAATGAATGTTACGTTAGAGAAGAAGTAAAATTGGTAATGTTTTTTTAGACAAAATTGTAAACATAGACAAGAACAAAAGACTTACAAACGCAGCGATGTTTTCAGCCGTCCCTCTGTGCGAGTCACCCATGGTCAGTAGAGACATTGTCGAGAGTTGAGAGTTTGAGAGTTGAGTGTTTGAGAGTTGGGAGTTTGAGAGTTAAGAGTTGAGGGTTGAGAGTTTGAGAGTTTGAGAGTTGAGAGTTTGAGAGTTTGAGAGTTGAGAGTTTGAGAGTTTGAGAGTTTGAGAGCTGAGGGTTGGAGAGTAGGAGAGTAGGAGAGTAGGAGAGTAAGAGAGTATGAGAGTTTAAGTGTGAGTAGAATTTGATGGGTAAAGGCCCTATATTTATATTGCACAAGTGGATATGTTGTAAGTGCATGCTTCACATTTGGCTTGCTGCATGTGTTGTGTAAATGCATGTTGGACTAGTGTCATGCTGCATGTGTTGTGTAAATGCATGTTGGACTAGTGTCATGCTGCATGTGTTGTGTAAATGCATGTTGGACTAGTGTCATGCTGCATGTGTTGTGTAAATGCATGTTGGATGCATAGTCTTTTTTATGCAGTGTCTCGTCTAATCAAGCATGGTGGATGCAGGATCACATGTGAAGATTCCTTCATTGTTTCGTCTAATCAAACAGGCTGCATGCCATTGATTCCTGATGCATGTCATTGATTCCTGATGCATATCATTAATTAAAGACATATTTTTTCATATTATGTTTTTTCTTAATTAAAGACATATTTAGGCAGAGATATTTCTTCTGCAGTGTCACGTCTTATCAAGTCTCCTGTTCAAGTCCTGATGCATGTCATTGAATGTGAGGCATGGGTGACAATTGAAAGGCAGAGATTCCTGATGCAGTATCACATGTGAAAGCAGAACTCTGCAGTGTCACGTCTTATCAAGTGTCCTGTTCAAGTCCTGATGCAAGTCATGATGCATGTGATGTGTAAATGCATGTTGATGTTGGATGCAGTGTCCCGTCTTATCCAGTCCTGAGGCATGCAGAAAGAGGATGTCGTAGGCCTGCATGGTCAATGTAGGCATGCAGGATCACATGTGAAAAAGGAGATTCCTTCATTGTTTCGTCTAATCAAAACGGATGCATGTCATTGATTCCCGATGCATGTCATTGATTCCTGGTGCATGTCATTAATTCATGGCAGAGATTCCTGATGCGTGTAATTGATTGTGGAGCATGCGTGACAAGTGTCCTGTTGCATGCAAAGAGAGTCCTGACGCATGGTCATTGATTCGCAGGGTCACATATGAAAATTACACATTCATTTACTGATACATATAAAAAAATCTTTAAACAAGAAAACACTCACCCCTTTATAAAGTCTTTAAACTCTTTAAACTCAAACAATCAAACACATTAAATACTCAGACCCTCAAACACGCAAACACTCAAACACTCATACCCTCAAACACTCAAACACCACAATTTTCACTATGTCTCAAACACCACAATATATGATTTCCGCTCATCTGAACGGTGAAATTTTCGAATGTGAAGTGTCGGGATACAATTTCAGAAACACGAATGTTACAAGGTTTTTAATTGACAGAAGGTCTAATTTTTTACACCTGAAGTCAAGAATAGAAAGAAAACTGCAATATGGTCCAGTTGGGCAAATAATATACAAAAACCCAGTATTTTTTGGCGGACCTGATTCATGCAAATTTTGCCCTTTAAAGGTGCGAGACGATGAAGACGTGCGTAACATGTTCCGCAGTCACGAGTATTCTGGGTTCTCAGATATCGTGTTATATGTTACGTTACAACAACAACAATTGTCTCAACAACTTGATTCATCTCAAGTTTTTTGCGATGACGAAGATGAACACCCTGAAGTCAATGTCGTTGACGAAGAAGAAGAAGCAACTGAAGTCACTGTTGACGAGATGGTGAACAATCCGGAGGACGAAGTTCAACCTGACAATGTCTATTGTCCACCTCAACACCAGACTACTATTGCCTTAGGTGATTTTGAACCCTCTACCGATGTTTTCTACTACCCCAACTACACACCAGAGGGGCAACTAAAAGAGAGTGATGAGTTTCGTACGAAAGAAGATTGTGTCTGGGCTATCAAACAGTTTCACCTGGACTTGTCATCCGACTACAGAGTCGATCAGACAAATCCGACGCGGTATACGATCTATTGTCACAATGAGGAGTGCCCATTCCGATTAACAGCATCTTTCAGGAAGAGAAACGATTCCTGGAAGATAGGGTCAATGGGTCCGTCCCACAGTTGTATAATCTCAAATCCGATGCAAGACCATCGCAAACTCAGCTCTAAATTGATTTGCGATGAGATTCTGTTAGTTGTTAGCGACAACCCGTCTTTGAAGGTAAGTACCATAATAGCACATATGGTACAAAGGTACAACTACACTCCTTCGTATTGAAAAGCCTGGATTGCCAGGACTAAAGCGGTTGAAAGGGTGTTTGGAAATTGGGAGGAGTCGTACAAGGAACTTCCTAAATTCCTGGTGGCCCTTAAACACTACTTTCTAGGAACTGTTGCGATATTGGAGACGATGTCTGCTTGTACACCAGACGGGACTTGTGTTGGTGGGAATGGAATTTTCCACAGAGTCTTTTGGGCGTTCGAACCATGCATCAAAGGGTTTGCATTTTGTAAACCTATAATTCAAATTGACGGAACATGGTTATACGGGAAATATAATGGCACACTTATCATGGCTGTGGCACAGGACGGGAACAACAACATTTTCCCAATAGCCTTCACCATAGTAGAAGAGGAGACTGCTGGGGGTTGGGGTTTTTTCTTAAAAAACCTCCGCTCTTACGTGTCTCCACAACCTAACTTATGTTTGATCTCTGATCGACACCCATCCATCGAGAGTGCATACAACAACCATGACAACGGTTGGCATGATCCTCCCTCGACCCACGTCTATTGCATAAGGCATATTGCCCAAAATTTCATGCGGGAAATCAAGGACAGGACGCTGCGAAAGAAGGTTGTGAACGCGGGATATGCACTAACTGAACCCACATTCAGATACTACTAGGACGAGATCAGGCTGAACAACACGGACACATTAAGATGGATTGATAGCATTGATAGGGAGAAATGGACGCGGGCATACGACAATGGGGTGCGATGGGGCCACATGACAACCAACCTCGTCGAGTCAATGAATTTTGTTTTCAAGGGAATCCGAAACCTCCCAATAACTGCCTTGGTAAAGGCAACCTATTTTAGGCTAGGAGCACTCTTTGATAGCAGACGTATGAAGTGGGGTTCGGTATTACAATCTGGTCAGCTGTACAGCGATACTTCAATGAAATTCATGAAAGACGAAGCTGCCAAAGCCAACACACACGTGGTCACAATATTTGACCGTACAGCTGGTTGGTTCAGTGTTGCGGAGTCTATGGATCACAACGAAGGGAGGCCTAGAGGATGTTACCGTGTTGAATTGGATAAGAGCTGGTGTGATTGTGGAAAGTTTCAAGCATATCGTATGCCGTGCTCTTATGTCATAGCAGCATGTTCCAAGTTCCGCCAGGACCCAACCAACCTTCTTTCTGCAGTTCACGAAGTCATTAGTCTATACAATGTCTACACATGCAGCTTTCAAGTCGAAGCAAAGGAGGACTATTGGCCTGAATACGAAGGCGAAATTGTTTGGCACAATGACTTGATGCGCAAACAGAAGAAGGGTCGGCCTAACAGCACGCGCATTCGAACTGAGATGGATACCGCAGACAAGCTGGTGAGATTGTGTAGTTCGTGTCGGCAACCAGGACACAATCGAACAAAATGTCCTAACGTGGGATCAAGCAGCAGATCATAGTTTCATATTTAATCTTGTCCCTTTAATTCAATAGCAACTTTCATTCAATTAATAGCAAATTTCATTCAATTAATAGCAAATTTCATTCGATTAAAAGCATACTTAACGCACACAACAACAACATAAAGACAGAACACTACACCCAGGCATCATAAATTAAACAAACATAACAACAACGTAAAGACATAAAACAACACACTGCACCAAGGCATCTACGATATGACGACCATCAACTTTATCTTCTTTGGTGTCAACATCATCACAAGGACGCCAACATCATTTTCCACTTTTCTCCACTCGCGAGTAACTCCGTTTCTCCCGGTCTCCTCGACCAACCTCTCAATTTTCCTAATCTTTTCTCCTGGACCAATATCCCCTTCTAGACAGCGGTTCAGTTTCCTGTGCAAGTGCTCCAACGTCTGCATATTCCACAGGAGCACCTTCATCGGAGGCTTTGTTGCTGAAAACACAACTAGGGCATTTCTTTTCATTAGATCGAACGTTGGAAAAGGTTCCTCCGATGCTGATGACGACGACGACGAAGAACGTTGATTTAGAAACACAGACATTCTAAACTCCACTCAACTCAAACTGCACTAAGACTTTAGTCTTTTGGGATGTAATGTTGTGAAAACATACATGTGTTTGCGGTCGTATTTATAGTAAAAAAATGGTACGGGTACGTACCCTATATAATATGACCTAAATAACCTTACAACATTTACACACCTTATAATTCAATGGTTAATCAATTTTTACGTTTTACAATTTATAATTTAAATCAATTTATATGCTTTAAAATTAACTTGTTATTCAATTTTTATTTTGTATTTAAATTAATTTATAATTAGAATTTTTAAATTATTTATAATTTAAAAACAATAAAAATTACTTACATTTATTAAACATTCTTTCATAAATATTATTTAAAAATATTACTTAAATTTATTAAACCTTCTTTTTTATAATTACTTAAATTCATCAAAATACAGCAAAAACAAATAATACAAATAATCAAATATTTAGACAATCAATTTATTAAAATATTTATAACTATAAAAAAATTTATTTTAATTTACTAAATCATAATCAAAATAATTAAATCATTAATTAAGAATAAAGTATATAGTTATAAATAAAAAAATATATAATTAAACAAAACACTCCGATATGAAAATGTGAAAACCCTAATTAAATTCCATTGGCCTAATTCGCCAATTGATCTAGAAAAGTCCTTTTTCATTGGCCTAATTCGCCAATTGATATAGCGAAGTGTTTCTTTTGGTTTTTTGTTTTGACCTAATTCGCCAATTGGACCGGCGAATCAACGTTGAAATGTGGTCACTTTTGTAAATTATTTAAAAATTTATTTTGTTTGGTAATTATTATATAATATATAGTGATATTAAAAAAAATTATATATATATATATATATATATATATATATATATATATATATATATATATATATATATATATATATATATATATATATATATATATATATATATATATATATATATATATATATATATATATATATATATATATATATATATATATATATATATATATATATATATATATATATATATATATATATATATATATATATATATATATATATATATATATATATATATATATATATATATATATATATATATATATATAATTGGATTTTTAATATTGAGCTTCATCACACGCTGAAATCCATATGTTAATGTTCTTAATTAATTGATTTCTACCCAATGCAGTACAAAACAAAACCCTAAATATTTACAATTTGAATCTCAGAATGGATCAGCACCACCCTTCAGAATCACAATCGAGTACTGGAGAAGTATCTTCAGCAACAGCAGTTCTACTAGGAGCTCTTGCTCCCGGTGTTAACGTCTCTACTCTCGTTCCCCCTTTCTCAATTTCATTTTTTTCCTCCCATTTTCATTAGATTTAACGATTCATTGATTTTTTTTCGTTTATTGGTTCAGGGAGCTACATGGAATACATTAAAGTCTGCGTTTTTATTGTTGGGTCTATGTCTTGCTGTTATGCTGGGTTTAGCATTCTCTTCTAGTGATTCGTGGATGGTGCTTCATGTTGCGTTTCTTGTTCTAATTTGTGTTACCCTCTTCTTTCTTCTTAGCTGGTACTTTTACTCTTACCCTTTGAGTATTTTATCCCTTCTGTAATTGTAATTGCTTTGATTATCATTCATGTTTTGTATGCAAAGTTCCTGTGAAGTATAAATTGAACATGAACCAATTCATATTCCCTTTTGATTTTGTTTATGGGTGCTGCTCATTGATTGTTGAGTCGCTTGCTACATAATCTGCTAGCCATAATGTAAGGAATAGGATTTTATGTTGTGTTTGGGTGCTGATCCGGTGACTTGTACTTTGAATTGTATTTTAAAGCTTGTTTGGTTAAACTAGATGGGTTGTCTGATCTTCATCCAATGGTCGAGATCTCGTCTCTTGAATCTGCGACTACATATTTGATGAATCAGTTAGCTTTAGATCTCGTCTCTTGAACTGAGCTTTCAAATGGTTTAACCTTTCCTTTGTCTCCCTATCTTTGACTACTAGTTTGTCCGCCATTTGGTCTCACTAAAAATAGCATATCTAGGAATATGAAGATAAAAAGGTAATACATCTCAGTTTCACTAGAAGAGTTAGAGCAAAAGAAAACAACATATAGAACCTATCTTTTCCATTCCATCTACAATTGAAATGCTGTCATTTTCTTCATTTTGTTGGCATTAAGTATGTGATGCAACATTATTTTTATCATGTTGATGTTGTGTAAACATTTTGCTCGCATGAGTTCCTAAATGTTCCAGTTTGGAAGTAATGTCATTGGAATGGGCGTGAGTTTTATACTTGGAAGAAAAACTAAAGTTCATTGCATATGCTTTTTCTGTTTGGATGAAATAATTCATAGAACTTTTCGGTATCCTTCTGGGGAAAATTACAAAGAGAAAACCAGAAGAAAAGGAAATGCACGATTTTATTGTTGTATCAGTATCAAATTAAACTTCTGAAATGCTTTGTTTCTTATAACATCTTACTATGAGATCTGATGTTGGTTAGGATTGTTCTGTTGATCTTCCAATGCTTTTATTTTTCTGCAGGTTTCTTGCGGAAACTGGTTTAGTCTCTGTTGAACATCAAATGCGAGAGATGGGCTTGGACGTTAAGGCTCCTGTAGAGACAAACAAAAAGGGCGAATAACTACTATCTCGTGTCTGATGATCTCTGATAAATGACCTAATTAGAGTACACGGTGAACATGGAACACTAGGCTCGATTTATATTTTCAATTTTTGTAAATACTTTACTCTCCTCCATTTGATGTGGCTTCAGGATGCCTTGTGCCGCCGCAAGTGGTATGTATTCTCTTTTTGTATTTTATAAGGGTAATGATAGAGAGAAGATAAGGAGATTTTGTAGTCAGGAGAGGAGATTATATAGAAAAAAGGCCGAATCACTAGTGATAAAAAAAAATCTAGAAAAATTGTAAAAGAAACTAATGAGATTTAGAGATTAATGAGTTTGATAGATATATAATTCACCAGGATTATGCCGATGGTAGTATGGGAGATTTTGAAAATTTAATCATTTTAGAATAATATTCCACTATGAAGATATTGATTAATTCTTTAGCTACAAATTAAGGATCAAGTTTGTCATTACATTTTTTGTGGATTCCTTTGACACAGATATGGTGCTAGCTATTCATGAAAATCAATTGTTATTACCACGATACAATTCTTGCACCGTCATAAATTCTAAAGTAACATGTGGGCATACTTTTTTTTTTTTTAAATGGAAGGGCTTAAGCCCAACAAACAAATGAATTATTGTCGAGGGCACGAAACCAACCAACATATGTCTCCAACATGGTGGATACTTTGCTTAGCCAAGGCATCAACACACAAATTCGCTTCCCTGTAGACATGCATAATACGGATCTCTTTGTAATTATTTATGATCATCATGATTTTTTCAATCAGACTTCTCCCCATTATGTTACTAGCTTGGCTAGCATTAATGTCGTGCACCACTTGAGAAGAATCCACACAGATCAATCCTGGTGAAGCCTTTCTTGGTGGCTACACTCCTTATAGCTCTGTTGTATACACATCACAAAGGCTAATATGTTTAGTAAAACCCCCAAGCCGCTATCTTTCATCTCCCCAAATAATTCCTCCACACCTTACAATTTCAAACTTGCCTCTAGCTCCATCCACGTTGAACTTTACCCTCCCCGCACTAGGAGCTTCCCAAGTGAGAATGTGTGTTGACGACTTTGGAAGCAAGCATTGCCAGATTGTACTCTTGCGTGATGTTCTTGACGTGAAACATCATATTTGACGGTCTAGAGAAGTTGTCTTCATGAGTTTCTCTATCCACTGTTTTAGATCACCTGCATTGTTAGCTGGCAGTCCCGGAGCACGGGGAGAGCATCTTCCTCCTCATTCCCACAAAATTGACACATAGTTGTACCAAGACCCATCTTATTCTTCTTATTGTTGGTGAGAAGACCATCATGACAAAGCATCCACACAAAACTTCTCACCCTCTCAGTGGTTTTTAACTTCCATATCTTTTTCCAAATGTCTTCCTTCATGTGCATGTTATTTCTTTTCAGAATCTCGTACATTTCACTAATGGAGAAAGCTCTTCCTTTATTTCCAAAACTGATGATACAGTCTGGACCAACTTCCGTTGAAGGCGAAGACATGCCCGCAATGGTATTTATGGCTGCTATGGGCGTCTGTGACTGCAACATTCTCCAATTCCAATCCCCATATGAATCCCGAGCTTTCACCATTTTACGGTCGCCAACTTTCCAATGATGATTAGCTTCCACTGTAAGCCAAATCTTCACAAGCTGTTTCCACAAAGAAGAATCTGTTGGAAATAATAATTTATTTCCATTAAAGTTGTTCCAAAATGACAAAGTGGGTGTTATAGTTAATTGACAATAAATGCTTAGTCCCACATTGGAAGTGGAGTAAAATTAATTAGCATTTATAAGGCACTTGGAACAGTGTAATTTTCAAAGGAGTCAAAGAGGATAAAGTGCCACATAGTCATATGTGGTGGTGCCAAAACTTATGTCACTTGTCTCATACAAAACACCCCTCGCCGGTGTCGCCACCGGCTCCGGAACCGGAACCGAATCCGAGGGCGTGGGCGTAGAGGCGCTAGTGGCGGCTTGTAGATGGCACTTGAGCACTTAGGCACGACGCATCGGAGCAATCGGGCTATTCGCGGCGTTAATGAGGCGGCGCCGGTGGCGCTCCGGCCGCCTCCGACGGGCGGACCGGCCTTCGGCCGGTATACTGCAAATTTATTTTAATTATCGCTCCAGATTTCATTCGTTGCCTAGAGTTTGATTTTGAATTTGAATTCGAAATATATGACAATTCATGAAGTGGTGCATGACATTTTATTTGAACCATTGCAAATGCTCATTAGAGAGTGTGTTTATGAAGAATTGCAAACTTCTGAAAAGACACATGCATGGCTATAAATATATGCTTGATAATTCGAAATCAAATACTCCAAAATCTGATATCCTCTTCTATATAATTCCAAATGTTTTCTTTGCATTCGAAACTTCACCAGTCTTGTGCAATTTCGAGAAAAAGGCTGACTTATCCTGGGTATTCAGGTCGTTCCAACTCTAAGACAATTTGAGAGTGTGCTTGAAATACTTTTAAGGAAAGTGATTTCGTTCACGATTCAGTCTGGATCCATTCGACATTGAAGGATTATCTAACAATCTTAAAAGTATTTGTATCATGGATTCCGACGCTGCTGTTTCAAGTATCAAGGTTATGAATCAGGATCTTGTCAAATTGGATCGCTTCGATGGAAACAACTTTACCAGATGGCAAGACAAGATGACATTCCTGCTTACTGCACTCAAGGTTCACTACGTCTTGAATCCTGATCTGACACCAATTCCAGAACCAACTGAAGATGATTCTGACGAACTCAAGAAGAAGCGCATGCTGCGAAGGGAGGACGAATTGCTATGTCGTGGACATATTCTGAACACGCTGTCTGACCGCCTATACGACCTATACACGGACAATCCGTCCGCTAGAGACATATGGAATTCACTGGAGTTTAAATTCAAAGCCGAAGAAGAAGGTACGAAAAAGTTCTTAATTTCTAAATACTTTGATTTTAAATTTATAGGTTCCAAGCCCATACTTCCCCAAGTGCACGAATTGCAAGTCCTGGTAAACAAAATCAAAGCGGTGAAAATAAATATTCCTGAAACCTTTCAAGTTGGTGCAATCATTGCGAAGTTACCAAGTTCGTGGAAAGGCTATAAAAAGAAACGGTTGCACAGTTCTGATGACTTTTCCTTGGAGAAAATCCAGAAACATCTTCGAATCGAGGAGGAATCGAAGGAGAGGGAAAAATCAGAATCTGCGGGTCTTTCCAAAGCCAATGCTGTGACCAGAAAGGAAAATAAAAAACATGATGTCAAGAAAAGTCACATCGCACCAAAAAGGGAACATACCAAGTTCAAGAACTTTGGTGATCCGAAGGGTCCGAAAAATGGATGCTTTGTATGTGGAAAACCTTGACATTATGCTCGAGATTGCAGGCAAAATAAATCAAAAAAAGAGATCAATGCAGTGAATGCTAATGATGATATAATTGCTACTGTAAGCGTTATGGCAATCAAAGGCAAGGTCCAAGGCTGGTGGTATGATACATGTGCCACGGTTCATGTCTCATATGATAGGGCTGCATTCAAAACATATTCTGAGACAAATGATGGACAAGAAGTACAAATGGGAAATGAAGTACGATCCAAAGTTGTTGGAACCGGAACGGTCGAACTCAACTTCACTTCTGGAAAGAAAGTTACTCTTGTTAATGTGCTTCATGTCCCAGACATGAATAGGAATCTTGTTAGTGGGGATTTATTGGGAAAACCGGGTATTAAATCTGTGTATGAATCGGGCAAACTTATTTTGACCCGTAATGGTGTGTTTGTTGGAAAAGGATATTCCGCTGAAGGAATGATCAAACTATGTATTACTGAGAACATGATTAATGAAATTTCTAATTCTGCTTACATGCTTGATTCAGTTACTTTATGGCACAATAGACTAGCACATATTGGTATTAGTTCAATGAAGAGACTAATTAAACTTGGTTTGATATCATGTAATATCAATGATTTCAATAAATGTGAATTATGTGTTAAATCAAAAATGATTAAGAAACCTTTCAAAAGTGTTGAAAGAAATACAAATCTGCTTGATCTTGTACATTCAAATTTGTGCGAATTTAATGGCATGTTGACCCGTGGGGGAAATAGATATTTCATTACATTTATTGATGATTGTTCTAGATACACTTATGTATATCTCTTAAAGCATAAAGATGAGGCTTTTAATGCCTTTAAGAGTTACAAAGCAGAAGTGGAAAATCAATTAAGTAGAAGTATAAAAGTCCTTAGGAGTGATAGGGGCGGTGAATACTTTTCTACTGAATTTGATGCATTTTGTGAAGAACACGGTATAATACATGAATGTTCGGCACCTAGAACACCACAACAAAATGGCATAGCAGAAAGAAAGAATCGAACATATCAAGAAATGATGAATGCCATGTGTCGCTACTGCGAAAATCGGCGCCGGCTGAACAGAAGAGTCGCCACCGTGCGTTATTTATCCCACGGGAGGGAAAGGAAACGCTCAGAGTAAACCTCGCACAACACGGGAAAGGTATGGTCATCGCAACCAAAACCTGGATTCGGGAGTCGGTTACGCAAGGGGAAGGTATTAGCACCCCTCACGTCCGTCGTACTCGACGGGATCCACGCTTGTTTTCGGGTATGGATTGTTATTCTATCTAAACTATAGGTCAAGGGTTAAAAAGAAAATAAAATGAAAATAAAAATGACTCGGAAAAGTATCGCACTTTATGCCTACGTATTCCCGTCTGGAACGAGAAATCAGAGTCAACGTAGTTCGCCTACCTACGGGAAAGGAGGGGAAGGTTGCTCGCTAGGATATCGCATCCTATGCCTACGTACTTCCACACAGCATGGAAGATCAGAGCAAACGTAGTTCGGGCTACGTACGACACAAACTTGTCTTGGTTGATTTTATTCCTTCTGAAAAAGGTTTTTCTGATTAACAGTCCAAGAGGACAAAAATGACGTTTTGATGAGTTCACATTCTTTTACGAAAGAAGTGTCTTTTATTGTGTTTGAAATCTTTATGTGTTTTTCTGTTTGTTTTGAGAAAGAAAGAGACAGAACTCTAACCTACGGTTGCGAAGGGAAACAAGCTAACCTATTGTTATCATGCATGGGTTGAGACCTAGTGTCTATCATGCTCCTCTCTTGCACAGAGAGAAACAGAGATCCTACGGGATAGGCAGAAACAGAAACAATACCAGATATAATAAAGCAGTAAAATGCATGGATGCAACAGTACAAGCGAGGCAAGGGAGTCCCACTCAACCTCGAACCTAGAAAACAATAGGCAAAAGTGAACAGACTTCACTTTCAACCCAGCAGGGTAAACAGCAAGCAATACAGTCAGGAAAACCAATCAATACATTAAGAAAAGAAATACAGCAATGAAACAAACAGCCTCAGCAGCTCTGAATCAACATCTGGCTCCAAGTAATCTCCATTCAGCTACAGGCTTCAACAAGCATCAATCTCCCTCTTCATGGCCTTCAGGTAAGGGCTTTGATCATCAGTCTTCTATCTGCAATGGCTTTTCTTCAAGTTCAAACCTCCAGGATGAGGGATTAGTCACAAGAGTGGATTGGGGTGTTAAGCAATCAGTTGACTACCAAAGGTGGTGAACAGACTGCTTCTAACACAAGAGACATTTTCTCTCAAGAGTTCTATCTCTTAGACACTATCACCAAGCCTTCCAAAGGAAGGGGGTGAGTGTCTTAGAGAGACTCTGAATCACAGAGAAGAATGGATGCAGACAAGGCAATCCATGTTTGAGAAACAAGCTTTCTAATCTTGAGCTCTGCCTAGCTCCTAAACCCTAGTTCCTCAGCATCTGCTAACAAGAATCTTCTCTTCAACTCTGGAAGTTGATCTTCAATCTCTGGGTCTCCAATGGCCTTCATCTTCTCAAGTCTTCAGCTCTCCTAAGTCCCCAGACAACCCCAATACCCAAGCAAGCAAGCAATAATCCCCAGAGGGCACACCACACCAGTCAATCAGACATACACAGAGTATTAATAGCAGTAGGGGAATCCTGACTTTTTCTAAGGGATCTAATAACTACCCATAGCCCCTATAGTCCCATAACTAAACTAGTTAAACCCTAAGTCCTAAGGGAAGGAATCAAACCTCCTAAGTCATCACCTAAAAAACCCTAATTTTATCCATGTTGTTCACACCTACACTAAGCCCCTAAATTTAATTTCTAAAAAAGGGAACTAAATTGTTTCTACAAGTTTAATGTCTAAACTAAACAACCTAAAAAGAATGGACAAAAAATATTAAAGCATCTAGTAGAACAAAAATTAACAAAATCATGCATGAAATGAAACTTTTTAAAATGCTATTTATTTGGAAAATATGGGAAAAATATCAAATAAAAAAATAAAATGCAATTTTTATTTTTTATAATTTTCTAGACTCTTTAAAGAAAATGATTCAAAAAGAATGAATTAAAAATATGCAATTTCTAATTTGTTATGAATTTTCAAAAATGAAATGTTGAAGTTCAAGTATACTACTTAACCCTAATTAAAATATCCTAAGTTCAATTATCTAAACTAACCAAATTTTATTCTAACAAATCTAGTAATAAATTCTGGGAATACTACAATTCAATATTAATCACCACAAAAAAGAATGGGAAAAAAATCTATTTCTAAGTGTAAGAACAAAAATCTACAAGATCATGTATGAAATAAAACCTTCAAAATATGCATTTATTTGTAAAATATGGAAAAAATGCGAAAAAAATATAAAATGCAATTTTTATATTTTTTTAATTTTCTAGACATGTTAAGGAAAATATTAAAAAAAGAATGAGTTAAAAATATGCATTTTCCATTTAGTTATGAATTTTTGAAGTTTAATAAAATCTAAGCCGCTGGATTGAGGGACAAAGTCAAATATCCCAACATGAATCAATGGTAGAGATTATCTCTTCTACCTTGGACACTTAGGGTTTCTAAAAAAAAGAACTCATGCAAGCAACTTCCACCCTCTCTAACTCTCTCATTTCTCCACCATTTTTCACGATCCAAAGATGAAAACTCATCTACTCTTCTCCCTCTACACAGCCATGGTACTAGAATTCTCTAACTCTCCCTCAAGAAAGAAATACGAAGGCTACAAGGGGTGGTCACCATTTTCGCACCTTAGTTTGCATGGTAATCAAATGGTCTCATATTAACCTATCATGTACTACATCTTATGGGGATTATCCTAAGCCTAATACCTAAGATTATAGTACACTAAATCGTGAGTTCTTGATCATTAAAGAATTGACACCATGGAAGCAAACCTCACAAACAACCCTTAAACTCATCATACAACATCCCTAATTGGTCTCTATTAGATTTCTCCTAACAACATGCTTGAACTATGGATAAATAGAGAGTTTCATGAGAAAATGCATACCTTGCAAGTGATGATGGTGATGATGGTTCTCCTCCAATTCAGACCTTGCCAATTGCTTTGTATGGTCTTTGATGAATGTTGAAACCTCTGGTTGCAGTAGTTCTTGTTCTATCTTCTTGAATCAACCTATTCAACTCTTCATGCAAGTTGGAGTGAAGTCGGAGATCTCATAATCCAGCCACGAATTCTTGAGCCTTTCCTTTGCCTAATGCTCAATGTTGATTATAGATGATGATGATGATCAGAATTGTAGTGATTGATGGTGTTTTAATGGAGTTTGGAATGAAAATGCAATTTTGGAGTGAAGGAATCAAAGTGTAGCATGCAAGCTTTTAGAATCACCAACCAATGCATGGAGTCACTCTAGGGCTTATATAGATGAGAATAGAAATGTGTGGAAGTTTGTAGAACCTTCCATGAAGTTTCTAGAATGTATCACGTAATGAGATTTTGAATTTGTCATCTTGAGTGAATCTCATGCCATCTCATGATAAACCATGCAATCTTACTTAAATTCTCCTCATATGGTATTATGACATGAAAATAAGGTCTTACAAACCTTTATGTAGCATTTTCTCATCTTTCCTTTTGATGCCTTAAAGTGCAAATAACAAATTTACAAAGAAACTCCAATTTTTAAGCCTAAACTCAAAAATGTGGCTAAACCATTGTTCTCAAAATGATGTTTCCAATCAAAATCATCTATCATATGCCCCATTTTGGATTTGTAGATCTCTCAAACCAAAATTCAATTCCAACTTTTTCAACTTATAAGCCATTTACAAGCCATTTTGACCATTTTAAAATATCCATGCTCCATGCATTTTCAAACTCTCACAACATCTTAACTAGCCTTAAAATCCCATTTTGAGCAACTTTGATGTTGGGAAGTTTTCCATTTGAAGCTTCCTTGTATGAGTTTTAAGCATATGCTATGAATGACCTGTAATCACCAAATTACCAAAATACCCCTGTCTTGCACAAGCCATAAGTAGAGTTCCCTAAATCATATGAAGGCATACCATACCTTTTTGGAAAGGGGAGACAATGAGGAACAACTCTCTTGCTTGTTCAAAGTCCATTTGAATTATCCTTGAGGGCCAAAAGTTTGTCAGAAGACAGTCAACTTTCACAGACAAATTTCAGTGTCATTTGGTGACCCCTAACTTGCAAGAGCTATAACTTGAGTTCTAGAAATCTCCTTGATGTCTTCCACCACTCAAATTAAAGGTCTTGAGATCCTCTACCAGTTTCATGTTGGCCAAGGATCCATTTGAAGCTTGCATTTTGACTTATTTTGCTTGGAAGTTTGACTTAAACCAGGGAATTTTACCTAGAAACCCTAATTTAGAACCTCCTCTTCTCCTTGATTTCTCTTGATTTCTTCTTAGCATAACAACATATCTTTATTCTCCATGTCAAATTATGAACCCCACATCTCTCCAATAGCCCTTAATGCCTTTCAATCAGTCAATTGACCTAGAGTTGACCCAGATGAAACCCTAGTTGACTGTCTTCAACTGCAATACTTGTGATCACACCAATGACTTGTCTCCTTCTCCAAATGACTTTCTAAGTCCTCCAAGATGTCTAGATACTCCCCGTGCCTTCAATTCACAGCTCATACTTTCCTTGATGATCCCCAGATACCCTCAGCCAGGAGATAGATGAACTGCTTGACCCATTGACTTGATAGCTTTCAAATTCTTTTCTGATGACTTGAATGAGATTGAATCAGGATAATAACCTCTTGATAGGCCTCTAGAGATGAGAATAATGATTGGTCCCCCTGTTGTATGACTTGCTATGCTTATGTTATGCCGATGAGTAACCTATGTACATGACTCTATATGCAAATGCTAATGACATTGAAACATAAACCAAGTGAATAAGGTTGGGCAAATTTTAGGGTGCAACAGCTGCCCCTATTCAAGCGGCTTGGACCTGATTGGGTGAAGAGCCCGGAGCCTTCATACATTCGCGGTACGAGACGGTTGAATACTAGGAACCCAGAAATTTGCCAACCGCAGAAATAAACTGCGCCACTGCTTGGGGAACGACATTCATCAGCTGAATTTAACTGTTACGGCAACCCACTGATCTCGTGCGACCGTGCTGGGGATTCTTCTCATCATCCTGAAAAAGATTGAATTATCGGAAACTTCGTCCTTTGCTTGTCCACGTCAGGACTCTATCTGCTGTCAACTCGGAAAAAACTTCAACAACTTTGCTGGGGACGGCTCGTCTGCCTTCTCGTCAGAGATAAATTGTCCACGTTAGGAATAAACTCTTCCACGTTAGGAATACCACCGTCCACGTTAGGACTCACCTTTCCACGTAAGGAATAACCGTTCCACGTTAGGAATAATACTGTCCACGTTAGGACTCACCTTTCCACGTAAGGAATACATCGCTTTTCCCCGTCAGGGGTGACTTTTCTCTGCTTTGTCAAACTCTTCCACGTAAGGAATACGTCTTCTTTTGCTTTGTCCACGTAAGGACTCTTTCTTTTTCCACGTTAGGAATCACAAATTTTCCACGTAAGGAACCCCAATCTTTCCACGTGAGGAATACTATATCAATCTTTCTTTCCACGTTAGGAATGCTTCTTCTTTCCACGTAAGGAATACCGTTTCTTCTTTCCGTCCACGTCAGGACTAAACTCTCCACGTAAGGAATCTATCTTCTTCTTCCACGTTAGGAATAACTTCTTTGATCTGTCCGCGTCAGGACTAAACTCTTCCAAGTCAGGAATAATCTCTTTCTTTCCACGTCAGGAATCAATCTTGATATGTCCGCGTGAGGACTCAATCTTTCCACGTAAGGAATACCAACTTCTTTCCACGTAAGGAATAAATTCGTCTTTCCACGTAAGGAAACCATTTTTCTTCCACGTAAGGAATGCTCTTGATATGTCCACGTAAGGACTCTGATCTTTCCACGTTAGGAATCAAACCTTGATCTGTCCACGTCAGGACTAAACTTTTCCACGTAAGGAATCTACCTTCTTTCCACGTTAGGAATCTCCTCTTGATATGTCCGCGTAAGGACTCTAATCTTTCCGCGTAAGGAATCAATCTTGATATGTCCGCGTGAGGACTCAAATCTTTCCACGTAAGGAATCTCCATCTTTCCACGTTAGGAATCTCCTCTTGATATGTCCGCGTAAGGACTCTAATCTTTCCGCGTAAGGAATCTCCATCTTGATATGTCCGCGTGAGGACTCTAATCTTTCCACGTAAGGAATCTCCATCTTGATATGTCCGCGTGAGGACTCTAATCTTTCCACGTAAGGAATCTCCATCTTTCCACGTTAGGAACACAATCTTAATCTGTCCACGTAAGGACTCCGCTCTTTCCACGTAAGGAATGATCTTTTTCCACGTAATGAATACGTTATCAATCTGTCCATGTAAGGACTCTGGCTTGATATGTCCATGTAAGGACTCAATCTTTCCACGTAAGGAAACAACTTCGTTCCACGTCAGGACCCATGTTTCGTCTTGATTTGTCCACGTCAGGACTCAGGCGTCTTCGACCCGCTGGGGAAATACAACTTGTCCACGTCAGGACTCACTTCTTCATTGGTCCCGACCCACAAACTTCTTAGCACTGACGTGACAGCGACTTTGAGGCGGACTCTACTAGGGATATCTGGAAACCAAACTACCGGATGCCTGTTCTGATGCCCGGAGGCCACTTCTGAAATTCTGGTTCATGAAACCTTTTGATGACAAATAACTCTGCTTGGGAATAAAGAGAGACTTATCCTGGTAACTCTGTGGGGAATACTGCCGAAACTGACATTATCATTGAATATCTCATGCCGAGATCTTGAGTGTTTGGTAGTTCATTTGAGCAAGTGCTCTCCCCACCTGCTGGGATACAGGAACCGCTTCAGCAAAATAAATGCTGAAGATAATGCCAACTCCGCTGGGGATAGCCAGGTGCTACAGAATTATTCCAGCAAAATAAATGCTGTAAGAGTGAAGTCGACTCAGCTGGGAAATTAGGAACTTAAACCAAACACCTTGTTGAAGTAGCATCCTGCTGGGGAATATAACTCTGCTGGGGAATAGCAGATGTGCACAGTACGATTGGATTTCTGCTGGAGAGTGAACTGATATTACACAGTATCCCTGACAAAATAAATGACAGGACCCACCACCAACTCTGCTGGGGAGAGTCTTGATCTTCGAGTTCCACTGGGAGGAAAGAACACTTGCTGAAAAGAGAGAACTCCGCTTCGGGGATACTAACATGCCCAGCTTGCCCCTGAATCTGCAACAGTTCTGGAATGGACCCTACAGTCTTTGTATCTTGACAACCAGACATGGACGGCTTCTACATTTCGGACCTCGAAGGGGTGTTTCAAGAACATAACTTTCGTGCTTCTAGGGTGACATGCCCCGGTCTCGCAACAATCTTTTGTCTCTGATCGACTGTGTCGTGGAGCAATGCCCATAGCTATGAGAGATTTGCCAAATCTTGACCTGACTGCCCCAGATTTACTGATTCTAGGATGACTGACTCTACCTGAATTAATCAGTATAGCTTGCCCCAGTTCACGAAATATTTGGGCATTCTGCATTTTATCCTGATCATACCTTCCACTGTAGGAATCTTTCCTGTCGGCATGCGCTTACTCGCAGGCAACACAAGTTGTTCTGCATAAAAGATATATTAAACGCAATGCATATGACAGTTTCAAAACCCAAGTCTGTTCACTAAAAAATTTTGTGACATGTAATGAATCAATTATCAAAATGTCAATATGAAAGCTGGTAAGAGGAACCCTTTTAGGAGTCAGAATCGACGAGATCTTTACTGACGTATGCCCTCGGACAAAACCTGTTTCAATTAGGACTTTTGCGGGTTGTAACGTGGTCAGGTTCACGGTTAACAAGGAAAGATATAGGCTCAAAATTTATTTCGACCCACCCATTCTTCGTGATGTTCTCCAATCCTATGTTCAGCTAATCTGACCTCAGCGTTCACCTATTAGAGGTGGCATGATAGGAGTGATGGTTCAGGATACCACACATTTTTTGTTTTTGAGTGACAGTCATTTGCTTTTCGTCTTTGGGTACCCAGAATCACACGACTTTTGTCCCTTTCGAGGATTTTTCTTTTTCTTTGACAATCCTTTCCGTCTTTTGTTTTGTTTTTTTTTTCTTTTTCATTCCCTAACTTTTGCCTGGACTGAGTATCTTTTGAGATTCTTTTGATTTTCCAGTCCAGCGGGATGCCCTAATTTTTGCTTAAGTCGCTTGTTTTCAAGTTTTGACTTAGCGGGCTTTTGATTCTTTTTGCTTTTCGTTCTCTTTTTTTTTTTTGAACAAGTCGTGTGACACTGGTTTGTCTGACTCCTTGTGGGGTAATGTGACTGTTTCACTCTTTGTCGGCACGGTTTAACCATTGCGGTTCTTTAGGCACGACTTATACAAGTGTGATTTATCCTCAACCGGACACTCCTTTCACGATTCGAACACTTGGCCGACCTAACTGACGCCTACCCTGCCCCGGGTTGAGATTTAGGTTTTTTTTCATTTTCAAAAGAAACTCCTACTACTGGCTCAAAGGGGTTATCA
Source organism: Lathyrus sativus (assembly GCA_963859935.3). Classification (NCBI taxonomy): domain Eukaryota; kingdom Viridiplantae; phylum Streptophyta; class Magnoliopsida; order Fabales; family Fabaceae; genus Lathyrus; species Lathyrus sativus. The sequence continues at coordinate 583,204,731 of OZ012741.1, read as the reverse complement.
AGGGATTATCTTCCTTATATCTCCGGTGTTTATGGATTGAAACAATGCCTGTATCTCATCAACAGGTTCTTTATCCAAAAGCATACGATCGGAATATTATTCGTCATCTGTTTTCGTCATCCTCCCCAGATTCCTGCTAAAACAAGCATTAAGCATTAAAGTAAAACAAAGAGTGAACACGACTGGATTAATTCAAAACATGCATATTCATTTCGTTTATTAATATCAATTGAAAAACAACAAGTTTTAAGAGCGAAATTTGCAATTACACAGAAAAGAAACTACGAATGCGCGGACATGAACAAGATAACATGAAAAATGTCGGTGTCTCAGAACTGGACTTCCTACACTTTGACTTATTGGCGAGTCAACCATTCTCAGAAGCTATCATCAGGGGTAGTCTACTGCTGTCTCGATCTTCTTTCACCGGCCCGATCAAATCTGGGAAACTTTTTCATCACCCCGGTTTTCGCTTGTCGATGGCCTTGCACCGCCTTGGGAACCCTGTCAGAGAAATTAATGACCCTGCTGTCGATTAAATCTTGGACGTTATGCTTGAATGCGTGGCAACCTTCAATATCATGTCCGGGAGCCCCGGAGTGGAATTCACAGTGCCTGCTCGCATCATAGCCATCCGGCAGAGTGCCGGTTATTGGCGCCAGAGTTCTTTTCTCCACCAAGTTCAATCTTAGTAGTGTCTGTAACAAATCTGCGTACGTTGAGGGAGGCTTCTCAAACACCCTCCTTGGCTTTTTTCCCCGAATTCTTTGCTGAGTCGTATACTGGCGTCTTGTAGGCTGCTGGCTTTGCTCGGGCGATTCCTTGGGCTCACGCGTTATCATCCTTAAGTTCAACCCTGGCATCGGCAACTGTTGTGGACATGGAGACTTAGCTTCCAGTGGCTCTGGGACATACCTCGATTCATCTGCAACCTCTGGCCGAGAAATGGGAATATCAGTCCCTGCAATTCTTATGCCCCCCGGTACAAACTCAATTATTTTCTCATCCAGCAAATCTTGAATCTTATGCTTAAAAGCTTTGCAGTTTGCAATGTTATGCCCCGGTGCTCCGGAGTGGAAGGCACAATGGGCGTTCAGGTCATAGTCTGGTGGCGGCTGCCCTGTCAGTGGAAGCAAAATGCGGGGCTCAACCAGTTGAAGTTGGAACAAGAGTTGCACCAGCTGATCATAATCCACAGGGATCTCATCAAATACTCTGTTAGAAAACCTCATTCTCTTACCCCACCTCCTTGAGTTATCCTGCAAAATCAATTGCGACTGCTGACGAGGAGACTCCTGAGCTTCGAACCGCGGAGAGGGTCTCTTAAGCCTATCCTGCGTGGGTAATGGTTCTTCAGACCCCTGAGGAACAGATAAGCCAGCCGCGTCTTCCAACATTTGGTCTCCTTCTCTCCTGAGTACGTTCCTTAATACTTCAGCCATCAACCCTATCTGTGCCTTCAGTCGGCAATTCTCTTCTTCTAGCGTCTCTTGATTCGAGCGCAACTCTTGCATATCTTTCGTGAACTGCCCCAGCTGGCCTCGAACATCCGTTAATTCTGCTTGAACCTGTTTGATGGCTACCCCCACAAGTTGGCGTATGCGGCCTGGGAGAAAACCTTGATTCTCTAGCTGAGCAAAGTCGGCAGCCCTATCATCAGCCCGCGCAATCAGAGGCTGCACCATGTTCTGCAACTGTTTCTGACTTTCGGCCATGACTTCCATTACCTGTATGAGCCGCATTATATTGTCGTGCACCTCTTGCATCTCAGTCGGATCCTGACTCATGACTTCCTTGCTGCTGCTTCTGGTTGAATGCTAGGGAATTCTTCAGCCGATAATCCTGGGGGACCTGAGAGATACAGGAGATGAGCTACAGTTTAATAATTACCTGTAATGCAATATGAATATGAATGCAATGCAATGTGTGTGTCTGTGCATTAGGGTGATTCATTCCCCCAGTTCTAGTGCGAAGATGCCAGTGCAGTGACAGTGTTGACAATAGGAATATCGGAGCTGAATCATAGAAAGCCTCATATATTGCAGGGAAAATCAATAAGCCCAGAGTACAATATCACTGAGTACAACGAGAAGGCATGACCTCATCCAACAATCCTGGTGATGGTCAGCACTATGCAAATAAAGCATACAGGCGAATACGGGAAATAATCAAATGCTCTCAAAAGCCCGATACTCTTCTATCAACTTCTTGGTCTCTGGGTGACCTGGTCGGGTGAGCAGTCCTTCAACCAGCTGGTTTCTTCTCTTAAGAACACGACACACGTCTCCAGCAGTTTCTTCCCATGTCGCTTCTCCGAAGCAATCTTCTAGTTTTCGCTTTTGGGACACAACTTCATCTCTGCATTTGATTGCCTTGTTCAGTGCATTCTGGACACTATACCGGGTCATCACTTCCTCCTCACACTCCTTGATGCTGGACTTCAGCTTCTCTTCGAGGTCGGAGGTTTGCTGCCTCAGCTTATCTTCCCTCTTCTTATTGTTGGTGAGTGTAGCATTCCAAGTCTTGTTGCAAGAGGAGATTTCTCGATGTGTCGCGTCAAGCGCTTTCTTTTTGGCTTCCAGCACTTCATGGGAGCTTCTGAACTCTTGCCCCAGACGTTCGCGCTTTTTCTTTTCCTCGGTCAACTCAGCCCCTAACCTGTTTAACAGCTCGATCTGTTGTTGGAAAGCATATACGGCCTTGTTTTTCTCACTGCGTACTTGAGCTAGCTCTTGCTCTAACCCTTCGTTGATTGCTCATAGACTTCCCTAGAAACAGTAGTTGGCTCCGCTACTGGAATAGGAACAAGGATTGGTACATCTGGAAATGGAATTAATAACTGACTTGCTCTTTCCTGGATCCAAACCCTGTAAGGTGCATAGGCCTGGCAATCGTTCTTACCTAACAGTGGTTTCCCCTTGCAGTTAATACGTGTCCAGGCGTGTTGCAACTCAGCTAGCAATTCTCCCTTCAAATCACCTGTGAAGTACAGAGATTCCTGTACTTCTTCCTCCTGAGGTGGATTCTTCAGTGCATATCCGAACTGGCGAATGAATAGAGAAGGGTTGTACTTGATACACCCTTTTCTTCCTATCAACGGCACATTAGGGTACCCAGAACAACTGAAGATGAGCTCAGATCCCAACAGGTCTCGATCAAACCACTCCATATCTTCCGACGATAGCCTCATCAGGCGCTCTGGCCAACCAGCTGGGACTGTAGTCTCTGCAACAGATCTTCTCTTAGGAAGGTGACTCTCAAACCACCTACTCAACAAGGGTACACACAGATGAACATTCTTCCCTCTTCCCTTCTCATTCTTGTAATGCAGTGAGTGGTAGAGATCTCCGAGTAAGGTAGGTACAGGATTACCAGCGGCAAACAAGTAGAAGGCGTCGAAGTCCACAAAATCCGGTATATTGGGGAACAGTACCATGCCATAAATGCACAAGGCCAACACAGCATTGAAAGCAACCCAGCACCCGCTCTTGGCATACTCTTGGGCTTTACCAACTAAGAATTGGAGTGAGAAGCCTGGAACTCCACGGGAGACAGTAGTCACAAGTTCAGAAGCATCAATATGCAAGGCTTTTGCCAAATCCTCCGGCTTGGGCTTGGCGTCATAATGAATGAATGGAACCTGGTTCTGCACGGGCAGCTCAACATACTCAGCGTATTCCTCCAGGGTTGGTCCCATAATAAAGTCAGAGAACGTAAAGCACCTCAAAGCAAGGTCGTAGAATTGCATCAAAGCATACAGCCCATCTAACTCTACCTCTGTAGGTTTGCACACCAATCTCAGTAGTCTACCATAGCTCATCTGGAAGCTCCTACGAACACCCTCATCAGCAAGAGAGATCAACCCAAGTAGAGGAACAATATCAAGCGTAGGCAATTTGTAAGCAACCGTTCTCCTTAAGCTAGTCATGATCAAACACTCAGAAGTCTGGGTACTAGAACTAGGGAAATGCAAATGCGCATGCAGCACAGACACACGTTAGTGAAATGCAAATGGTAATGGATATGCAGTGATGCAATGCAAGTAACATGCAACAGGGACCAAAGCTGTAGCTGAATAGCCTGAACCCAATCAAGAAAGGTCTCAGATAGACCATCCAGAAGTCCTCAAGCCCTGGTCTCAGATATACCTCAAACAAAGCTCCAATATTGGTCTCTGATAGACCCCATAATCATAACCTGAATGGTCTCTGGCAGACCTCAGATCATATCCCCCACTGGTCTCTGACAGACCTCAGAACACATCTCCAAATAGTCTCTGACAGACCTCGGAACACACCAACTGGTCTCTGACAGACCTTAGAACCCTCCATAAATATCTAAGATCCTGATCAACAAACCGGTGGTCTGAAGGTCTAGTTACCTACATAACCCTGAATCCCCTCACAGGTGGGTGGCCCTATAACTGGCACAAGGTACGGCATCCTATGCGGTCGTCGGCGTCACAGACTTTCAGGGTTGATGATACGATTCCCAGAAGGAGTGGCATCATCAATTCCTGAAGAGGCCTCACTTAGCCAACTTCCAAATGATCGGTCCCCAGAGTCGACAATCCAACTAACCAGCAACCCACGCCAACCAAAGGAAGGGGCAGGAGGCCAACCAGAGGAACCTCGTCTGAGTGTAGATTTCATGGGACACCGAAGCAAGCAAAGCAAGCGGGCGCCCACTAATTTCTACTCTAATTCTAGGTGCACTCAAGCCCAGGTCCGGCTTATCTCTCAATATCAGAACACCCGTCACACCCCAGATACAGCAACAATAATCAATATATAAAGCTGAAAATACAAGGTTAGAAATATAAAATAACTCCATACAAAATCCTCGACGGGAAAACAAGCGTTAGGATTGACTCTCTTAAGGGACGTTGGATCCCAAATGCATAAGAACTATCGCAGTCCTTAGCAGCCAGGGGACGTTGGGTCCCCAGCAGAGTCGCCAGCTGTCGCTACTGCGAAAATCGGCGCCGGCTGAACAGAAGAGTCGCCACCGTGCGTTATTTATCCCACGGGAGGGAAAGGAAACGCTCAGAGTAAACCTCGCACAACACGGGAAAGGTATGGTCATCGCAACCAAAACCTGGATTCGGGAGTCGGTTACGCAAGGGGAAGGTATTAGCACCCCTCACGTCCGTCGTACTCGACGGGATCCACGCTTGTTTTCGGGTATGGATTGTTATTCTATCTAAACTATAGGTCAAGGGTTAAAAAGAAAATAAAATGAAAATAAAAATGACTCGGAAAAGTATCGCACTTTATGCCTACGTATTCCCGTCTGGAACGAGAAATCAGAGTCAACGTAGTTCGCCTACCTACGGGAAAGGAGGGGAAGGTTGCTCGCTAGGATATCGCATCCTATGCCTACGTACTTCCACACAGCATGGAAGATCAGAGCAAACGTAGTTCGGGCTACGTACGACACAAACTTGTCTTGGTTGATTTTATTCCTTCTGAAAAAGGTTTTTCTGATTAACAGTCCAAGAGGACAAAAATGACGTTTTGATGAGTTCACATTCTTTTACGAAAGAAGTGTCTTTTATTGTGTTTGAAATCTTTATGTGTTTTTCTGTTTGTTTTGAGAAAGAAAGAGACAGAACTCTAACCTACGGTTGCGAAGGGAAACAAGCTAACCTATTGTTATCATGCATGGGTTGAGACCTAGTGTCTATCATGCTCCTCTCTTGCACAGAGAGAAACAGAGATCCTACGGGATAGGCAGAAACAGAAACAATACCAGATATAATAAAGCAGTAAAATGCATGGATGCAACAGTACAAGCGAGGCAAGGGAGTCCCACTCAACCTCGAACCTAGAAAACAATAGGCAAAAGTGAACAGACTTCACTTTCAACCCAGCAGGGTAAACAGCAAGCAATACAGTCAGGAAAACCAATCAATACATTAAGAAAAGAAATACAGCAATGAAACAAACAGCCTCAGCAGCTCTGAATCAACATCTGGCTCCAAGTAATCTCCATTCAGCTACAGGCTTCAACAAGCATCAATCTCCCTCTTCATGGCCTTCAGGTAAGGGCTTTGATCATCAGTCTTCTATCTGCAATGGCTTTTCTTCAAGTTCAAACCTCCAGGATGAGGGATTAGTCACAAGAGTGGATTGGGGTGTTAAGCAATCAGTTGACTACCAAAGGTGGTGAACAGACTGCTTCTAACACAAGAGACATTTTCTCTCAAGAGTTCTATCTCTTAGACACTATCACCAAGCCTTCCAAAGGAAGGGGGTGAGTGTCTTAGAGAGACTCTGAATCACAGAGAAGAATGGATGCAGACAAGGCAATCCATGTTTGAGAAACAAGCTTTCTAATCTTGAGCTCTGCCTAGCTCCTAAACCCTAGTTCCTCAGCATCTGCTAACAAGAATCTTCTCTTCAACTCTGGAAGTTGATCTTCAATCTCTGGGTCTCCAATGGCCTTCATCTTCTCAAGTCTTCAGCTCTCCTAAGTCCCCAGACAACCCCAATACCCAAGCAAGCAAGCAATAATCCCCAGAGGGCACACCACACCAGTCAATCAGACATACACAGAGTATTAATAGCAGTAGGGGAATCCTGACTTTTTCTAAGGGATCTAATAACTACCCATAGCCCCTATAGTCCCATAACTAAACTAGTTAAACCCTAAGTCCTAAGGGAAGGAATCAAACCTCCTAAGTCATCACCTAAAAAACCCTAATTTTATCCATGTTGTTCACACCTACACTAAGCCCCTAAATTTAATTTCTAAAAAAGGGAACTAAATTGTTTCTACAAGTTTAATGTCTAAACTAAACAACCTAAAAAGAATGGACAAAAAATATTAAAGCATCTAGTAGAACAAAAATTAACAAAATCATGCATGAAATGAAACTTTTTAAAATGCTATTTATTTGGAAAATATGGGAAAAATATCAAATAAAAAAATAAAATGCAATTTTTATTTTTTATAATTTTCTAGACTCTTTAAAGAAAATGATTCAAAAAGAATGAATTAAAAATATGCAATTTCTAATTTGTTATGAATTTTCAAAAATGAAATGTTGAAGTTCAAGTATACTACTTAACCCTAATTAAAATATCCTAAGTTCAATTATCTAAACTAACCAAATTTTATTCTAACAAATCTAGTAATAAATTCTGGGAATACTACAATTCAATATTAATCACCACAAAAAAGAATGGGAAAAAAATCTATTTCTAAGTGTAAGAACAAAAATCTACAAGATCATGTATGAAATAAAACCTTCAAAATATGCATTTATTTGTAAAATATGGAAAAAATGCGAAAAAAATATAAAATGCAATTTTTATATTTTTTTAATTTTCTAGACATGTTAAGGAAAATATTAAAAAAAGAATGAGTTAAAAATATGCATTTTCCATTTAGTTATGAATTTTTGAAGTTTAATAAAATCTAAGCCGCTGGATTGAGGGACAAAGTCAAATATCCCAACATGAATCAATGGTAGAGATTATCTCTTCTACCTTGGACACTTAGGGTTTCTAAAAAAAAGAACTCATGCAAGCAACTTCCACCCTCTCTAACTCTCTCATTTCTCCACCATTTTTCACGATCCAAAGATGAAAACTCATCTACTCTTCTCCCTCTACACAGCCATGGTACTAGAATTCTCTAACTCTCCCTCAAGAAAGAAATACGAAGGCTACAAGGGGTGGTCACCATTTTCGCACCTTAGTTTGCATGGTAATCAAATGGTCTCATATTAACCTATCATGTACTACATCTTATGGGGATTATCCTAAGCCTAATACCTAAGATTATAGTACACTAAATCGTGAGTTCTTGATCATTAAAGAATTGACACCATGGAAGCAAACCTCACAAACAACCCTTAAACTCATCATACAACATCCCTAATTGGTCTCTATTAGATTTCTCCTAACAACATGCTTGAACTATGGATAAATAGAGAGTTTCATGAGAAAATGCATACCTTGCAAGTGATGATGGTGATGATGGTTCTCCTCCAATTCAGACCTTGCCAATTGCTTTGTATGGTCTTTGATGAATGTTGAAGCCTCTGGTTGCAGTAGTTCTTGTTCTATCTTCTTGAATCAACCTATTCAACTCTTCATGCAAGTTGGAGTGAAGTCGGAGATCTCATAATCCAGCCACGAATTCTTGAGCCTTTCCTTTGCCTAATGCTCAATGTTGATTATAGATGATGATGATGATCAGAATTGTAGTGATTGATGGTGTTTTAATGGAGTTTGGAATGAAAATGCAATTTTGGAGTGAAGGAATCAAAGTGTAGCATGCAAGCTTTTAGAATCACCAACCAATGCATGGAGTCACTCTAGGGCTTATATAGATGAGAATAGAAATGTGTGGAAGTTTGTAGAACCTTCCATGAAGTTTCTAGAATGTATCACGTAATGAGATTTTGAATTTGTCATCTTGAGTGAATCTCATGCCATCTCATGATAAACCATGCAATCTTACTTAAATTCTCCTCATATGGTATTATGACATGAAAATAAGGTCTTACAAACCTTTATGTAGCATTTTCTCATCTTTCCTTTTGATGCCTTAAAGTGCAAATAACAAATTTACAAAGAAACTCCAATTTTTAAGCCTAAACTCAAAAATGTGGCTAAACCATTGTTCTCAAAATGATGTTTCCAATCAAAATCATCTATCATATGCCCCATTTTGGATTTGTAGATCTCTCAAACCAAAATTCAATTCCAACTTTTTCAACTTATAAGCCATTTACAAGCCATTTTGACCATTTTAAAATATCCATGCTCCATGCATTTTCAAACTCTCACAACATCTTAACTAGCCTTAAAATCCCATTTTGAGCAACTTTGATGTTGGGAAGTTTTCCATTTGAAGCTTCCTTGTATGAGTTTTAAGCATATGCTATGAATGACCTGTAATCACCAAATTACCAAAATACCCCTGTCTTGCACAAGCCATAAGTAGAGTTCCCTAAATCATATGAAGGCATACCATACCTTTTTGGAAAGGGGAGACAATGAGGAACAACTCTCTTGCTTGTTCAAAGTCCATTTGAATTATCCTTGAGGGCCAAAAGTTTGTCAGAAGACAGTCAACTTTCACAGACAAATTTCAGTGTCATTTGGTGACCCCTAACTTGCAAGAGCTATAACTTGAGTTCTAGAAATCTCCTTGATGTCTTCCACCACTCAAATTAAAGGTCTTGAGATCCTCTACCAGTTTCATGTTGGCCAAGGATCCATTTGAAGCTTGCATTTTGACTTATTTTGCTTGGAAGTTTGACTTAAACCAGGGAATTTTACCTAGAAACCCTAATTTAGAACCTCCTCTTCTCCTTGATTTCTCTTGATTTCTTCTTAGCATAACAACATATCTTTATTCTCCATGTCAAATTATGAACCCCACATCTCTCCAATAGCCCTTAATGCCTTTCAATCAGTCAATTGACCTAGAGTTGACCCAGATGAAACCCTAGTTGACTGTCTTCAACTGCAATACTTGTGATCACACCAATGACTTGTCTCCTTCTCCAAATGACTTTCTAAGTCCTCCAAGATGTCTAGATACTCCCCGTGCCTTCAATTCACAGCTCATACTTTCCTTGATGATCCCCAGATACCCTCAGCCAGGAGATAGATGAACTGCTTGACCCATTGACTTGATAGCTTTCAAATTCTTTTCTGATGACTTGAATGAGATTGAATCAGGATAATAACCTCTTGATAGGCCTCTAGAGATGAGAATAATGATTGGTCCCCCTGTTGTATGACTTGCTATGCTTATGTTATGCCGATGAGTAACCTATGTACATGACTCTATATGCAAATGCTAATGACATTGAAACATAAACCAAGTGAATAAGGTTGGGCAAATTTTAGGGTGCAACACCATGTTATTGCATTCCGAACTACCTTTCAATTTGTGGGGCGAAGCCTTATTATCCGCTTGTCACATAATAAATAGAATTCCCTTAAAGAAAAGTGGAATTTCTCCATATGAGGTATGGAAGGGCATGACACCAAATATTGGCTATTTTAAGGTGTGGGGGTGTGTGGCATATTACAAAAACATGGATCCTAAGAGAACCAAGTTGGGTCCTCGAGGGATAAGATGTGCCTTTGTAGGATATGCACAAAATAGCAAAGCATATAGACTTTTAAATTTAGAGTCTAATATTATTGTTGAATCTCGGGATGTAGAATTCTTTGAAAAACTTATAACTAAGGATAAAGAATCAGAGTCGGTCATAAATAAAGAATCTTGTGAAAAAGACTCTTCTCGGATTGTAGAAATACAACCTGAAGGTACATCTCGAATCAATGAACCACGACCCGAACCTAGGATAAGCAAAAGAGTCCGGAAAATAAAGAACCTAGGACCAGACGAAATTGATTCTCAATCCATTTCATTTTATCTGGTTGAAGGAAATAGTACAAATTTTATTAAAAGCATTCCGGTAATTCTTCAAGTAGGGGAAGATCCTAAAACTTATAAGGAAGCAATATCTTCAAGAGACTCCTCTTTTTGGAAAGATGCTATCCGAGATGAAATGGAGTCAATTATGTCCAACCACATTTGGAACTTGTTGATTTACCAAAGGGATCAAGACCCATTGGATGCAAGTGGGTGTTTAAAAAGAAATATCATAGTGATGGTACATTAAACACTTATAAAGCAAGATTAGTGGCAAAAGGATTTAGACAAAAGGAAGGTATAAATTATTTTGACACTTATGCACCTGTAGCAAGAACCACCACTATAAGGTTGTTATTTGCTTTAGCATCTTTAAATGATCTGACTGTTCATCAAATGGATGTTAAAACAGCATTCCTAAACGGAGACCTCGATGAGGAAATCTACATGGAACAACCAGAAGGATACGTCCTTCCTGGAAATGAACAGAAGGTGTGCAAACTTGTCAAATCTCTATATGGGTTAAAACAAGCACCAAAACAATGGCATCAAAAGTTTGACTCTACGATAATGTCAAATGGATTTATTCCTAATTCTTGTGACAAGTGTTTATATACAAAAGTGTATAATAACACTGTAATATTTTTGTGTCTTTATGTTGATGACATGCTAATAATTAGCAATAAACTTAATGGAATTTTAGAAACAAAAAGGTTTCTAACTTCCACTTTCAAGATGAAAGATCTTGGGCTTGTTAACACAATTTTAGGAATAAAAGTTAAGCAAAATAGTGGGGGTTATGAACTTAATCAAACACATTATATTGAGAAAATGCTTGATAAGTTCAAACACCTGAAATTCAAGGAAGTAACTACTCCATTTGATCATGTAATCAAACTTGAAAAGAATGATGGAAGAGCAGTGGCTCAATTAGAATATGCAAGTGCGATCGAATGTCTTATGTACTTAATGCAATGTACTAGACCCGATATATCATTTGCAGTTAGTAAAATGAGTAGATTTACTAGTAATCCAAGTAATGAACATTGGAAGGCAATCACGAGGATATTTGGTTATTTGTTGAAAACCAAAGATCTTGGCCTTCATTATGGTAGGTTTCCTGCTATATTATAAGGATATACCGATGCCAGTTGGATCTCTAACGTGGGAGATCACAAATCTACAACTGGGTGGATATTTACACTAGCTGGAGGAGCAATTTCTTGGAAGAGCAAGAAACAAACATGCATTACTCTTTCGACCATGGAATCAGAGTTCGTGGCTCTCGCTTCCGCTAGTCAAGAGGCAGAGTGGTTGAGGGATCTTCTTTTGGAAGTTCCATTGGCTAAAGACAATGTTTCAAAGGTAATGATACACTGCGATAGTCAGGCCACTTTGGCAAGAGCATTTAGCGAAGTGTATAATGGAAAGTCCAGGCATATAGGACTTAGACATTCGTTCGTGAGAAAACTGATTAAGGATGGAATCATTTCACTTACGTATATACGAACAAGCTATAATTTGGCTGATCCGTTTACTAAGCCACTGGCCAGAGACTTAGTAAGAACAACCTCGAGAGGTATGGGGTTGAAACTCCTTGAGTAAGAGTTCCGACAACGGCGGCAACCCAATCTTAAGTTAACAGAACATTAACGTTAAGATTTTCAATGGGTAATAACAAGTCGTTGATTTGGATAATTGTCTAACATTTCATAATTATGTTGACATTAGAAATGAGGGTTGAGTTTTATTTTAAAACTCTTAATGAAGTTCAATACCGAGGGTACGTATCTATTGGAAACATATACTATATGAACTTCACCTATGTGAATTATGAGATGGTGCCGTCTCAAAGTGAGAGTTGGAGTTTCTCTCATGAAAAAATTCATGAAACAGGATAGCACATGGCCATAAATAAGTGCTAAGCGAGTTATGCAGAGGAAAAATCTTTAAGGAGTGTGTGTATGGTAACACCGGTCTATTCATATGGATTCATGGTTTAAAAGCATTGCTACCTAATATTCCGATTAAACCTTGTGTTATCCTTACTAAGGTTAAGTTTAAAATCGAAAGATACTTAACTGTATTAATACTTCTTATGTCCAATTTCTGAAATTATTATTTTGTCATTATTAGAACAAGTGGGGGATTGTTGGAAACAATAATTTATTTCCATTAAAGTTGTTCCAAAATGACAAAGTGGGTGTTATAGTTAATTGACAATAAATGCTTAGTCCCACATTGGAAGTGGAGTAAAATTAATTAGCATTTATAAGGCATTTGGAACAATGTAATTTCCAAAGGAGCCAAAGAGGATAAAGTGTCACATAGTCATATGTGGTGGTGCCAAAACTTATGTCACTTGTCTCATACAAAACACCCCTCGCCGGTGTCGCCACCGGCGATACCGGCTCCGGCTCCGGAACCGAGGGCGTGGGCGTGAGCGTGGAGGCGCTAGTGGCGGCTTGTAGACTTCTGAAAAGACACATGCATGGCTATAAATATTCTATATAATTCCAAACGTTTTCTTTGCATTCGAAACTTCACCAGTCTTGTGCAGTTTCGAGAAAAAGGCTGACTTATCCTGGGTATTCAGGCCGTTCCAACTCTAAGACAATTTGAGAGTGTGCTTGAAATACTTTTAAGGAAAGTGATTTCGTTCACGCCGTTCCAACTCTAAGACAATTTGAGAGTGTGGTTGAAATACTTTTAAGGAAAGTGATTTCGTTCACGATTCAGTCTGGATCCATTCGACATTGAAAGATTATCTAACAGAATCTGACCCTCTATTGCAACTTAACGTTCTACCGCTACCTCTCCCGTATTTTCTCCACATAACACTACTCCATAACTCATTTCCGCCGTTAACCAATTTCCAACTCAACTTTGCCAAACAATCCTTAATTACACTGACAAGATTACGAATTCCCAGCCTATCTTCATCCTTGGGCATGGTCACCATCTTCCAGTTAACAACATGAAACCATTTATTTTAAACATGTTTGTTCCATCCAAAGCATAATAATTGATTAGTCGATATGGCCGATAAGCATACTACTTTATCATACAAATGTTGGTCACAAAATAAAATCAATATTGCTATTTTAAATCTATAACATTCATTATACTAATTGAATGGACAAAATAAAACAGTATATCAAATAAACTGATGTCACACCAAAATTATTTATATCATATATAAATCGATTAACTTATTTGTATTATTATAGATAATTGAAATATCGTTGTTTTTACCATACAAATGTTTGTTACAAAGAATAGTCAATATGAAACATTCAAAATTTGCAAATCACGATGCTAATACTTCATTCTCTATTATTATTATTTAATTCATTTGTAAGTTTAATTGAATTAAAATCAAAGATATACACAACAAACAATTATTCCACTCATGATTTCGTAAATTTCTCAGATAACACTAAAGTGAATTTGCAATTAAAATATGCATCGAATAAAAAAATCCATTAAGATGGTCTTTAAGAATGGATATGGTTACTTATAAGATATTTATCTATAAGAGATTAATCGTTGATATTGAGTTTAGAGAACAATCACAAGCACTAAACAAACAACAACATTTGTAAATAGTTTACATGAAAGTTCTTAAATTTTAGTGATAGTTGTTCTGAAAGGAGAGGTTTTAAACAGGTCGAGGTTATTCAATCAGTTTCAGTTGGATTTGTTTGGGTCAGTCTGGATGATAAAAATTAGACTGTCAAAATCCAAACTACTCCATAACTCATTTCCGCCGTTAACCAATTTCCAACTCAACTTTGCCAAACAATCCTTAATTACACTGACAAGATTACGAATTCCCAGCCTATCTTCATCCTTGGGCATGGTCACCATCTTCCAGTTAACAACATGAAACCATTTATTTTAAACATGTTTGTTCCATCCAAAGCATAATAATTGATTAGTCGATATGGCCGATAAGCATACTACTTTATCATACAAATGTTGGTCACAAAATAAAATCAATATTGCTATTTTAAATCTATAACATTCATTATACTAATTGAATGGACAAAATAAAACAGTATATCAAATAAACTGATGTCACACCAAAATTATTTATATCATATATAAATCGATTAACTTATTTGTATTATTATAGATAATTGAAATATCGTTGTTTTTACCATACAAATGTTTGTTACAAAGAATAGTCAATATGAAACATTCAAAATTTGCAAATCACGATGCTAATACTTCATTCTCTATTATTATTATTTAATTCATTTGGTAAGTTTAATTGAATTAAAATCAAAGATATACACAACAAACAATTATTCCACTCATGATTTCGTAAATTTCTCAGATAACACTAAAGTGAATTTGCAATTAAAATATGCATCGAATAAAAAAATCCATTAAGATGGTCTTTAAGAATGGATATGGTTACTTATAAGATATTTATCTATAAGAGATTAATCGTTGATATTGAGTTTAGAGAACAATCACAAGCACTAAACAAACAACAACATTTGTAAATAGTTTACATGAAAGTTCTTAAATTTTAGTGATAGTTGTTCTGAAAGGAGAGGTTTTAAACAGGTCGAGGTTATTCAATCAGTTTCAGTTGGATTTGTTTGGGTCAGTCTGGATGATAAAAATTAGACTGTCAAAATCCAAACTACTCCATAACTCATTTCCGCCGTTAACCAATTTCCAACTCAACTTTGCCAAACAATCCTTAATTACACTGACAAGATTACGAATTCCCGGCCTATCTTCATCCTTGGGCATGGTCACCATCTTCCAGTTAACAACATGAAACCATTTATTTTAAACATGTTTGTTCCATCCAAAGCATAATAATTGATTAGTCGATATGGCCGATAAGCATACTACTTTATCATACAAATGTTGGTCACAAAATAAAATCAATATTGCTATTTTAAATCTATAACATTCATTATACTAATTGAATGGACAAAATAAAACAGTATATCAAATAAACTGATGTCACACCAAAATTATTTATATCATATATAAATCGATTAACTTATTTGTATTATTATAGATAATTGAAATATCGTTGTTTTTACCATACAAATGTTTGTTACAAAGAATAGTCAATATGAAACATTCAAAATTTGCAAATCACGATGCTAATACTTCATTCTCTATTATTATTATTTAATTCATTTGGTAAGTTTAATTGAATTAAAATCAAAGATATACACAACAAACAATTATTCCACTCATGATTTCGTAAATTTCTCAGATAACACTAAAGTGAATTTGCAATTAAAATATGCATCGAATAAAAAAATCCATTAAGATGGTCTTTAAGAATGGATATGGTTACTTATAAGATATTTATCTATAAGAGATTAATCGTTGATATTGAGTTTAGAGAACAATCACAAGCACTAAACAAACAACAACATTTGTAAATAGTTTACATGAAAGTTCTTAAATTTTAGTGATAGTTGTTCTGAAAGGAGAGGTTTTAAACAGGTCGAGGTTATTCAATCAGTTTCAGTTGGATTTGTTTGGGTCAGTCTGGATGATAAAAATTAGACTGTCAAAATCCAAACCCATCCGAAATTAATGTCTTTTTGTTGTTTTTTTAGTTGCCTAATATGTAGTTTTTTTTCATTAAACCCGACCCACTTTCACTATTTATTCTTTATAACATTCACTTCTCTAAAAAAAAACTTTCAGTATTAGTAACCATTTTCATTAATTCACCATCTTCACCTTTATCTTCCTTTCTCCATCTTTTTTCTCACACTCACATACATTCATATCCTACTCACTTATTTCATACATTTCTCTATCAATCTCTCATTTATTTGTCATCATCGTATGTTTTTTTTATGGATGCAATGCAAGGCAGAATAAAATGCATTTGTATGGGTGCAATGCAAGGCCGAATAAAGTTTATCTTAGAATACATGTGTCAATACCTTCAAATGATGGATCAACTTTTTTCAGATCTAATAAATTCAAGGAGTATATTTATGAATTTTTTCATCATCTTTAGTCAAACTTGTATCATTCACTTAGTTTTGCAAGTTAAACATATATTTTTTTATGAATTTATGGTTATTAATCATGTTAAAGTCTTAATCTTTTTATGGTCCTGGTTGTATTAAAATCATGCTTATGAATTTTATCTGTAAAATTTTTAGTAAAAATTGAGATTTGAAAAGTATCAAAAAACCAGAAAAAAAAATCGATTGTGCACCTGTAAAACCGACGAATCCGCCATCCGATGAATACGTAGTCCTAAATAGTCGATAGTGGATGTAGATTTATCAACCGTAATTACAAATGAAATTGTAATTTTCAACTGAAAGCGATCGGAACCAACCGAATGTCCACCCCTACATAGTACCTTAAAATGCTTCTTATTTCACTTAAGTACATTATGCCTTACGAGTGTTTCGTATTGCATTAAGTACGATGTAATTTACGGTATACCACGTTTTTAATTAACGTTGTTGCATTGCAAGACCCCACAATAAAATTATCTCTACTTATTTATTTTACCTCTCATCAGTCTCTCCTTATGTATGTGACCCTGTAGTTTCTTGTTATGTTTACAATTATATTAAATCACACATTTAATATAATAAACAATGAGCAGTATCTAGCAACACATTACTGCTACATAAATCACGAAAATATCATGTGTTCTGACAAAAAATTTATGTGATAATGTTTATATGTACAATTACTCTTTTTTTCGTCATGTCTATATATAACACAAAACATAGACTATGTTACCCTTGTCCAATTTAATATTGGGCTCTTAGGCATTTATCCTGCTGCCCAATAAGAGAAAATTTTATCTAGGTCGTCACTCAATTCCTTGAGCATGACTTATGGAGTATCCATCAATAATCTTTATAGTCATCCAGTTACAAATAACATTTGAACGTCAATAAAGTATTCGACTCAACATTTATGATCCATAGTGGTTTCAAGTCGAAGGATTGTATACAACTTTATCGCCATGATAATAACTTATGACACTTGCACAATATTCTATGTAGTATTCTCATAGCGGGTGAACATAATATAAAGACTTGGTAACTCTTATTCATGATCCATGAGATGTGATCATTAGTCTATCCACAATAGAGTTTATATGTTTTAATGTTATCCCACTCCACAATAAATCTTGGATACATATATTTTAAGAATATCGTTCTTATGTTTAATGGGGCATCACGATTAAACCACACTTAATATTTGATCAAACAGACTATCTATCTTAGGGACTTTATTATTTTGAAAAAAAACATAATAAATAAATCCTTTATGATTATGAAAAAATAATTTGATACAAATATGGAGCTCTAATAAAAATATTGGCCTCTAGAGTTTACACCAAAAAATAAATGACGTGTAGTTGGAGATTTCAATGAAGTAAGGGATGAATTAAAAAGAAGAGATAAAATAATTTGATGTGTTTATTGTTACTCAAGTGACTTAAACATAAGAGGGGTGAATTCTAATTTAAAAAATTTAAACAAATTAAAATAATTTTTAAGTCAATTATAAGAATGGATTAGTATAAGAGAATGATAACAGAACGATAAATGTCAATAAGATAAAAGGTAATGGAAAAGGAAGGAGCACATTAGAATTATTCTAATTCAACCACATAGACTTTATCATTCATACATTAAGCTTTTATCTTAGATTCTTCTTGGAATCTTTATATCTTATAAGAGTTCAAGATAACAACTCTATTTTGATTTGCAATTATCGATCAGAAAATATAGTAGTGGTTGCACAATAAATCTCTACTAAGTAGTTACTCTCTTAGCATTAGAATTATATAGGAAGTGAGTGTGAAAATTAAGAGCAATTTGAAGTAGAGAATAAAATGTTTTTTTTTAGAAAACTTGTGTTTTGAAATGAACGCAATGTTGGCTAGTCATGTCCCTAAGATATCTTTTTGAGATTTCACTATAATATTTAACTTTTATAGGTTATGCCCACGACTCCTTGGTACAATCGAGTCGAGAGATTTTACACAGGCTTATCCCTCATAATCAAAAGAGAGCTTTTTCACGGAATGAACTCACAAACAAAATAAAGATTTCATCGATTAATCATTGTATAGTAGATTTGTTGTAACTCCTTTTCATTATGCAATGCAAGTTATTTTTCTCATTTCAATGGTGTTCTTTTTTAAGTTTTCATATGGTCTCATCGACCTATGGCTCTGCCTTCACCATTGTTGTTGCATAATCTTCACAAGTCCCACCTTATTCGTTATTTACTTCATTGATTGCTTTCAGCTTCTTCTTCTTTCTCTCATCTTTGCAACTATGTTACTTAAGAGTTCCTCGAGCACCATTCATGGTCATGCTCAAACACAACAACTTAATGCAAATTTCAACACCAATAAAGGTTATCAAAACGATAACTTTAATCCATACTTTATGCATCCGAATGAGAATCCAACTATTGTGTTAGTTATTCCATTATTGAACATTGGGAACTACCATTCATGTTCCAAATCCATGATGATGGCTTTACGCTCCAAGAACAAACTCCACTTCATCAATGATGCCTTACCAAAACCACCAAATGAAGACTGTGACTCCATTGCTTGGGATCGATGTAACATGATGATCATGTCATGGCTGAATAATTCAGTGGACACTGAAATACCTCAAAGTATAGTATGTGATGGACTTATTCTTGATAGACCTATTCTTCAGTAACATTAGTTTTAATTAATAGTTCCTATTTTCTCTCTGTTTAGTTAATAAAAGACCTATTCTTCAGGTCCTTATAATTCTGGTAGTTAGACTTCTAGTATGTAACGTTCCTTTTGTAAAGGCTATTTAAGCCAAGCTTTTCTTTGAATAAAACACGAAGTGAATTTATCTCTCAGCAAATATTGAGTCAGTATTTTAGTGTTTGAACACAAGTTTTAACAATTGGTATCAGAGCCTCACCACGAGGCCTGATCTAGAGAGTGAGAAAAATGTCGAATGAAGGACAAAACTTGTTGAGTATTCCCAAGTTTGATGGGGATTACGATCACTGGAGTATGCTGATGGAGAATTTACTTCGTTCCAAGGAGTGGTGGCATCTCATTGATCCAGGATACGTCGAGTTGGGCGCAGATGCAGTGGAGGATGATACGGAGAAGAAGGCAAGAGCAGATCTGAAACTAAAAGATCTGAAAGTGAAAAATTATCTATTCGCAGCCATAGATAAGAGCATTCTGAAGACAATCCTGAAGAAAGACACATCTGCACAACTTTGGGAATCGATGAGAAAGAAATATCAAGGAAGTAAGAGGGTACAAAGAGCCCAATTGCAAGCTCTCAGAAGAGAATTTGAAATCCTGGAAATGAAAGAAGGAGAAACTATTGTCGAATATTTCTCCAGAGTCATGACAGTGGCAAACAACATGCGCAACAATGGAGAGGCAATGCAAGACATTCAAATTGTGGAGAAAATTTTGCGGACTCTCACCGAGAGGTTCAATTACATAGTTGTCTCGATAGAGGAATCAAATGACATAAACTGCCTCTCAGTCGATGAACTTCAAAGTTCACTCATCGTCCATGAACAGAAGTTCTGAAGAAGGATCAATGAAGAAGAGCAGGTGCTTAAAGTGACTCAAGAGGAGAGAAGCGGAAGAGGAAGAGGCAGAAGCACGTTTGGAGGATATCGAGGACGTGGTCGAGGGAGACCATCACCAGCTTACAAAGCAGCAATAGAGTGCTTCAAGTGTCACAAAAAGGGACACTTCTAGTACGAATGTCCAGATTGGGAAAGAAGGGCCAACTTTGCTGAATTAGAGCATGAAGATGAGTTGTTACTCATGGCGTATGTTGAAGAAAAGAAAGCAACAAAAGAAGGAATATGGTTCTTGGACTCTGGATGTAGCAACCACATGAGTGGAAATAAGGAGTGGTTTACAGACTTGAATGAGGGCTTCAAGCAAACAGTGAAATTGGGAAATGACAGCCGTATTGCAGTGACGGGAATAGGAAGTGTGCGGTTATGTGTAAATGACATCGTTCAGGTAATTACCAATGTTTATTATATTCCTGAGCTAAAGAATAATTTATTAAGCATTGGGCAGTTACAAGAAAAGGGGCTCACTGTATTAATTCAGAATGGCACCTGCAAGGTGCTTCATCCTAGTAGAGGACTAATCATGCATTCAGATATGAGTGGAAATAGAATGTTCTATTTCTTGGCGAAGATGGTGTCAACTCTACCTAAATGTATGCAAGTTGAAGCTGACGATGAATCACAATTATGGCATTCACGGTTTGGGCATCTCAACTACAAGGGTCTCAGAACTCTTGCATATCGAGGAATGGTTGAAGGGCTGCCTACTGTGAAAACTCCACAGAAGTTGTGCACACATTGTCTCGTAGGGAAGCAGCACCGAGATCCCATTCCAAAAAGAAATCTCTGGAGAGCAACACACAAGTTACAGCTTGTTCACTCAGACATTTGTGGTCCCATTAGTCCAATTTCCAACAGCAATAAGAAGTACATCCTAAGTTTTATCGATAACTTTACACGTAAAACTTGGATATATTTTCTGAATCAGAAATCAGAAGCATTGGAGGCTTTCAAAGTATTCAAAACATGGTCTGAAAAGGAGGCTGGAGCAAACATCAAGTGTTTGAGAACGGATAGAGGAGGCGAGTATAACTCAAAGGAGTTTACAGACTTTTGCAGCACTCATGGGATCACTCGACAACTAACGGCAGCATACACTCCCCAACAAAATGGTGTTGCTGAGCGGAAGAACCGGACGATAATGAATATGGTGCGCTCCATGTTGTCTGAGAAACAAATGCCAAAGGAATTCTGGGCTGAAGCGGCAAATTGGTCGATCCACGTCCTTAATAGATGTCCAACAACAGCTCTTGATAACATGACTCCACAAGAAGCATGGACGGGCTGCAAACCAAGAGTGGATCACTTCCGAATATTCGGATGTCTTGCTCATGTACATGTTCCAGATCAGAGAAGAATAAAGCTAGATGACAAAAGTAAAACACACATCTTTCTTGGTGTGAGCAAGGAGTCCAAAGCATACAAACTTCTTGACCCTATTACCAAGAAAATAACAATCAGCAGAGATGTAAAATTTGAAGAAGATGCATGCTGGAAGTGGGAACAAAGCAAAGGAGAAGTGCATTCAGATGTATTGGATTGGGAAGATAAAAATTCAGATGCTAACAAAGAGTTAGAGTTAGAAGAAGACTCTGATTCTAACGATACAAGTAACACAATCTTGCAAACAGGAGGAAACTCCTCCACAACCTCATCGGGTGGAAGCGAACCAAACTCGCCTAAAGGCAGATCTCGAAGAGCTCCTGCATGGATGTCAGATTACGCAATCGGAGAAGGACTCTCAGAGGAGGAAGAAGAAGCAATGATGATGATGATAACAGAAGAAGATCCAATCACATACAATGAAGCTGCGAAAGAAAAAAAATGGAGAGATGCAATGGCTAAAGAGATTGATTCGATAGAGAAAAATGGCACGTGGGGACTTACAACTTTGCCAAGTGGAGTCAAAGCTATCGGAGTTAAATGGGTTTTTAAAACCAAGCTTAACGAGCATGGTAATGTAGAGAAGCATAAAGCTAGGTTGGTGGCCAAAGGATATGCGCAACAATATGGGATTGACTACACAGAGGTGTTTGCTCCGGTGGCTCGTCTTGATACAATAAGACTTATCCTGGCAACTGCAGCTCAAAACAAGTGGGAAGTATACCAGTTAGATGTCAAGAGTGCATTCCTTCAAGGAGAACTTAAGGAAGAGGTGTATGTACAACAACCTACTGGCTTTGAAAAGAAGGGAGAAGAAGAAAAGGTATATAGGCTAAATAAAGCTTTATACGGACTGAAACAGGCTCCGCGAGCATGGTACAGTCGCATAGAATCCTACTTTGTTCGAGAGGGCTTCGAAAGGTGTGCTTCTGAACATACGCTCTTTACAAAAGAAAAGGAGGGAGGTAAAATCCTAATTGTCAGTCTTTACGTTGATGATTTGATTTATACTGGGAATAATAAAGGTATTTGTGAGGAATTTAAGATGTCAATGATGCATGAATTTGACATGTCTGATTTGGGAAAGATGAGTTACTTTCTTGGCATGGAAATTATACAGAATTCAAAGGGAATATTCATGTGTCAAAGAAAGTATGCGAGAGAAGTGTTGGCTAGGTTTCACATGTCTGATAGCAAACCAGTTGGAAATCCTATTGTGCCAGGCACAAGGCTTTCCAAGGATGAAAAGGGAACCAAGATCGACTCAACCATGTTCAAGCAAGTTGTTGGAAGTTTGATGTACTTGACAGCAACAAGACCAGACATTATGTTTGGAGTAAGCTTGATTAGCAGATATATGTCATCTCCAACTGAGGAGCATTGGTGTGCAGCAAAGAGGATATTAAGATACATCAATGGTACAATTGAAATGGGCATTCTTTACAAAGGAGAAAGCATCACAGAATTGGTGGCATACACGGACAGCGACTTTGCAGGAGATTTTAATGATAGGAAAAGTACTTCTGGTTTTGTATTTCTTCTCGCAGGAGGTGCTGTTTCTTGGGCATCAAAGAAGCAGCCCGTGGTTACATTATCTACCACCGAAGCTGAGTACATTGCCGCAGCTTCTTGTGCATGTCAATACATTTGGCTTACACGGTTACTTGAAAAACTTGGGCATAAAGGAGAAGAAGGCAGCATAATGTACTGTGATAACAGTTCAACAATACAATTGTCAAAGCATTCTGTGTTCCATGGCAAGAGTAAACACATAGATGTGAAGTTTCATTTTTTGAGGGACTTGGTGAATGAAGGAACTGTGATATTGAAGTACTGTAACACCCAGAATCAAATTGCAGATATTATGACAAAGCCATTAAAGAAAGAACAATTTATCAAGCTACGAGAGATGTTGGGGCTGATGTCTGCAAAAGAAGTAAGCTGACTTACTTGCAGTATTCAGCTTAAAGGAGGGATTGATGGACTTATTCTTGATAGACCTATTCTTCAGTAACATTAGTTTTAATTAATAGTTCCTATTTTCTCTCTGTTTAGTTAATAAAAGACCTATTCTTCAGGTCCTTATAATTCTGGTAGTTAGACTTCTAGTATGTAACGTTCCTTTTGTAAAGGCTATTTAAGCCAAGCTTTTCTTTGAATAAAACACGAAGTGAATTTATCTCTCAGCAAATATTGAGTCAGTATTTTAGTGTTTGAACACAAGTTTTAACAGTATGGATAGAAACTGGTTCAAACATATGTAAGAAACTAAAATATCAATTTTATCATGGTGGTATGTTCAAAATTTCAGATATTCAGAATAAAATTTATACTGTAAAGCAAGGAGATTGTTTTATCTCTTCCTATTACAAAAAGTCAAAGATATTGTGATTCCCCCTAAAACAAACAAGTTTGAGAAACATTTTGGCTTTGCAAGATTCATTAAAGTGGATGAGATCAGATTACTCGTTGTTAAACTAGACAATATTATCATTGATAATGTTAAGATACATGTTAATGTGCCTAGATTCAATAGGGTGGAGGGTGCTCAAAAGGGTGGTTCTAGAGAGAATGATAACTATTTTCACAATCTGAATGCGATTGACCATAGAAGATGGTGAAAGGATATTCCTGAAGCCAAGGTCGGGGATAGATCTTATGCGGAGGTGGTGAATAAAAATAAGGATACGTATGCTACTTGTCCAAGGAAGGTTCTCATTCATATCAAGTACCATTCAGTCAAAGAAGATTTATCCAAGTATAGAAAGGCATTGGTAGGTGTCGTGATTAACCCAGGAATGGTTTATAACATCCAAAACAGTTTTGAGATGGAAGAATATTTTTCAATCAAGGCAACTCCTTTAAGAGCTTACATTTGCTTGCTGGAGGAAAATGAACCGGGGGAGATTAGAGACATTATCCGGGAAGCGGAATCCTGGTGAAGGCAGTGGCTCTCAGAAATCAGAGAATGGAAGTAGGTGATGTTGATACTAAAAGAGTGATGTGGTTATGATGTCATCGCACTCCTTGCCATGCATATAACTATTCATTTTTTAAACTGTTATCCAAAACGGTGGAAAAATACATTTGTGTAGATGAAAATACTTTGAAGGGAGATTATATGGATGTTTCTAGAATTATGGTTTGTACTAACTGCATCATGGTTCTTAACAAAATCTTTAATGTTTAGATTAATGGTGAAGCTTTCAGGATCAAGATGATTGAAGACTCTCACGGGCCGTTACGTATTTTGGCTAATAATATTGTTAGGAAGGCGAACACTTATATTTCTTCGTCTGAGTTTGAGAGTATATGGAGCAAATATAATAGGGAGGAGGAGGATGTTAATTGGAATATAGAACCATTTTGGTGTCAAGTGAGAAGGGAGGTGAATCTAGTTCATCTCCGATTTGAGAAGTTCCTAACGAGTTGGTTACGTAGGACAATGGGAATTTGGAAGGATCGAGGATGGTGCTTCATGATGAAGGGAGTAGTGAGGCTGACTCTATTAATAGGCTCTCAGTTTTTGACACGGCAGTAGAAGCGGATAAGGTTGTTTCAGTTGTAAAAAAGGTGTCAGGAGTAGGGATTAAGGGAGAAGAGACTGGAGCAGTGATGGTTAGAACCTATCTCCTACTGACAATACGTTTACGGTTGATAAAAATAGTTTCAGAGGGCCAGAGAAAAAGTTGACTTGTAAGAAGTTGAAATTCAGAAGGGTCACGAATGTTATTGGGCTGATGGTTAAAAAGCTTTCGAAGGCCAAGAAGAGAGTTTTGGGCCCGGTCTCTCTAGTTAAACCTACCCAATTCGAGGACCTAATTGAACCTTTTTATCAACCATCTTTATTTGCTCCTTCGAAATCTCGATTACCTTGCAATTCAGCATCATCTCATCAAATTCATCGAACAGACGCATTATCGGAAGATACAACAAATTATTCTATTGGGGGCTATTCTTTATTGTAATCCCACATCAGATTTCAATGTTTGTATGTGCAATTCCAAATTTTGGGAAAACATGGAGTCGAACGTTGGGGTAAAATCTAGAATGCTTTATCAAACATTGGTGTTACTTCTAGGGATTCGAAGAAAGATTATAATAAGAAGATCGTGAAAATGGAGGCGAAGGACAAGGCTAGATTCAATTCCAAGATGGCGTTCAAATCAGGAGAGCAATGATTGTAGGTTCCTTGAATATCAGAAGAGAAGGTAATTTCTCTAAGAGAAAAAAAGATTAGCAACATTATAAAGTCAGGAAAAGTAGACATTTTTTCCATTTAAGAATCGAAGATGAAGGTGAACGATTCTAAAATTATTAGTAGTCTGTGGAGTAATCAAGAAGTAGGGTGGTCTAGTAGTACTTCTGTTGGAAATTCTGGAGGTATTATCATATTATGGAATGAGGGTTCTATCAAGCCTATTTTCAAATCTAGAGGCGAAGGATATCTTGGTGTTAAATTGTCATGGAAGAATGATGTTTTCTATGTTGTTATTATTTATTATGTGTGGTATTCATCAGAAATACAAATTTTAGAGTGATCTAATTCAAGTCAAGAGGAAGTTGAATGATGATCTTTGGATTAAGGGAGGAGATTTTAATGTGGTTTCTGATCCTCCAGAGAGAAATGGGCATGTTATTCTCAGCAGAAATACAGAGAAGAGGGAGTTCAAGGATTTTATCAATGAGCTAAACTTGATTGATCTTCTGGTGTTTGGTAATAGATTTTCTTGGTTCAATAGTGATGGTAAAGCCATAAGTATATTAGATAGGTTCTTGGTGGATGTTTCAATCATTGATAGATAGGGTATGGTGGGGAAAATTATCAGTAAAAGGAACATCTTGGATCATTTCCCGATTTGGGTGAAGACTAATGTGATAAATTGGGGGCCTAAATCGTTTAAAAACTAACGACTGTTGGTTTGAAAACAAACAATTTCTTAGTTTTATGGAGAATGAGAGGAAGGAGTCAATAGTTGTAGGAAGGAGTGATTATATTATCAAAGAAAAGTTGAAGAGGTTAAAGAAAAGTTTTAGGGGATAGAATAAACATATCTTTGGTTGTCATGATCTTAAGGTAGAGGAAGAAGTGAATTGTATGAATGATATCGATAGGCAACTATTTCTTAGTACTAGGAGTGATGTTAATGAGTTGGTTGAAAAAAGGTTTGTTGCTTGCCAATCTATGTGGAGGAATCTTTACATCAACGACAATATGCTTCTCCAAAAAGCTAGAATAAAGTGGAATCGGGATGGCGATTTGAATTTGAAATACTTTTATAGTTTAATCAAGGGGAGAGCTAGAGGGAAATTCATTGGCTTGGTTGAAACGGAGAATGATGTGGTGGATTTTGTTGAAGACATTAAAGAAGCTGTTAGAAACTTTTACAAAGACAAATTCTCAAAATCTGAAGTTAGCAAACCCTTGCTCTACGTCGTAACCAAGAAAGAAACTTTCAATTATATCTTTTCAATAGTCAAACTTTTCACCTTCAAAGACTGGCAGTCTGACATTATAGTGATCTTTCTCTTCTGGAATAGGATTAGCATTAGCTGTATCCATGATATCTCACACAAATACTGGACCGGTACTGAACACGGTAAAGTGTTGATATAACTTATCATAATCAGAACTGGAGCTCTGATGCCAATTGAAGGTGTGAGAAAACACAAGAAATGGGGGTTTGAAATAGGTTTTCAAAAATGAAAGTTTTTTGTGAAATTCAAACAAAGATCACAAAGATACTAACAAGAGAGAAAGACACATGATATATCCTGGTTCACTTGAAAACTATCAAGCTAATCCAGTTCACCCGCCAAGGTAATTTGGCCTTATACACAAGGACTTAATCCACTATAATCAACTGATTACAATTTTCATTAGCAATTGCTGATGACTAACAACAAAGACTAATTGTCTCTTCTTAAGGATTCTGACCTAACTGGTCCATTAAGGAATTACAAACAACTATTTGAAAAATAAATGTTTACGAAGAATTGCTTCTACACAAGCAGATATAAACACTGTGAATATCACAAGTGACTTAAAGAAATTTTACACAGTATGAATATATCAATGTTGTGTTTCACTGTTTGCTTGCTTGCTTTGTTATCGTTGCATGCATTTTTCTTCAAGTGGTCAAGTCCTTATATAGCCAGTAAAAGATCCGTTGGAGGGCACATCAGAAATATCCTTGAGTGAGCTGGCGACTTGAAAAAACGTCCTTACGCAGGGATGAAAATCATACACAAAAATTATCCATTGTACCACCAAATCATAGTAGTGGAAAGGTAGTGGAATGGACCGTTTTGATACATACTATGTATTATTTTCCCTCGTAAACTTTTGATCTTATCTTCTGTACATCAGAGGCTTCTGAATAGAGATGTTTGAAGCACGCGTACAAGAATTTTTCACTGGGTCTTCAGAGTCTCGAGTCTTCAGAACTTGTTCACCAGAACCTTGTCTTCGGAACTTTTAACACTCAGTCTTCAGAATCCTTGGTCTTCAGAAACTTGAGTCTTCAGAGTCTTCAGAACTTCGTTCAGCAGAACCTTGTCTTCAGTGTCTTCAGCACTTAATCTTCAGAAGCTAAAAAGCCTTCAGAAGTAAATCATCAAAGTCACGCTCGGAGGCAAAAACCAGGAGAACATTGCAGCAGCAAAATATTGTCTTCTTAGAATCAGACTTGCTTCTTTGGCGCAGAAGCGGCTTTTGGTTAAACCAGATTGTCATTATATATGGTCTCTATCAGAGTCAGAACCTGTTTGTTAAAACTTTAGAATAACAAATGTTTGAATATCAAAATTGTTCTCACACAAATACTACTTTGTTATTATCAAAATTTAGAGATAATGAGCGGAACCAAATTTTGTTCTAACAACATTAACTTGTTCTGTTAACATGAATACCATAACATTAACTTTCACCATTACAACATCGGTCAACATACAAACCTAATCAACTATATCTTGTTTCATCATTGTTGTTCCAACAAATGCAAAGAATTTTACAAATAACAAAATCCAGGTAATCTTCAACTGTTTCTTCAAGATCTTCACCTTCATCTTCATTTCGTCCTCCTTTATTTTTTTGGGTGTTAACCATATCCTTCTCCTCATTCAAGTTCTTTAACAGTGAAAAAATTATCTCTTTTGTCCTAAGATTCATTTCTTCATCCAATCAAGCAAAGTGAGTGCATTTTTTGTATCCTTGGATCTGTTAACACCACCAGAGAGTTAATTGAGTGCAGAAATTAAATTTTTTTGTAAGCCAGTTGAAGATTTATGATTATCTTATACATCCCACAACCATAGAAACAACGATCTGGGTTCGCATTCGTCCATGTCGTCATCAACGCAGTATCAAGATCACATTTGCATACATATCTCGAACGACTTGAGGTCCTGTTTCCATGATTACAAAATAAATAGATTTAATATTAACTTGAAAAGACGGAGTACGAAAACGAATAACACTCGTACAAGAAAGAAGAAGACGAAAAACAATTATGAAAAAAAGGAAGACGAAGACAAACTTTAGTTCTGATGATTTTTATAACTAACATCCATAATTTTTAAACAATTATAATAATGTTAATTTAATTAAAATATGATTTAGGTTTTTTTTAATGTAAATAGTATTTGATGTATACATATTAAAAAACAAGACACTTCATTATAATTGAATAATGTTAATTTAATTAAAATATGATTTAGGTTTTTCTTTTTAAATGTAAATAATATTTGATGTATACATATTAAAAAAACAAGACACTTCATTATAATTGAATAAGGACCGAGTAAATTCAAAATGAATTTAACTTGAAAAGACTAAATTCGCTTAAACCAAAATCATTAAATATCAGATCCAAAATCATTAAATATCAGGTCCCGCCATTGAAGATGCTCTTCCATATTATTTTCTTAATTATCTACTATATTAATGGTTGAGTTGAAAACTTTAGAAATATATTTTAAATGATTATACAATTATAGTTAACGAATTTAAATTTGATTAAATATTTAAAAAGTAATTTAAAATTTAAGTTTATATAAATGTAAATTTAAAATTAGTTAAACATTTTAAGTGATTTTATATGTACAACATTTGCGATTTTAACTTCCGCTTCCCAAAATATCATTTTAACTACTTTGAGTGTTTGCATCTCCTGCGCCAGATTTTTTTTACATCTATATCGAACAGAATAAACCTTATTATTTCAATATCAATACCTGTTTTTTTCCACCAAATATGTAAGTCTTAATGTACCCATTTTGAGGGTATGCCTCACTTTCCAGTGAAAAGTCCACTGGAGATAATGCCCTCCCCCCGTTTTGATTCGTAACCTATGCCTTATATTCCAGACTGATAGAAACACCCACCAGGCTACCACACATGATATAACACACAACTTCTACTTTATCCAATTTTAAGGGAAACAGTAATGACATCGAAGGTGCAATTGCATTATTCAAACAGACCACTGTTCATTAAGTTAATCATGAGAACAGAATTATACGAGTACGGCACAGCAAACTACAATCTTAAGCCACTATTAGGACCCATAGACCAGAACAAACATTAAAAAGACCACAACGCTATCTCCCAATACTTAAAATCCACCACGAAGACGCAATACAAGATGAAGAGTAGACTCTTTCTGAATGTTGTAGTCAGCAAGGGTCCTTCCATCCTCCAATTGCTTCCCAGCAAATATCAACCTCTGCTGATCTGGTGGGATTCCCTCCTTGTCCTGAATTTTTGCCTTCACATTATCAATTGTGTCGGAACTTTCTACCTCCAAAGTAATGGTCTTTCCAGTCAAAGTCTTCACAAAGATTTGCATACCTCCCCTCAAACGAAGGACAAGATGAAGGGTGGATTCCTTCTGGATATTGTAATCAGCCAAGGTTCGGCCATCTTCGAGTTGTTTTCCAGCAAAAATCAACCTTTGCTGATCTGGAGGAATACCCTCCTTATCTTGTATCTTAGCCTTCACATTGTCAATTGTGTCTGAGCTCTCCACCTCCAAAGTAATTGTCTTGCCGGTAAGGGTTTTCACAAAAATCTGCATACCACCGCGAAGTCTCAAAACAAGATGAAGAGTTGACTCCTTCTGGATGTTGTAATCAGCCAGGGTTCTTCCATCTTCGAGCTGCTTTCCAGCAAAAATCAACCTTTGCTGATCTGGTGGAATACCCTCTTTGTCCTGTATCTTGGACTTGACATTGTCTACGGTGTCAGAACTCTCCACCTCGAGGGTGATGGTCTTTCCTGTGAGGGTCTTGACAAAGATTTGCATACCACCACGGAGACGGAGCACCAGGTGGAGGGTAGATTCTTTCTGGATGTTGTAATCTGCTAAGGTTCTGCCATCTTCAAGCTGTTTACCAGCAAATATGAGCCTCTGCTGATCTGGTGGGATACCCTCTTTATCCTGAATCTTGGCTTTGACATTGTCAATAGTATCAGAGCTCTCCACCTCGAGGGTAATGGTCTTTCCTGTGAGAGTCTTCACAAAGATCTGCATCCCACCACGGAGACGGAGCACCAAATGAAGAGTTGATTCCTTCTGTATGTTGTAATCAGCAAGTGTACGTCCATCCTCTAGTTGTTTGCCAGCAAAAATGAGACGCTGCTGGTCTGGTGGGATCCCTTCCTTGTCTTGAATCTTGGCCTTAACATTGTCTATGGTATCTGAACTCTCAACTTCGAGGGTAATAGTCTTGCCGGTGAGGGTCTTAACAAAGATTTGCATCTAAGTTATCCAAAACAAACAAAAACAAATAAATCAATCATCAATTACTATGAACGTATTATATGTAACAGAGCACTGAAAACACGAGATCAGCTAAATTAATGAAATCTATTTACAGGAAACAACAAAACTTACTTAACAATCAATAGATTAGGCAACAATCATGGATACAAGATTACAATTTTATAAAAAGTATCCAATCAATTAATCAATAGATTAAATACACATGGACTAATCTAATTAAAAGAAACTTTAGAATCATACCATACATAATCCAGATCTGACAATTTCAACATGATTAATCAAATAAACGGTTCAATTCAGAGTAACTTCCATCGCATGAAATAGAAATTGAACCGATCGAATTACCAATTAAAAAGATAACACAAAACCCTAATCGATGTCTAAAAGCCTATATCAAATTCAAATTCAAAGTTGACAAAGATCGATAAAATAATAGCTAATGATAATAATCTATGCGTTAATTAAGACGCGAAGAAAAGTAGATGATACCTTGAAACGATTTTGTGTGTGATAAAACTATGAGAAGAAAATTATGAATCTCTTTTTTCCTACCAGAAATGAATAGGTGTTTGTTTGGGATAAAACTATGAGGAAATTGCTATTTCGGATATGGTTTTATAGCAAAAAACGGATCAATAGGAGGTTTCAGCAACTGCAGGTCACCAATAGAAAAGTTACACGTGGATAAAAATGAAGTGTCAACCCTTGCAATACGGCAACGTTTGGCATCAAAGTCGTATTCGGCAACTGATGACTTGTCACGGAGTAGATGGTAGATGCATCTCCTTCCAACCACGTCTAGAATATGTTGGCCTAGTTTGTCTTCCACCGCCTCTAGAGATATCTTCTAATCAAAGTTTTCCTTTTTTAGAGTATATAAGTTAACAACAGAGACGTATGGCTCACCCAATACAGCTAAGATTAAGCCAATTTTTTTTAAAGTAGAAAAAGTCTAAATCTTTTTATAATTTTATTTAGTTAAATAGGACAAGCATCGGATCATAAAAACTTCTTTTAAATTATTAGATTGCCCTATTTTAATAAACATATTATTTTTTTATATTTTATTTGTGTTTTATATTAAAATACAAAAGTAAGATTTAAATATGTTAGAGAACTTGTAAAAATAAGCTGAAAAAATTTTATAAATAATGTCATAAGTTGTTTTCACAAGTTCTCATAAACAAATAATTTAAATTTTTTTTATAAATAATGTCATAAGTTGTTTTCACAAGTTCTCATAAACAAATAATCTTACCAAACCTATGTTTCTATGTAAATAAAAATTTAGTTTCATTGTATTTTTTATTATCTAGTCTATTTAAATATTAGTTGAATTATTTATTTACATATGTTCAAATGATATACGTTTTTTTAAATAGGCTAATCAGACCTTCGAATAAGTCAAGGTCAGGCTGAAAAATGAGTCTCTGATAGAGCATAGGTCTAGCTTAGACTTTTATTATTTTAGTAGGTCATACCCAAACTTGACAAAGTTTAACTCGGCTCAGTCTATTTCTACTCTGTCGCACCTCGAAAAATCACGGAGACATTTCGGAGAAACGCGACCCTCGCGCGAAAGGCGCGGAAATGCGGTTCGACAGAGTCGCCACCGAACTTTATTTTTTCCGAATAAACGGGAGAGGAAAATATCGAGAAAACCTCTTAAAAACGAAAGGATAGGAACAGGGTTGTCGCAACCATGTTCCGGGTTCGGGAGTCAGTTACGTGAGGGGAAGGTATTAGCAACCCTCACGTCCGTCGTACTCGACGGGAACCTCTTAAGGTAAATGTGGGGAGTGTTGTTTAGGTTTACTTGTTTTTTCTTGTTGTTAAAGGTAGAATTGGTAGGTTAAAAGACGCAAAGAAGAAATGGGTGGTTAGAGGATAGGGTGCTCGCCAAGGATTGGGGCCCTTGTGCCTACGTATGCTCATTCGGACGAGAATGAGAAATCAGAGCGTCGTAGTTCGACTACGGGAAAGGCTGGGGGGAAACGGAAGATGGAGGGAATTGTGCTCGCCAAGATCATCGCAATCTTGTGCCTACGTATCTTACATTCAAGAGTGAATGAAGAATCAGAGCGTTTGTAGTTCGTGGTAACAACCACGAAAGATGAGGTTGAAAAAGGGGTTGAAGTTTGAGTTTGAGACGAAAGGGTGACTGACAAGCAACCCAAGAGCGCGCCTCAAGAGCTTGTCACTCAAGAATTCAAGGAATGCGAGGTTCCAAGAACTCAGTTCTTTCGGGAATTGACTGAATAAGTTGAAGATAAGGAGTTGGATGTTTTGAAATCAAAAGAATGAATTAATAACAACTCAAGGGCGCGCCTCGAGAGTTTCTCATTCGAATATTCAAAGAATGCTAGATTCTAAGAACCCCTCTTTCGTAAGTTTAAAAAAAACGTATGTGAAAAGATCGAATCGAAAGATGGCATGCGAGGCCAAAAGGAAGTTGTTTTGAAGTAGCTCGACGACGTATCGAGGATTTGTTTGAAAATGAAACCGACTTGACGACGTGTCAAGGGTTAGGGTTGTGAGAAACGATATTGGTCCCTGAGGGTGCTTCCAATATCAAAACCACGAGGAATTGTGAATGTGTGTACAAAATGTCGATGGCTGCGAATGCGTACGAGCATTCGACTTAGGAGAATGTTTGAGAACGATTGAGTTTGAAAGAGTCGAAAGGTTGAGTGAATAACAACTCAAAGGGCGTGCCTCGAGAATTATTTACTCGGAGATTCAAGGAATGCTAGATTCCAAGAACCTCCTCTTTCTTTCGAAGTTTGAATCGAGGAGATATTTTGAAAATAATTTGAAGCGAAAATAGGGTATGAAGATAACTTGTGAATATGTGAAAAGAATACGATATTGAATTTGAAATTATGGGAGAAATGATGATTATTTGATAAATGAGACGTCGGCCTCACAACCAATTAATCGGGGTATTATCGAAATGCTCGATCTCGACGATATATTTTTCATTCGATTTAGACTTGGATGAACAATGGAAACATCACACGGAATGCTAGATTCTTACGATATTTCTTTGTTCAAAAGAGAGTATGTTTAAAGAGCGAAAAGTTGAACAAAACATTATTTAAGGTGTACACCTCAATAATATCCATTCGAAAACTCAAGAAGTGCTAGACTTCAAGAGTTTAATTTTTAGTAATTTAACTAAAAATGATTTGATTAAACAGGCTTTAAGAAATACTATTGCTTCAAAAAATTTCTCTTTAAAATAAAATAAATTACTTAATAAATAGAAGAATGGTTTCGACTTAATTTAAAAATATTGTTTGAATAAACAACAAAAGTATCACGTGGAATGCTAGACTCCAATGACATTTCCTTGTTTAAATAATTAAAGGGCGTATTTTGAAACAAAAAGTCGAGCGATATTATCCAAGGCGTGCGCCCCAATAATATTCATTCAAAATTCAAGAAGTGCTAGACTTCAAGAATTTAATTTTTCGTAATTGAGAAAAAAAAAATTGTAATAAAAAAAAATAAGTTGAACGGAGGTTAGCAAAATTATTAATTTTAAAGATGATTTAAATTTGAAAAAGGATATTTAAAACATAAATCAATAAACTCTAGATTTTATTTGTAAAATTGACTTAAAAAATAGATTATTGAATATTTGAATAAAAGATTTTATTGTTAGAAATAGATTGAACTAAGGTTAGAAAAAAAACTTTGAAAATGAGTTTGAAGCATTAAAGCCTAATTAAGAGAAAAAATTATAATAATTATTATATTTGGAAGGAGAGGGTGGCAGCAAAGTCAAAAAAAAAACATCAGAGTTGAGACAAAAAGAATGTTCCTAGGGTTGGAACACCGTAATCGTGATGTCAATAGCCAAGAGCTGAATCTAATAGCAAAACACTCAGAAACCAGAACCATCCATCTGCAAAACTTGATAATCAAAACAAATGGATCGAAACCTTAAGCCTTAATATGACCAATATAGAGGTGGAGAAAAAAAAACAGCAATGGAGAACAAATTGTTGGCACAAACATGGAGAAAATTAAAATAACCCACGGATGAAACACATCACCATGTTAATATACAACAGAATCAATCAATCCAGCCAAAACCCTTGCACATCGTAACAATGTCAACAACAACATCAACAGCGCGGTTTGCCGTAGTGATAAACTTAGAACAACTTTGTTCATCAACATAACAACATAATGGCGACAGCAAACATAAATTTGAACAAGAATTTCAAACGAAACAAAACTAATCTAAAAAAGTAATAAAGATTCAACAACAATAATGAAAAAACCAGTTATTTAAACAAATCCTAAACTTATGATATTCACAACAAGTTATGATGGCGGCGTGAAACTGTCGATTTGAAAATGTTACCGAAACATTGAATTTGTCGTTACTTGGAAGTGTTGCCATGAATTAAATCTTATGCCATTGTTGTGCTGAGTAATAGAGTCGTGCTTGCGTTGTGGTTATCTCAGAACACGTCGTCGTCGGAATTGAAAGTAACAGAGCTAGAGCTAACGTTGGAAACTTCTTGATGCTATGATGTTGCTCGACTGCTACTTGCTCATCAACCTATAAATCGCACCAGTTGGAGAAACAAAGAAATTGATGACATAACTAAACTTGTTACCTGTTGTCTCTCATTGGAAACGGTGTTTTCAAGATTAAGTTGAACATTGTTATCTCGACACCGAGCGGTCAATACAGCAACATCCTCTTGAGTCAACATTTCAAACTCAGATCTCTAAAGTTACCGACGCCGATTTCGAGCTTTGGCCTCATACGGATTGGGTTGTCATGACTATTGTTGTTGCTGGAATGTGAGAAGACCACTCTGAAGATGGAGGAACTTCTTGAAGAGTTGCTTCCTGTTTAAGCTTACGCTTTTGGTTGACTCCAGTTATGCGCCTATTGCTGTCATTTCGCTGTCGCACAAACTGAGCCAAGAAAGCCAGGACTCTGGACTGTTTTGGCAAGGAATGACATCATTTGTTGTTTTCATTTCTCCATTCCTTGAAGGCACTGAACCGTTGTTTGCAGCTGGTTATCCGTAGTTTGTTGCGGCTGTCTCTATAAAGCTACTATCATCCTTCTATTCCCACCGACAGAAATCGGAACCTGCATAACATGTACACTACAGCACAACACCAACCAAACGTCTTTCGCGAGTATGGCAGCAGTTAGGAATAACGATAGATAAGATAACATGATAACATAAACTCTTCACAATCAATTAGCAGAGAAACAACACAAACTTATTCATGGTGTATACACTCAAGCCATAACAAATGGGATATGAGATGAAAACACAAGAAAATGATAAATATGATTTCAATAGCCCAAACAGAGGCAAAAACAAACAATATCTACACAATTTATAAACCTGTTTACAATAACTCAATTAACAGTGAAAATGCAGTAAAAATGGACATAAAAAAAACACGAAAATAGCATAACATTATATCTTGGACCTGTTACCTAAACCACTGTTGAAATGGCTTCTTCCTCAACTACAAACAACGGTTGCGAAATCGCACAACCACGCCGCGTACGGTGATGACTTGTTGTCGGTATTGTGTCACTGTTGTTGAACCGTGCTGCTCAAAAAAGTGTCGTCGAATCGTGAGAGCTATGGTGACCGTACCAATCCATTTGTTGCTCACCGGAGCGTTGTGTTATTGTTGGTTTCAAACGTATTGTTGACGTCGCCTCCGGAGTTGATTTCGCCGATAGTGAGGGTGGTATGAAAGCTTGATTGGTGGCGGCGAGAGGCTTTGGAGAAGGTTAGAGTTGGGGTTAGCGGCAGAAATGGAAGGTAGGAGAAGGTGATGGGTTTTCTGTTAGGGCTTCTCGTTTTAGGATATGAATTGATGATGGTGAGAAGGGGAAAGGGAGTTCGAAAAAAAGGTTGAAGGAGATCGAGGGAGACGAGAGGATTATGAGAAAGGTTTTTGGGGCGGCGGCGCCGTTTTGAAGTTTTTTTTTTTAGGGATTTTTCTTTAGGGAAGGTGAACAGTGTTTTAGGGTTTTTTCTTCTTCTGATAATTCTCTCCGCCCCCCCCCCCCCCCCCCCCCCCCCCCCATTATATGCTGGTGCTTCTGGGCCTTCCACCGTTGGGCCATCCTCACTTCCATTTCCGTCTTTCTTCAAATTTTAATCCACTTTTTTTAATTTCTTTTTAATATCCTAATTACTTCTAAACATTAACAAATATGATATTTAAAAACTAGAATAATATATTAACAAATGTTTAATACATAAATATTAACAAGTATATAATTAATGAAGATTAACAATTATATACAAAACAAACTAAACAATATTAATTACTAGAAAAAAAAAATCATTAGCAACATTTAAAAAAGAAAAAAAAACGTTTAAGAAATTAAAAATAATAATAATAATATTCACATAAAAAAAACTTAGGCCACGTGTCGCGCTTTAATTGGTCAAGAAGAAAAAATTTGAAAAACGCCCAATTTCGGGTGGACACGTGTCTAAACGGCATGAAACAATAAATGCGAAAATATTTACGAAAGGGGTAGGACAAATTTAGGGTATGATATACTCCTACTCAAGAACAACCGATTTTTAAAAAATTAAAAATTAATTAATAATAATTAATTTATATTTAAATATGCTCATGTGAAAGAGAAATAAAAGAAATTAAGTTTAAAAATTAATTCTAGAAGGAACACCAAGAAATTAGATTAGAATTAACAATTTGTTATAAAATAAAAAGTTAATATGTATTTACCCCCGCTATTTAGGGGTCTTCTGATTTTTTCCTGTAATTTCTTTTATAAAAAAAACAACCTTACCACATGAAGATTTCTTTGAATTAAACCTTTTAATGATCATATTCACTTGAGGAGCTGGTGTGACAAGTGGGTGTTGACTGATTCTACAAATTGATTGTCACATGTACACAATGTTTGTCACATTAGTTGATCACTTATAATTGAGAATTTTACCCTTACTTTTCGTCCTTCACATTTGTCCTAAAATAGAAGACGTTGTTGTAGTGTTGAAGAGCTTGTAGTGAAAATGACAATGAAGAGATGACGATAGAGTTCTTGTTCTGGAAACGAGGCTTCATTTACAGGTAACTTTTCTTAGTTAAATTTCTCAATTTTGTAGTTGATCATGTTTAGTGTAGTTTTCCATCACGGTGGAGAGTTCATTATGGAGAAAACAATGTTTTATAGAGGTGGGGATAAAAGCACTTTCCATGAATAACATATTGAAAATGGGGTTTATATGAGGTGATGAATATAGTTCTTGATTAAGGTTATGAAAGAAACAAGTTTAGGGGGTATGGAGAAAACTTGAGGGTATAAGTGACTGTTATTTTGAAATTAACAAGGATCATCGTGTTAATGATGTTTCTACTTATGATGTTGGAAACTCCACTTAAGGTCATTTGTATGTTGAACACAATGTGAAGGACATCAAGGTCAAAGTTGTTGAGCTTCAATGCATTGATGTTACTGTTAGGAACGAATCAAGTGATGAAGATACAGATGAAAGTGATGATGATGCAAGAAATGTTAGGTTTGATCATAGTGAGGAGGATAAAACAACTGGATTGAATGATGGATTTGAAGTTGTTGAAGTTGACAGGTTCAAAGAAGGTTCAAACAGAGTTGACATAAATGGAAAGACACATAGGATTAAGATGTGTGGAAGTAAGACACCTATGAAAGAGAAGAAATTAACCCCAAAGAAGAAGATAAAGGTCAAGGTCAAGGTTATGTCACCTGCTAAGAAATCAAATGATGCTTCTGAAGAAAAAGACCATAAACCGAAGGATGATGGGGAAGACCAATATGTGAGTGATGAATTAGGTAGCTCAGACCTAGATGCTTCTGAAGATGAAAAGTTATCTAAATATGAAAAGTTTAGAAAAGAGCAACTTGGTAAAGAGTATGAATTCAATTTGGGTATGGAGTTTAATTCATTGATTGATTTCAAAGATGCCATAATTTAATGGTCAGTATTGAATGGAAGGAAAATTGCACTTGTCAAGAATGAAAGTAACAGGGTACAGGTAGAATGTAAGGGTAAATATGGTTTTTTGCCTCTATGCTCTAAATGTAAGGGTAAATGTAAGGGTAAATGTGATTTGGCACTTGTGCTAGGGTTTTGAACAACACAAGTGCCAAATCCAACTGGGTTGCAAAAGTTGTGGTTGATAAGATGAAAAAATGTGAGAAGGTTAGAATTGCTGACATCATGCAAGATATGAGGAATAATGGGAGGTAAAACATGTCTATAACACTCAATAATTTGTTGTTGATATAGGCAAAAAAAAATTGCACATGTAGGTTTTGGGATTTGGTAGGTATTCCTTGTAGACATGTACTTCATTTTCTTGTGTAATTAGTTAATATGGTCATGTACTTAATATTGTCATAATTGTCATTTGTAGAAAAAAAACACCTAGACACTATGCAAACAAAGCAAAAGTCACTACTGGTGTAGTTGAAGTACCTCTTGCAGCTAGTGCAGTTAAAATCCCCCTTGCAGTTGGTGCAGTTGAAGTGCCCCTTGCAACTGGTGTAGTTGAAGTACCCCTTGTAATATGTGGATCTGATGGAACTGTTGAGGATGGATATGGCATATTAACACAAGAAACTATTGCCTTGTTATGTTGTGATTAGTATGATGTGTTTAATTAGTATGACAGTTGGTACTATTATGTAATGACACTATTAGTAACATGTGCTATTATGTAATGATATTTTGAATGACAATTGCACAACAGGGGCTATTATATAATGATAATTTGGTTTGCTACAGGTGTTGTAATGATATTTTGATTTTGAACCAAAATCATATTCAAAAGTAATACTGCAATTGAACCAAACTCATATTGAAAAGTAATACTGCAATTGAACCAAAGTCATTTTATACCAAACTAAAATTGTGCTCAAACCCATTTCATTTTGAAAACTCAGTTTGAGACAAATTGATATTTTTACCATTGAAATCATTTAAATATACAAGTACAATAACATATACATTAAAAGACCAAAATGTAATGAATCAAAGTGATATTGAATCAAACTGATATTTGCTATTCATTCATTAAAATCTCAAACTGTTACAATGGAACAATTACTTCAAATTAAATACAAGTACAACAAGTACTTCAAACTATAATGAAACAACTACATCATATTGAATACAATAGTAAACAACACTCATGACACTATTAGTGCAACATTTAACCAATAGCTTTCATTTCTTTCATGTTGCAAATTCTTCTTGGTTTTTTCAAGCTTTTTTTAGCAAGACTCCTTGACATACTTCTTCCTAAACTCCTTTATGAATTCCTTGCCAAACTCTCTCAAGTAACCAATCATGTCTTCCCCTTATTTACAATCACCTGTTAAGTTATTGTCAACTGTCTTAATTCTAGATTTCCACTTAATTTCATCAAGCTCATCATCCCAGATAAACAAATCACAGCTAATCCATGTCTACATTTAAGAGCCAAAGGAAATGTGAATTTAGGGAAGAACGAAAAATAAGAAACCGTGTTACATGATTTCATGCATTTTGCCAATTCCTGCATCTCCAAATTTTCCTCTTGGGGTTTTTCGACGTATTTGAGACCTAAATCTTTATGACCTGATTTCAACCACATCTAGTCATATGTCTTCCATTTGAAGTACCCATTGAGGATGATTTTTTGTATGCCATTTGCAACCCCTAATACCCGTGAACGAAGAAGGTAGAATATGACCTAGGTTATGCATGAACGAAGAAGGTAGAATATGACCTAGGTTATGCGTGAACGAAGAAGGTAGAAGATGAATTAGGTCACCTGATGTGGAAAACATTTGGTACATGTGGCAATCAATTTGTAGATTCAACCAACACTCACTTGCCACATCAGCTCCTCAAGTGAATCTGGCCACTAAAAGGTTTAACTCAAGGGAATCTTCATGTGGAAAGGTTGTTTTTTATTTTAAAAAAACTTTTACGGGGGGAAACCAGAAGATCCCTAAATGTCAGGGGTAAATACCTATTAACCCTAAAATAAAAGAGAAAGACGAACAAGTTTTTGATAGAAAAATGAGAAGATATGTATTATATTTTATATTTATGTAACATAGATTAGTCTTTTTTATAGAATATCATATCATGTCTTATATTAAATTATTGAGAGGAAATCATCCATTATTTATAATATATTAGGAAACAATAATCCATTATTCATAACACCCCTACATGTTTGTTTAAGATATATCTCATTAAAATCTTACTAGAAAAAATCCATGAAAAATATATATTGAAGGAAAAAGAATACAATATCATTTTAAGATAAATTTATTTCTCCCCCTCGGCTGAACGATCATTTCTTCGATGATGAATACCAATTGTACTATTTGGTTAAAAATTCTACTTTGGAGTAACTTGGTGAAAAGTTCTGCAAGATTATCACATGAACAATTTTGTTGGATGATTATATCACCACTCTTCTGAAGATTATTAGTGAAAGAAAATTTTGGAGATATGTGTTTTGTTTGATCTTCTTTAATGTAATCATCTTTCAATTGAGTGATACATGCCGTATTATTTTCATTTATCGTTATTATATTTATTTTTCCAGAAGACAAACCACAAGTCTGCTTTATATGTTGAATTAGGGATCTCAACCAAACATATTCTCTACTTGCCTCTGGTAGTGATGAAAGTTCTGCATGATTAGATGAAGTTGTTGTCATAATTTGTTTCATAGATTTCCATGTAATTTTTTTACCATCATAAGCAAAAAATATCATGTTTGTGATATATCATTGTGAGGATCTGATAAGTAACTTGCATTTGCATAACCTGTTAATTCGAATTTGGATACTTTGGAATAAAACAAACTTATGTCCATTGTAACCCTAAGATGACAAAGAATATGTTTGGCTTTGTTCCAATGTCTTCGTGTAAGAGAAGAATTATATCTTGCTAATCGAATCACATAAGTTGATATATCACACATGTATAATTATCAAGATACATCAGTGCTTGAATTACACTAAGATATGGTATTTCATGAGCAATTAGTTTTTCACCATTTTCTCGAGGTCCAAAAGGATCTTCTACAAATTTGATGATCTAACAATCATTGAGATAGTCAACAAATGAGATTTGTCTATATAGAAATATTTTAACATTTTTCTATATAATCTTCTTGGTGTACAAAAGTTATTGTCACACTCTAAATTTTACCCTTAGATTATTAGGTTCTTTTCGCATCTCATCTCATTCTGCATCGCATTTTAACTGACCGCTAACCAGTTTGTCCAGTTTGTTGGTTTTATTTGCAGGAAAATCACGATGTGTGCGATTTAATCTATGAAGGGCAAAAGGGACTTGTTTGAACTCAGCAGTTACGTCAGATTTAAATCCTGCAAGATGATTAATTGTCGAATTCGGGGTTTGAAATGTCAAAGCTTAATCAGATAATTTTAATTGGATGAAGTTAATCAGACGAATTTATTAGATGAGTTTTATCAGAGGAGTTTAGTCGTTTGAATTTAATCGGATGATTTTGATCGGTGAAACGTAATCAAGCGAATTTAGTTGCTTGAGTGTGAGCGGGTGAATTTACGCGGAGAAATTTTATTAGGAATTAAATTCAATTTAGTAAGAAAAATGAAATTTATTTATTTAAATTCTATGTTTTTTTTATTACAATGTGCAAAGACAATTACAATTCCAAATTAATTTCTAATTATTTTCCTAAAAAGCCTAATTGTCTTCGTGTCCAATTCTTCAACTTTCGACTTTTCGGACCCGACAATAATCTGTCCAGTTTGTTTTCAAGAGAGAGAAAAAGTGATTTTTTTGAAAAAGTGCTTTTTGAAAAAGTGTTTATGTGGGAAAAGTGATTTTTCTTGGTTTTAGCCAAACAAGACTTAAGACATCCAAAATCCATAGAACCAAAGTGGATATCCAGATCCATCAACGAAAAATGGATATACAACTTCAGAAATAACTTTCCCAAAATCCTTGCGACCAAACAGAGTCAAAGCCAGCAGAAACAATTTTTCCAAAATTTTAGCAAAACAAGGTCAAAGAAATCAACAAACCAGCCATGAAAATTGCAACAACCAGCATGTCCAGGCCCAAGCAAACAAGTATTATATAAACAGCAGCCTCACCATCAGTTCATGCCTCACCATCAGTTCATCATAAAAAAGGAAATCCAGAAGGGGAAGAAAAAGGGAAGTTCAATCAGCAGAAAAATAAGGAAAAAGAGGTGAAAAAGAACCAACTAAAATCGCTTTGAACCTCGTGAAAAAGGTGAACAATTTTGATACTAACAGGTTTTTTTTCGTTTACTTTGTGCTTTCAGAACCCTACCGGGAAGAGCAGGAATGGTGGGAGAAATGAACGAAAAGTTTCAAAAGAACAACAATGGAGAAGTTGCGCCGCCCCCTCCCCATTTTTATTTCAATTGCTTTATATTTTTTTTTCTTTTTCTTTATTTCATTGTTTTATTATTATTATTAGTATTATTTTATATTTTTATAGTTTAATAAAATTAGATTCATTAAAACCATTCATACATTTTTATTTTAACTTTATATTTTGGTTTAATTAGGTGGATAAAACCTTTCATAAAGTTAAAACCTTTTTTATTTTACAATTTAGTTTAATTAGGTTAAATTAAAACCTTTCTTAAGTTAAAATCTTTTTTTTTTATAAATTAAAACCTTTCTTAAACTAAATCTCCTTTTTTGAAGATGAAAGTCTTTGTTTTTATTTAAAAAATCAAAACTCTTTGTTAAAATTAAAACCCTTTTTTAAAAACATTTTCTTAAAGTTAACTAGAAACCTTTTTTTTAAAGTTGATTAGAACATTTCTTTAGAATTCAACATTCCTCAATTGAAAAATCTTTTTTAAAAAAAATAAATTTTTTATTAATCCATTAAAATTAGGCAAAATTAAAAATAAACATTTTAAATTCAAACTCTTTTTTTGTAAATTCCTCATTTAGTTTAAATCCCTTTCCTAAAATCATCTAACGTTGCGCTTTCAATTTTACATTAAACCTTATCGGTTATTCTCGTATAATTTTTATCTCGGTCCATTCATTTCTTTCTCAGTTGTACTGTTATAATACTTCATTTTTCATATTTCATTTTATGGTTGTAATTTACGCGAGGATATTGTCGCTTTGCAATTCCCTTACTTTCCGCATTTTATTTTCTTTGGGTTGTAATTTATGCGAGGATATTGTCATAATTAATGTGCAATTCCTTTACCGTTTTCGTACCTTTCCCGTATTTTCGTACTGCCGCTTAATCGTATTTTCATTATTTTATTTATCGTTAAATCCCTTTCGAAGGAATAGGTC
The DNA here is from genome assembly GCA_963859935.3 of Lathyrus sativus. NCBI lineage: Eukaryota > Viridiplantae > Streptophyta > Magnoliopsida > Fabales > Fabaceae > Lathyrus > Lathyrus sativus. The sequence continues at coordinate 583,160,136 of OZ012741.1, read as the reverse complement.
TAGTCGTTTGAACGTCGCGTCAATAGTCCTTTACCTTTGACTTTTTCACCGCTCAAACCCTAATTGCATAGGCGTCCCCGCCGCGGACCGAATTACCCTTTACCCTAGCATTAGGTTAAGGAGTCGCCGCACTCCGTTTTAGGTTTCCCACCGTGGAATACCTAATTTTACCCTTTTTAATTCAACTCTTTACAACGTAGAGATTGGAGTTGCCGCACTCCACGTAAGCGCTTCCTTAAGAACGCTTATTCCCTATTGAAACCTTGACCACAGTCAAGAAGTTTCTAACCTCCTTTTCGAGGGGAACTACGATTACTTTGATTCCATTCCATACATCGGATACGTAGGTACAAGATGCGAATCTTGACGAGTAAACTTAGGACTAACCCTTAGGTCTCTCTTTCACCTTTAACCCTTAACATATACCCTAAAGCAGATAATCAAGCAAAATAGTAAACTTTAAACAAGAGGTTCTTGTAGAGTACTACAGAAGTTTAGGGTGCTAATACATTCCCTAGGCTTAACCAACACCTTACCTAGATCTCTCGTCGCATTGTTTACAATGCAAAAAGTAGGTTTTTCCTTTCTTTGACCTTTCCTTCGGATAAATCAAAGACCGGTTGTGAATTAAAGATTTGCGATTCAAATTAATTAATAATTTGATATCTTATTCTCACCGCAACAGTTATATTCTCCAAATGTTCAATTAGTAATCTTAGACAAAACTTTGTCTTTCCCAAGTTCTTTATCTAAAATTGTTTCTTTAGGGGATTTATAGCTTTTGGAATCTCTTCAGGAGTTGCAATAATATTTATGCCATCCACATATACAACTATTATAGCAAATTCTTTTCAAGATATTTCCATAAAAGTTCAATGTAGATGGAGTTATTTATATATCTTTCCCTTATCAAATATCCACTGAGACGATTATACCACATGTGTCCATATTATTTAAACCTATATAAAGACTTGTTCAATTTAATTGAATAAATTTCTCGAGATCCAAAATTATGTATCTCTGATATATTAAACCCTTTAGAGAGTTTCATGTAAATTTCACTATCAAGTGGGCCATATAAATAAGTTGTTATCACATCCATCATGTTCAAATTAAGCCCTTCATGTGCTACAAGGCTAATTATATATCAAAAATTGAATTGCATCCACTACAGGCGGATATGTTTCATCAAAATCAATCTTAGGTCTTTGAAAAAGTTATTAAGCAAAAGCTCAAGCTTTGTATCTCACAATTTCACCATTCTTATTTTACTTTTTCACAAAAACTCATTTAAATCCAATTGGGTTCAGATCTTGAGGTGTCCAGACTATAGGTCCAAAAGCGAGTCACTTGTAAGGTGATTTTATTTCTTCTTTAATTTGGGTATGTTCATCTTGCCAATTCTCACTTTGTCTACAATCTTTGATAGATTTTGATTCATGACCCTCATTATCATTTATCATCTTTAGCGCTATATTGTATATAAAGACACTGTCCATATTGGATTTATTTTTGTTCTATCATATTCCATTCATGACATGGTTTATGGAGATCTCGTTATTTTCATACACTTCAGGCACCTAGTTAGTTCTTCTAGAAGTCAAAGTGCTCCTAGAACTTTCATATCCTTACTTGGGTCATCTTTAACTTTATTTTTTTTAGGTAGAGGAATTTTAACAATGGAACCGACTTTCCTACCATGCTTCAAGCACAATTAGTGTAAAAATTAAAATAGGGAAAAGAGAAAGCGACTAGGGTTTCCATTAGAATGACAAAAAGTATAGAATACAAGGTTTATCAGGATAATATAGAGTAGAATATAAATAGACAATAATACCCTTAGCCCTATTATAATAAAATCACACTGCACACTATCCAACATCTCCCTTCAAATTTAAGATGTATGAAGCATTGAGAGTTTGTCAATCATGAAACAAAAACATTTAATGGAATGGGTTTATGTGAATAAATCACCAATCTGTGAAGTGGAAGAAACAAATGTCAAAGTAATGGCGTCATGTTCAAAGTGATGAGAGTGAGATGACAATAAATCTCGATGTATTTTGTACATTCACGAAAAATTAAGTTATGCGTAATTTGAATTTATTATTAAAATACGTAGGAGTCAGTCCAGAAAGAGAGACACACATATCAGAGAGTAAGCAACGCAACTAAACTATTCCAGCGGTGGTGGAAGTCATTGCACGATACTCTATTTTTGTAGAAGAGCGGGAGACAATGTCCTATTTTTTACTCTTCCAAGAGATGAGATAGTCTCCAAGAAAGATAGAAAGCCTTGTTGTAGACTTATGATCAGTAGGATCACCAGCCTAATCAGCATCAGAGTAAACACATAATGCTAAGGAAGAGCTTGGCGGGAACAAGAGACTTTGAAACTGTGTTCCTCATAGATAACAGAAAATACAAAGAATAGTTGTCCAATATATTATAGTAGGAGAAACAACAAACTCACTCACAACATGAACTACATATTGAAAGTTAGGTTAGGGATATAGTAAACATCAGATAAAGATAAGTTAGTTATGGAAATAAATCTTACATCTGCTACTGGAATAGGAGTACCATCAGCAGTCAAGACAAACATGTATGATGTAAGATTTAAACATACAAAAGAATTATGATCATATGATATATGATGTGATGCACCAGAATCCAAATGACAAGTTAGAGGAAGTCAAACCTTTAGCAAATGAGGCAGATATAGCATGTGCTGAGTGGCAAGAAACTTTTAAAATTGCTCGACAAGATCAAATACTTATGAAGTAGTCTCCGATGAGTGTACATGATCAATACCATAACCAGGAGGGATAAGAGCAACTATATAAGGAGCAACAGAAACAACAAGGGACGTTGGAGTCTTAAAATTCTTTCTCCCCAACTTCAACAATTTTGGACATTTTACTTTTCAATTCCCTTTTTCCTTGCAAAAAGAACATTCATCAATACTAACTCTTCCTTGTGGTTTTCCTTTGTTAAAAGGAGCATTAAAGACAAATGGAGGATGCAAGAGATTTCCCCTCCCATGATGCAAATGAGAGTGTGACTTCAGTCTTATTTCTTCTGCCAACGACTCATTAACTATTGAATCAACACTAGGAAGAGGAGTGTGATGCAAAATAGTCCCACGAAGCCCTTCAAAATCATCTCTATGAGCCATCAAAAATTGAACCAATCGTTGTTCTTCTCTAAGATCAATGTATGCTTTGAAAGGTCACAGTTAATCTGATTTAGTAAAGGTCAATTGATCCCACAAATTAGACATGGCCGAATAAAATTCCTGAATAGTCATATTGCTCTGCTTTAGGTCCGAATATCAATCTCTAGCTGATATTGTTTTGCAAAATTAGATGTGGCGTACAAATGTTTCAGATGATCCCAAACATCGTTAGCAGTATCATTTGTAAGTTGCATGCCTATCGACTGAGAAACAAAACTATTAATCAAAGTAAGAATCTTCGAATTATTAACCTCCCGTGTTTCTAAATCCTTCTCATACTTTCCATCCTTTTTATCAATAGAACTAAATGAAGTTCCATCAACATAACTCCATATTCTCTTTCCTTTCAAAAAAAAATTCATTACATAACTTCAATGAAAATAATTTTATCCATTCAATTGAGCACTAATAAATTGAAGAGAGTTATCTTTATCCAGCATTACAATTATTTGTGAGAAAATAATATTATTATGATTAAAAAATAATAATTCATTGTAGGCACAATTAAAGGTTTTATCACTAATAAATTAAGTATCCTTAATTTATAGCACAGTAAACACAATTCAAGGCTTCGAATAATTAGCTTGCAATAAGCACCCACATAGCAACCAAGGCACGTCGTAGTAACATAACAAAATCAGCCACGTCACAGTAACATAAGTAGCGTTACAGTAACATCAACAAACCAAAAATAAATAATTAAGCTTACGTGAATTTATACCAATAATAACAATGGCAAATAGAAGCGGAAGCCACAAAATATATGGCACAACCGAACCGAAAATAGGAATGCTCAAATAAATAGGTTATTTAAATTATCTATATTTATATTTGGTTATTAAAAATCGGTTAATTATTTTAATCAAATCTATATTTTGGATATATTATTAATATGTTTTAACCAAATTCATAATTTAAACATCTATATTCAAAATAAAAACCAAATTAATTAATTTTTTTATAAAAAAATTTGAAACAAAATTTTTTTTTCAAATAAAAACATATTTATTTTTTTGCAAAAAACGAATTTTTTTTTGAAGAAAATTGTTTTAAAAAAATATTTTTTCAGTAAATAAAAAAATACTGAAAATTAAAAAAAGTCTTTTTTAAATAAAAAAAATATTTTTTCCAAAAATTAAAAAAAAATTTTAAACATAAATATTTTTTAAATAAAAAATTCTTTAAAAAAATTCTTTAAAAACAAAATTAAATAAAAACTAATTATAAAATTGGTAATGGATATAACCGGTTAATAACTGGTTTATAACTATTTTACAAAAACGAAAACCGGTTATAACATATGAATTATTTATGGTTATGAATTAATTATGAAAATTAACCGTCCATGAGCATCCCTAACTGGAATTAACCTTACTCATTGACACGATGTAAACAATAAAAATAGTAAAAAGAGAAAGTGGCTAGGGTTTATGTTAAAATGACAAAAAAATATAGAATACAAGGTTTACCAAGCTATAATATATAGTAAAACATAAATAGACAATAATACCCTTAGCCCAATTATAATAAAAGACTATTAGACATTATCTAACGGTTATAACTTATTTGTAATATTAGGTTGTCTAATAGGAGAATCCATTTTGAGTGGAGTATTAGCCGCTGATAATTTTCTCCCTAAACTTTGCAAGTGAGTTGTGTTTTGAACTTCGAAAATCAAAATGATATTATAATACCTTAATTTAAATTGTTCATTTAAACTTCTTATTCACACTTTCAGTTTCTTATCCTCTTCTCCTAATATTGAGATAATTAATTTATCAATTGATAATTATCCAATTGGGCTTCAAACAAGTATCCAATTATTGTCCCAATCAAAATTTCTCTGGGATTTTTTATCTTTTATCTAAGAGTTTTTGAAATTAATGGTGAAAATCAAGCGTTGTATTTGGGACTCTAAAGACAATGGTCATACATTTAGCCATCTCAACGTTTGAGGTGATTCATTGTGATGCTATTTCTTGGTTAAAGAGAAAATCATTTCATTTCCCCTCCCTTGTTAGATTTCGTGTTTTCAATTTTTTTAATTATTTCTTTCTCTATTTAAACTCATGATGCACTCACTTGTCATACACTATGCAACTATTCTTCACAACCACATTTAAAATCTTTTATCTTCTAAACTCTCCCTTTCCAAATAACAATCTCAATAGGAAGTTGCTATGATGGAAGGCATCCCTAAGATTTCATTATCTACTCTGGTGGATAAGTTAAAAGTTCCTTGTGAATCAATTGTAGATTTTGAGAACTTGAAACTAATGTTAAATATAATTCATAGTGTAAACAGATTTGATATGATTAGATTTGATTTAAATATTTTGGGCCTTTTATGTTTTGGGCTTTTGTAAACCTAAAACTATAAATAGGATGCCTTGCTTTGTATTCAAATACAAAGCAACATAGAACAGATTTCACAGTTGTAGTGTTTAGCAAGTGAAAGTTCTATAAGCAATAAGAAATCCCACAGTTGTGGGTAACAATTTTCTCCAAATATTTTCTCTCTCATTCTTCTCTTTCTTGTTTGTTATTCTTCTTCTCTTCTGTTGTTCTTGATAATTACTTGTTATTACCATTACTATCATATTGTGGGTTTGTTCATCAATCTTGAGATCAAGATTGAAGGGAATTCTTCATAGGGTGTGAGGTGAATTTCCAACATCTGGTATCAGAGCCTTTGGTTCGAATAAAGGGAACGACTTACTTGCATCGAAAGTATCCCCATAAGTTGTGGGTTGAGTGTCTCGTTGAATAATGTCAACGGCGGTACAAGGGTGCAGTTGCACGGAAGTGTCTCGTGGTGACTTGAGCATTTATAAGTGAGAGAACCCATACACCTATCACCTTAAGGTTTTGGGTGAGTATGTGGTGTGTCTCTCACAAAGGTTGCTCTAAAAAAAGTCTCACTATGTTCAATGCTCCCTAGTTGAAAGTCTAACAGTGGTATCAGAGCTCCGGTTGAGAGATTCAAGGAAGGAAGATAGTGATGTCGATGAACTATCCAAACGACAACTTTCCGGCGACCCTGTCAATTCTCAAGAAAGACAATTATGAGAATTGGTGCAAGCAGATTAAGGTGATTTTCTGTTATCAAGATCTTTGGGATCTTGTGAAGGACGGAGTAACATCGCTTGGGGAGAACGCAACGGAGGCGGAAAAGGCTGCGCACAAAGAATTGAAGAAGAAGGATTATAAAGCACTCTTTATAATTCATCAGTGTGTTGATCCTAATAACTTTGAAAAGGTTAGTGATGTTGATTCAGCAAAAGAAGCATGGGAGATTCTTGAAAAGTCGTTTGGAGGGGCAGAGAAGGTGAAAGAGGTGAGGTTACAAACTCACAAGAGAACCTATGAGTTGCTTCAGATGGAAGACAACGAAAGCATTACAGATTTCTTCACCAGAGTTACAAAGTTGGTGAATCAAATCAAAGTATGTGGAGAAGCGCTGACGACGAAAGCAGTTGTCTCAAAAATCTTGAGATCGTTGGCTCCAAAATTCGACCACGTGGTAGTTGCCATAGAAGAGTCGAAAAATCTATCAGTGTTGACGAAGGAAGAGCTTCAAGGGACTCTTGAGTCTCATGAACAGATGATGGCTGATAGAGCTGCAAGAAAGTCGAAAGATATGGCTTTACAGGCGCAGTCAGAAAAGGAAAGAATTGGCAAAGGTAGCTGGAATGGCAACAAAGGAGGAAACCAGTCAAATTAGAAGAAAAATTGGAACCAAGGAAACCAAAGAGGTGGTGCTGCAGGTAAAGGAAGAGGCGGTGGTCGAAAGACAGACAAAAGTCACATTCAATGTTTCAATTGCCAGAAGTATGGTCATTGTGTTAGCGATTGTCCAGAAAGGAAGAGAAATCAAGAGGCTGATGCAAAGTTGGCGAAACATGAAGAAGAAGAAACGTTGCTAATGGTCACAACAAAAGATGAAGAAAGATTCCAAGATCAGTGGTACTTGGACTCAGGATGCTTATCACATATGACTGGAAGGAAAGATTGGTTTGTCAACATGAAGCCCTCGTCGAAGAACACGGTGAAGTTTGCAAATGACAACACTCTAGCAGCTGAAGGTGTTGGTGATGTTTTGATTATAAGGACAGGTGGCAAAAGGTCAATAATTTCCAATGTGTTGTACATACCAGGCATGAAGAGTAATTTGCTCAGTATAGGGCAACTTGTCGAAAAGAACTACAAGGTAGTTGTCGAAGACAAGATGATGAGATTTCCCAACGCAGGTGGTAGATTAATCTTGAAGGGTCCAATGTCTCAGAATAGGACCTTCAAGATTGGACTCAATGTGATGGAGCACAAATGTCTAGCAACTGCAGCCAGAAGAGATGAGTGGTTATGGCATTTTCGACTAGGTCATCTCAACTTTAATGACATTAGAGAACTGAAGAGAAGAAATATGGTTTCAGGATTACCAGAAATTGACATTCCAAGTGAAGTCTGTGAGGAGCGTGTTCAATCGAAACAACACAAGAATAGCTTCAGCAAGGATGCAGGAAGGAAGTCGAAGGCAATACTTGAAGTCATATACTCTGATGTATGTGGTCCAATCCAGGTGGATTCGATTGGTGGCAATAGATACTTTGTCACGTTTATAGATGATTACAGTCGAAAGCTGTGGACTTACCTCATTAAGAAGAAAAGTGATGTGATTGAGGTGTTTTCCAGATTCAAGTCCATGGTCGAAAGACAGAGTGGCCGAAAGCTTAAAATTCTGAGGACTGATGGTGGTGGAGAGTATGTTTCGAAAGAGTTCGATACACTATGTGTAAAAGAAGGGATTGTGCATGAGGTGGTGCCACCTTACACTCCACAGCAAAATGGGATTGCAGAACGCAAGAACATAACCATCATGAATATGGTGAGAAGTATGTTGAATGGAAAACATCTACCTAAAGAATTATGGGGAGAAGCAATTTCGACAGCAACATATATATTGAACAGATGTCCGACGAAGAAGCTTGAAGGAATCACACCAGAAGAATGTTAGTCTGGTGTCAAGCCTAGTCTCAGTCACTTGAAGATGTTTGGATCTATAGCACATAGACATGTGCCAGATCAGTTGAGAAGGAAGCTTGATGATAAGTCGAATCAGATGATCTTGATAGGATATCATTCGACAGGAGGTTACAAGTTGTTAGACCTAGTGAATAAGCAGGTAGTGATCAGCAGGGACGTGATCATAGATGAACTTAAAGAATGGGATTGGAATGAGAATGCCAAGAAGGATTCAATGAGAATCTCTTGTGAAGAACCAACCACTGAAGTCGAAATAGAAGTTCGACAGGAACCAGTTGCAGATGAAGCAGGTTCAAGTAGACCTCGACGAACAAGACACATGCCTGCAGGGTTGCAAGAATGTGTAATTACATCAGATGATGTAGTCGATGAGGAAGGTGAGCTTGTACATTATGCTTTCTACGCAGATGTCGAACCAGACAATGCAGCTAAGGCATTGAAAGATTCGAAGTGGATGAAAGCAATGATTGAAGAGATGGAGTCCATCAAAGTCAATGATACCTGGTCACTTGTCGAATTGCCGCAAGGCAAGAAGGCAATTGATGTGAAATGGGTTTACAAGGTGAAGGTAAATCCTAAAGGAGAAGTAACTCGACACAAGGCGAGACTTGTGGCGAAAGGATTTCTTCAGAAGGAAGGAATCGACTTCGATGAAGTATTCGCACCTGTTGCTAGAATCGAAACAATCAGGTTGATTGTTGGTCTAGCAAATATGAACAACTGGCACACATGTCAGATGGACGTGAAGTGTGCATTCCTTAATGGCCCCTTAGACGAAGAAGTTTATGTTGCACAACCAGCTGGGTTTGTGAAACAAGGTGAAGAATCCAATAGCTCATGGTCGAAGCAAGCAAATCGAAATGAGGTTCCATTATATTCGAGAGCAGGTAGCAGAAGGGAAGATGAAGTTGGAACACTGCAGAATTGAGAACCAGATTACAGATATCATGACGAAGGGAGTGCAGGTCGAAGCCTTCAGAAGACTAAGAGCCATGATGAATGTAGACAGTTTAGACACAATGAATTAGGTGGTGTGTTAAATATAATTCATAGTGTAAACAGATTTGATATGATTAGATTTGATTTGAATATTTTGGGCCTTTTATGTTTTGGGCTTTTGTAAACCTAAAACTATAAATAGGGTGCCTTGCTTTGTATTCAAATACAAAGCAACATAGAACAGATTTCACAGTTGCAGTGTTTAGCAAGTGAAAGTTCTATAAGCAATAAGAAATCCCACAGTTGTGGGTAACAATTTTCTCCAAATATTTTCTCTCTCATTCTTCTCTTTCTTGTTTGTTATTCTTCTTCTCTTCTGTTGTTCTTGATAATTACTTGTTATTACCATTACTATCATATTGTGGGTTTGTTCATCAATCTTGAGATCAAGATTGAAGGAAATTCTTCATAGGGTGTGAGGTGAATTTCCAACAACTAAATGGGTATGTTCTCACGGGCGATGTTGCAATCCAAATATGGGAAGTTTACTTTAACATATTGAAAGGTCATGTGTCAATCCTACTAAAAGCAATGCATTATGGGATTGATTCATGGATTGGTCCAATTCTTTCCTCTGAGGTTGATATGGGAAAATTCACAGTCATACTAAATTGTTGTTCTGAATTATTTAGAGATACTGATAAGTTCCCAACTAGGACTAAGTTTTTGGAGCTCCCTGCACCAGATTAGAATGAAATAGTCACCTCTATTGTTCAGAACGTATCCGCTCTGTTGGTACTCAAAATTTTTAGGATTCCTTTCTTTGAACAGAACTTGGTTTTTCCTTCTGAAGTTGTAGAAACTTCTAAAACAACACAGATTTTAGATTTTCACCATGAAATTGGAACAACTTTTAGAACTGCACAAAACTCAAAACCTCAACATGAATTTGGGACAACTTCTGGAAATGCTATTTCTAAACTCCATGCTTCTAAGGCTGAATGAGCTGAAGAAGAAGAAATAGGTTGTAAGGACCAGGCTGAATTTCCAAGATGAGACCAACAACTAGATTTAGAACATGTTAATCACCATTATGTCTAGACTTCCAACCCCACCATAAAGCTTTTTTTTTTCTGACTATGTGTTAACTTGTTTTTCAATTTATAAAAATTTTATTCTTCGTTTAACCTTATTTTTTTTAGTAATGACAAAGTGGAGAAAATATATGATTTTGATTCATGTTTATCCCAAGATATAAATTCTAAACATGTCTAGATTTATTGGATAATCTATTGTGAATCAAAATTTTTTAAATATTAAACTCAGAAGGAGTTTGCAAACCTCACTCTACGAAGTTAAGCTAAGATAATTTAATAGTCTAAAATTCAGGAGGAGCTTTTAAACCTAACTTTAATTGTTAGCAGATTATTTGATTTGTTAAGTCAAAATTATTCATCAAATTTATAATGTTTGTCATCCTAAAAAATGGAAGATTGTTGGAACATGTTTGGTTCTACAATAATCCTTGAGTTTTTATGATAACAAAGTATAAAAGAACAATTTTACTTTCTAATAATTTGTTGAGTGTGCAGGCTCTGAACAAGCTAAAAGCTAAGTAAAGTTATATTTGATCAAGTCAGAAGCTGAGTGAAGATGACTCTGAACAAACCAAGATGTTGCACGAAGTTGATTAAATCAGACTCTGAACTCTGATCTTAAAGAGACTCTGAATATGGAGACTCTGGACTCTGATAAAAGAGATTCTGAACATTATATATCATTAGTATCTTAACCCAAGTGATCACTTAAAGTCATTATGAAGTTAAGGTCATCTATAATTTTCATCATTCAACACTTCTAAAGTAGACGTGTCTGATGCACTTAGGTTCTTTCAAGCCTCATCTACTCATTAGATTTTGGAGTCTATTCTCAAGGCTTTGAACTATGAACATTTAAATCTCTCATATGCAAAAATAATGTTCTAGAGTGTTACAGTGAATTTATAGTCTATCTGAACAATACAAGTTAAGCTATAAGATTAAAAGAACTGTACTTCAAAAGACTATAAAAGATTTTCTACCAACTACCCATGATTTACGGCTGAACCTATCTACTCTACAACTGTGATGTACTATTGAAGAAGTTTCCAATCCTATCCTCCAACAGTCTTATTTTTTCTTCTATAAAGAAGTCAAAGGAACTGTGAAGAAAAAATGTGGATGATGATGAATGAATGAAGAAAAGCAAAAAGAAAGAGAAAGCTTGTGCGGATAACTTGAAAAAACTTCAGGATGAAGAAGTTTCAATAGAGAAGATCCTCATTAAGAAAGAATAAAATAAAAGAAACACTTTGAGCTTCATTTCCAATATTCCCTAGTGTAAACCTCAATTTCATTGTGTGTATTCTTGTTAGTAAGAAGCATCATTATAAACACAATTATCTTGATTAACGGTTGTTAATTTCCTTAAGAGAGTAGGTTTAGTCAGAATTTTCAATAAGTCATTGATGATTAGTCTTTGAGTTGTATTTCCTTGAGAGACTAGGGTATAGTCAGAATTCTCAATAAGTCTTAGATAGTTGATCTTTGAGTTGTATAATCAATTTGTTATCGGATTAAGTCCTTTTTAAAAAGGGAAAATCGCTCAGGCGAGTGAACTAGAAGTAGTTTTGTTAACAGCAAATCATGATAAAAATACTAGTGTTCTTCATCTTTGACTCATCTTTGTTGTTTGAGTTCTTGGGTGACAAAAAGTTTTAAATTTAAAAACTTAATTCAAACCGCGTTTCTTGTGTTTCTTGAACCTTTCACTAGTGGGTATTTTTTGTCCTTTTGTGAGTTTTCGATTGAAACTCGTTCTCCTTTTTTATTACTTGTGAAAAGCCTCGTTAGTGTGGTATAAATATTTTAGGTGTTTAGAATGACAGGATTCAAAAAGTTATGTTATGATTTAGCATGCGTAATCTAGTCTATTTGTGTAATCTTTAGTAGAGTCACAAAAACAATAAAAAAAAGGTGGAGAAAAATAGTATTTTATTGACTTACAATTGATTTTTTAGATTGGACGGACAAGAACTCTTGCACCTTTACGAATTAGCTTTAGAATTCTATAATAAGAGATGGAGTGTTTGCTCTAATTCAGAATGTGGTGGTGAATCACCTATACTATTTTTGTTGAAATCTGATTTATTAATGGTGGTTTTGATTAGTTTAAACTCTAACTTGAGAGTAGCGTGGTGGTTTTGTTTCTAAGATGTCTCCTCTTGTTTAAGACTCTGTGTTTTTATCGTGTATCTTGCTTTTGATCTTGTTTCTAGACATCTTGTGTGCTATGTGATTTTTTATTGTATTTTGATTTTCTTTCGTTCCATGAAAACAATTAATCGAGTACATTAAAAACATGTGTAAAAATATTTTATTTTTTTTAAATTATTTACAGAAACTAACAAGCAAAACATCGGACACATATTTGAATATGCAATTAGACACTTGAGTTAGATTCAGTTAAAATTGGTTCTCATCTCTATGTGAAATTTGCATAGTAGCAATTTTAAACCAAATTACATTAAATCAAATTAAAATAACTCACCTTATGCATAAATCCTTTCAATGAATTTAAAAGAAAAATCCAAAATTTTTTTCTCAGACGACAACCTTCACTTTTCATTCTTAAAGTTGTGGGTAGAATTTCGAAAAATCTTGGTTCAATTTTTGCCCCCGTTAAAACTAAATTTTAACATACATGAACCCAACAGTACCAGGTCTTATTGTATATCATACAGTGCCTGGTTTAAACCTTCTCCTTCCTATCTCTTGACTTGAAACCCCTTGGGTTTCTCTAAATATTTTGTGTAGCTCATGCAAATGATTATGAATTATTGCATTTTCTATGAAATAAAAAATCATGTAATGCATTATTGCATTTTCTATGATATTAGTAAAATCATATAATGCATCATTACTAGACTGAAGAGCTGTATCAATCCCCACTGCTTGGCATGTGATCCTTCCAATAAGGGTAATATATCGGCTTTAGAAAGTTTTTGTTATTGAAGTTTGAGCTTTTCATCAGACCAAACTACTGCCCTACAGATAGGACATATTTTTCCTTCCTGATGGTAAGACAATTTCAGGATAGTAATATAAAACTTCTACTTCCTAAATCTCATGGATAACCAATTTCAAAGTAGTCATGAAATCGGGGGAAATTTTTGAAGCCTCTGATGAAACAACCAAGATTAATTAATTTATACTACATAGGAAATTATCCACATTTCATTAGTAGGAAACTAGAACAGAATGATACTTAAATCAGATCAAACGATAGTTTTCAAGGATCACTATGGACCCAATACCCAAGTTCTAAAACATAAAAACCAAAGACATGTAGAACAGCCACATATTATAGGACAGATATGCAACATTCACGTACTTAAAATCCACCACGAAGGCGCAAAACAAGGTGAAGAGTAGACTCTTTCTGAATGTTGTAGTCAGCAAGGGTCCTTCCATCCTCCAATTGCTTCCCAGCAAATATCAACCTCTGCTGATCTGGTGGGATTCCTTCCTTGTCCTGTATTTTTGCCTTCACATTATCGATTGTGTCTGAACTTTCTACCTCCAACGTAATGGTCTTTCCTGTCAAAGTCTTAACGAAAATCTGCATGCCTCCCCTCAAACGAAGGACAAGGTGAAGGGTGGATTCTTTCTGGATATTGTAATCAGCCAAGGTTCGGCCATCTTCAAGCTGCTTTCCAGCAAAGATTAACCTTTGCTGGTCTGGTGGAATGCCCTCCTTGTCCTGTATCTTAGCCTTCACATTGTCAATTGTGTCTGAGCTCTCTACCTCCAACGTAATTGTCTTGCCAGTAAGGGTTTTCACAAAAATCTGCATACCACCGCGAAGTCTCAAAACAAGATGAAGAGTTGACTCCTTCTGGATGTTGTAATCAGCCAGGGTTCTTCCATCTTCGAGCTGCTTTCCAGCAAAAATCAACCTTTGCTGATCTGGTGGAATACCCTCTTTGTCCTGTATCTTGGCCTTCACATTGTCTATGGTGTCAGAACTCTCCACCTCGAGGGTGATGGTCTTTCCAGTAAGAGTCTTCACAAAGATTTGCATCCCACCACGGAGACGGAGCACCAAATGGAGAGTCGATTCCTTCTGTATATTGTAATCAGCAAGGGTACGCCCGTCCTCAAGTTGTTTGCCAGCAAAAATGAGACGCTGCTGGTCTGGAGGGATCCCTTCCTTGTCTTGAATCTTGGCCTTAACATTGTCTATGGTATCTGAACTCTCAACTTCGAGAGTGATGGTCTTGCCAGTGAGGGTCTTAACGAAGATTTGCATCTATCATATCCAAAACAAACAAAACGAAATGAATCAATCACCAATTATTGTTCAGTAAACAGACTACATGTTACAGAGGACTGAAATCACAAGATTACAATTTTATAGTTTCCAATCTATTAGTCAATAGAAATAAATATCCATGAACTAGTCTAATCTAATTACAGGAAATTTTAGAACCAAATAATATACAATTCAGACCAGACAAATTTTAGGCAGACCTGGTAAAAGATCTGAACGTCGTCTTTGAACAACACAAATTGAATTAATCATTTACACAGTTTTCAGAAGAATTTCCAGCACTTAAAGAAACAACAGTTGAAAAACTATGCTGACAAACCCAATTATCAATTAAATAGAAAACACAAAACACTAATAATCGAGGTCTAAAAACCTAAATCAAATTAAAAGTTGACGGATCGAAAGATCGATAACGATTAAACGATAATCGAAGTCTTAATGGGAAAGAAATGGGAAGATGATGATACCTTGAAACGGGGTTGTATGATATGTATGAATCTCTTTTCTTGCAACGAAATGGGAGCTTGTAGTTATGAGAAAATTGGTTTAACGGATGTGGTTTTATAGAGAAAAAATCAAAGGCGATTTTCATTACAGCACGGCAGCTTTGCCAATAAGATTCAGACACGTGGATATAGTGTGACCTGTAAGTAAACCACTATGATACGACAACGTTTGGTATAAGATCGTTTTCGGAAATTGATGAGATGTTAATTAATGCATCCTCTAACAAAAACACGTCTAGAATCTGGTGGCGGGTCTTTGCACCCTCTAGAGAGCTCTTCTGTCTTAAGTTTTCTGATTGTTTTTATTTTTATTTTTATAACTAGTGTAGATAAAATTCATGTACATTCTTCCGTTATTATTATAAATAATAATAAAAAAGTTAGATTTAAATAAATAGTTTATTTGGACATTATTATAAATTAGATATATCAATTATTTAATAAATTAAATATTTTTTTTTGTTATTTATAATAGTGATGGGAGAATGTATTCTTTAACGATAAATTGTTGAATGCACTAATCATATGTGAAGTTATGTTATTATACGAAAAATTATTGTAAATATAAGTATTCTTATTTACAAAAGTTTGATTATCATGTATTATCAAAGTAAAAAGATCCATATTAAGCTCAATTCGCTATAGAGCACCGAATAATGTATAGGAAAATGGGAGACTAAAGCGTGAAGACCGTTAGTGACACATAACATTTAACTTAAGCGCTCCCACAACCTCTTAGATGAAAGAATCACATGATTCTTTGACACGTCTCAAAAGACACTCGTTCTAAAGAATGTTGTAAGACTTATAAACACGAGTAGAGAAATCATCCTCTAATTGAGGCATCAACAACCTTTTAAGAGACATTCTGACACTTGTTTGGAGAGATTTAGACGTTCAGCCACCTAGTTTAAATTTGATAGTTTTCTCCATCATTTTGTATTAAATTGTGTGACTTGTGGGATAATATGATATCCAACTTTCGAATATATGTTAGAAACACTTCTCATTTTTTTTACTTACATTCCATAATCTCCATCTTACTTTTGCTTAAGAAAAACCATATGTTTCTAAGGCTCGTCTCGAAGTCTCCAATATATTACATCCCACCTTGTGTCTGCACACTAGTGGATACTCCTTCATAGATATCTTTGATATCTCGAATATAGGTGTTCATTATGTTCTAGGTCGGCCAAAGGCCCAAACGGTTAAGGCGCAAATCAACTCAAATCCAAGTCACTTGACCCAATGTATAAAAGCCATTTCACATGTACATTTTCTGATCACCATTTTTCACTGCAATCATCTTGAATCTTGAGGTGACTTAGATGTTAGAGTGCTAACCTTGCGAGTCCACCTCGTGTCACCGTATCGGAGATCAGCAACACCAGTTCATGGCTCCTCACCACCTATTTCAACTATTTTTGGTTCCATATTGGAATAATGGGGCCGCCTGTGGGAATCGGCTTCTGATTCATATGTTTTCCACAATTTCACATTCACTCTTCAATTCAACAATTTGTAACATTCTCAGGTCACTGAATAAAGACCACTCAGAATCAAATGCAAATATCTTTCGTATTCGATCCAATCCAACATTGTTTCAACTTTGATTCCTTGAATTTTCAAACCTCAAATTCCCACAAAAATTCCGCGAACAGAGGGTTCTAGATCCAAACTCGGATTCGCACTAGAATGATCAAAGAGTGGATGTAATTACCTTTAAGATCATACTGAAGATCCCTTATCAACCTTTCGATCTTGCATTGACTCAATTATCCATCACCAACGCGGTCCTTATGTAACGACTTCGAGGATACAGAAAGTTCATAATTACTCCTAGTGCAGATCCATTATCATAGCATTTTCTCTAGGTGACAAGGGACCACCAAATGATGAATGGAGATCACCTCTGATAGATCACGATGAAGATCGTATTGCACTAAAGTTTCCTAGATCGCGATAGAATAAACCAAACTCTAAACACAATATTATCATCAATTGAAACAATTATCATTGTGAATCGTACTGCGCACCGCTACGGCGTGCAGTACCAGACATTTTGGTTGTATTCTATCATATCTTGTTCTCATCAATTAGGTTCGCAGCGCAATTGCTTTCAACAGCGATTCACCGATAAGATATGTCTTCCATATAACTATTTGACACTGAGTCAAGAAATAAATATTTTTGTTCGCAAATGCATTCAAAAAATGAGGAAGTTATGCAAATCGTAGTTACATGCCTATAAGTGATCACATTAGTTCCTACGTGGTAGAAGTTATCACGAGATAACTCGTAGGAAATGTACTTTAAGCATCAATTCCTGATCCAGCATGATCAAATGACCATATTTTCATAGCTGAGCATATAAGATAACTAAAATCCCCTGAATACGCACCGGGAAAGACACGTCGGGCTCCCAATAAAGTTAAAGCAGAATATCATCGAAAAAGCCTCTGCTTAGAATTCTTATCTAACCTCATGCTTGATTTTGCCAACCGACAAGGAGATACAAGGGAAAGGAAGAAACCATGTCCGACCCATATGAACCCTGAAAGGGTTCAACAAAGGATCCCTTAAGAAATCTTACCTCAAGTCGCTGTTGGAGTGGTAAAACGGTAAGCAAAAATAAAGTTTGGAAGAATTCCAGGATTTTTCGTCTCCACAAGGATCGGTGCGACAGAAAGAATTTTGTCCGACGGTCTCTATGTTTCTAAGCTTGGTTTGAATGGTTTTAAACAGAGTGAAAATCGGAAAGTAAAACATACGAACAAGTAAATAAATCATACTTTAGAAAGGAGATAACTCTTCAGGAATTGTATTTCATCTACCCATCAAGTACTAAAAAATCTATCGATCAAATGCACGCAACCTAAATCACTCATCAACATCTCCACGTATTGCCCACAACAGAGGCTATGTCTAACGCAAAGTCAAGAGAACAACTATACTGTCTAACCAGTGATGTCTCACACAACTCAACAACACAAAGCATTAATAACCGATATAGACTGTGAATATTAGACCTAAATTTATGTCTAAAGTTTAGAATCTAACAGATGTTCATCTTAGACCGAGTTCGAACAATATATGTCTATAGCAATCCAAACCCATTAAGTAAAGAATCAAAGATGACATCGCTAAAGAGTTATAAAAGAGATCTTATACAATGATCAATAAATATACATACAATCAAGATAAACTTACATACAAAACCCCAACAAATAGAGGATACAAAGAGAAGAAGGAAGATGAAGAGGAGTCTCTCGGTTTGTCAATGCTGATTGAAGCAAATCCAACTCTCGATCATCAAGATATACACTTTAATGTTGTTTCTAAGTATCTCTACTCAAAAATATATTTGTGATGAAGTTGGGAGTAAAAATCCCCAAAAACATAACCTGAAAAATGTTGAAAAAGTGACTTTATAGGAAAAAATGACGTCCTGCGGTCGCTATATGAGCTCTAGGATGCACAACGAGCATATTAGACTTAGCTACTACCAAAAGAGTGATTTTCCATGCTTCAGGGAAATTTTCGGTCGCCTTCAGCTCTCACAATGACCATGACAGACAAATCAGCTCTTGTTTTGACCATTACTTGAGAATCGTAACTCCGTTTTACGCACGATCATAAGCGTTGAAAAGCTTATTCAATGCTCTATAATACAATGAATAAATATTATTGATTAAATACCTAAATAAATGAGATAAAAACAATTAAACTCAATGATATTTACACGATAACACAATATATACGCTATAACATAAACTATACAAAATATACACAAAAAATGAGGTTTATTGGTATAAAACGAATGAATTAAGTCGATGAGTGATAATTATTCACACTAAAAACTACAAAAATTTAGCACTCATCACTCACCAAAGATCTCATCATGATCAGAATAAAATAAGATGTCGGGGAATAAACTCTCGTGTCTCTTTAAACACATTGTCAACCACGCTTTGAAGGATCAGGAAGAGAGTTTACCCTAAAGCAAAAGGGAAACAAATATCTTTGTCCCATTGATCAAAAATTATAATGTCGGGATATCCCTGGAGAAAATCCTGTGGCATCCGAGTATCCACGATCACTAATAGGCGACGTCCCTAAAGGTATCAGTTGTTCCATGGTTCTCGCTAATCAAAGAATGCCCAGATGAATTCCAAGCAGACAATCACCCTAGTGGGATGATAAAGAGAAGGTCGTCTCTGTCGACATCACGGCTGGCCAAAGAATATAGAACAAAAATGGAGGGAATTTTATCCTTATAACTCCTTCTATTAGTTAGACACTCTTTAAAGTTATTGCACACTTTTGAGAATTTATATACTAATTGTTAAATGATGCGTCCACTAAGAATATTGTGAGTTCCATATAGGATGGTGTTAGTCTTTCTTTTAAGACATACTTCATGTTCAAAGAAAATCTATCCATCATAGCTGACTCACCCCCTCTTAGGAACTAGCCACTTCAAGAGTGTAGGCGGTGGAGCCCGGAGGCGTCCACCCTAAACCACGCAAACCCTGGGAGAAGGGATATGAACCTTAATTTTGGTTGGGGTCAATTCCTAGTGACGTGTAGAAAGCGCAATAAATTAACTCAATCAGGGCTAGTAACACCGAAACTAAATCAGGACTACAAAGTTCAAAGTAAAGAAAAGTCACAAGGGTTTTCACACACAAAACGGACAACACCTTGGAGCTATCGCGGTGCAAACTCACTACCCATCGGTGAACACCAACAACGCCCTTAAGGTAAACAAAATCTAAATCGCCCACACAAAAAACAAGCTTTAAATTCCAAGGATAACAAGCAAGCCTCAACGAAATAGTAATTCTCAATTAATTAGAAGTGTAAGGAAACATGAAAGAAGAGCCAAATACATGGCTAATACACATAGTCAAATAAACTTCAAATTACTAAGGTTAAAGTATGTTTATATAAATACTGTCATCTAGCTAAGGCATAAAATCCTAGACAGTATTATAAGGAAAAACAAAAAATAAGAAATAATCAAGCTTGAGCACTCTGAGTCGAAGCGCTCGAATCACCCCGAAATTACCTTCTAGAGCATCCTTGAAATGGTGTAACTCCTTGACAGAAATAGGGACGACAAGATAAAATTCCTTAGCGCGTTCCACGACTCAATCATGTACCCCATACATGCTTTGCACGGTTCATTGAAGGGAATCATGGAACTTCTAACTCATAGAGACCATCTAACATTCACGAGCATTCAGAACCTCAACATGAGTCTCAACTTCCTATCGAAGAGTTTATTGATCCTCCTCTGCACAGCAGTTCACTTCAGTAACAGAATCAGAAGCCTCTTGAAAGTTGTTTTTTCTCCGCCTCAAGAGAGAACTCCAACTCAGTAACACGTGCATCCATAGTTGAAAGAGAGTCATGGATATTCACATCTTCTTGTAAATATTTGACAAGCTTGGCCTTCTCCTGCAAATCTTCCAGTTGGCCAAACACTTCTGCTTCAAGAATTCATATCCCCTTCTAAGTGTACCCCTTATTGGTAGGGTTTCCTATAGCCAAAACACACACTCTACCAGCGGCATCCAGAGAAAACAGAGAAGAAGCATGGTACATGTGGAAGGTGGCCTCGGAAAGGAGCTTCATACTCTCCATCACAGAAAGGCTTTGGACGAAGGACATATCCTTGGTCGATACAGTAGCAACAACTTCCTCAATAATGCGAAGAATCCGAGAGGGAAAAATGGTGTGAAGTCAGAGGTATGGAGTTATCGACTCTTCTATGAGGGAATGATAGTCTATTGGACAAGAGACTTCAAGCATAAGAGGGGCGGGTGAATTTTTGCATTTAAAATTCATGATTACTTTTATATTTTTCTCATTTAAGATCGTGTTAGTAGTTTCTTTGAGAGTAAATGACAATGGAAATAAAAGCAAATGATAAATAGCTAAAAATAAAGAGAGTAAGGGTTATAGAGATTGCACCAGAGAGTTGTCTAGGTTTGGCCGAATGTTATCCTAGTAATGTCCACAAGAGGTCTTCTTGAGATTTTGACTAAAACTTTGAGCTTTTACAAGTTATGCCCATGAACCTTTTGATACAAGCTGGTCTTTTACAATGGCTTATCCCCAATCAAACAAGAATATTTTACCCAAGCTAAAATGAAAATCAAAATAGAGATTTTCCAAGATAATATCAAGAACCAAACAGATGTTTTAAAACCGGTTCATCTCAATAATCAAACTTTATTCTTCAAGAGTGTCGCACTCTTGAAAGTAATAACAAGGGCACTTCACTTAAACAATTTTTTCCTCACATGTAGTGTTCACTAAAAATCACCAAGGCAACTTTAAGTGAGGAAATATGTTTAGAGAGAGATAAATTCCAAAGAAAATGTGAAACTTTAGAAAAATGGTGTGAAATGAAGAGGAGGCAACCCTCTTTTAAATAAGAGAAGGAAAAACAGAAAAAGGAAACGATCCATGGGACAAATTAATGATCTAATCGATTAGCATATAACTCTAATCAATTAAATAACTCACTTTTAATCGATTATCATAACGACCTTTTCTGTAAAACACAATATAAATTCATAACCCTACATGAGGCTGCCATTGATGAGGTGACGAACTGTAACGATATTCTCATGTGAAGGAGATTTTTGTCTGCTGAGGAAAGGGAAAAAGTAGTGACTCTCAAAGAGCATATCAAGAAAGCTAAGCTGACTCCTTTCGAGGAGGATATTTAGGTCTGGTATAAATATGGATTTTTGGTTAGAGACGTTTATAGGCTTATAATAAACAGAACTGATCATATTATGGATTATTTGTCGCTTGAAACGATTATTTTCCATCTAAAGTTATAGTGATGGTTTGTAGACTTCTCCAAGATAGGATTCCAACTAGAGTTAATTTGATCAAAAGAGGCATTTTGGAGAGTGATCATTTTGAGTTCCCTTTTAAGTGCGGTATAGAAGAAAGCCAAACTCATTTATTCTTTGAATTTCAATTAAAATCAGAATTATGGCACAAAAAAAAACAGAAATGACTGAATGTAAATTCTTCCTTCCATAAATGTGTAGCAATACATATTCATCAATTTTCACGTCTATTTGGAAGCAAAAGGGCTAAGATGGAAAGACTCAGTGTCATTTGGTTCGTCGGCATATGGAAGATTCAGAAAATGCATAACGAGAAGATTTTCAAAAACAAAGTAGTCCCACTGGACATTTGGTTTAAAGATGTCCAACCGATGACTTGGAACTGGCTCAAAAGTAAGGTAGTCGGATTCAATTATTCAGTTGATCAATGGATTATTAATCTAATAGAGTGTCTTGGAGCTTAAAGCAGGTTTTTAGCCGATGTTAGCAAGAGAGGGGAGGGATCGGCTAACCTTTACGTTGGGGGAATGTTTCTATTTCTTTTCTATTTTGGAGTTGCGTGCTAGCTCTACAATAGTTTCCTTTATTCTTGAATTGGATGCAACTCTCAAATTTCCTATAAAAGTTTTCTTAAAGTGGAGAATTAGAATCTCTAACAAGGGTTGGATCCAAAATTGTGCTAAATCTAGTTTCAGTTGTTTCTTAGTGTACTTTCTTGATCGCGTGTAATGGTCTGCAATAATGCTTCCAAATTAACCTTTCTCTGTCTTAGACCATTTCTGCTTCAGTGGCTATCGGGGACGTGGATGGCTGTCTTTGAGTCTTTTTGCGCTCGGAGTTTTGAATCGATAGAGTCTTTCATTGTTGTTTTTTGTGTTGGTTTGATTTTTTTTTTTTTAGGTTGGAGTGTTGAATTTTGTCTTGATTATATCTTGTGTGGATCATAAGTTGAAAGTTGGCTTGGTTATAAATTGATTAATTTCCTTTAGCTTGTTAGAGCATTTGCATCCATCATATCCATTTGAGCTCTTTAAATGAGTCCCACTTGATTTTTTATATTATTTTACACTTTACAATCATTTGAGCAACTCAATTACATTTTTTAAATATCCATATAACTTGTAAAAAAAATCTAAAGTGGATCCTCCAATTCTCCAATATACACCATATTTAATGTTCCATATTCAACCTTTCATATATTCATTGCCATTTAAATAATACATAATTGCCCAGCTGGCACTTGTAGAAACATTCTCCAGTTGAAGAATATGTGTGAATATAGGAACAATATTCTTGATGAATTATCCAAAGTTTTTTTACAAGTGACTTTATTAATTGTGTAGGAACGTTATATATGTGATGGCTAATTTATGTACGTACAAGTATACACGATCAAATTAGTAGCAAGTGATAAGAAAAAGTATCGATCCCACAGAGATTGTATTAAGCATAATGATTTTCATACAAGAAGTTGTAAAGTAAACATGAGCAAAGATAATAAAATAATGGAGTGTGTCACGTGGTTAAGAAAGTGAAAAAATAGAGAAGATAATTAAGGTTAACAAAAAGTGAAATAATATGTTGGACAATGTTCCATTTAATGAATTCATCTAATGTATGCTTCTGATGTGTTCTGTCATGACATATGACGTCAGAATATGATCTTAAAGTGTATCTCTATAAAATCATAAACATCTTAAAAGAGACAAATCTCTAAGCCTCACTTATAACCTTGGTGCATGTCTAGGTTCATTCTGAAGTTCCCTTTTACGTGTAGCTATTCATCTCTAAAGTAGTTAATCTAGTGAATATCTCTATCCTACTATTTTCAATCATATTTACTTATGATTTCCACTTGTCAAAGGATATGTCAACATTAACAAGTTGTTATCTACTCCCAAGGTGGCCAAACAAAGGAATAAATATATAACATAAATTCATACGAGCAAAATATATCAAGACAACACATTCATTACATCCAAAAGATTACTAATTCATTAAACTTCATATTATCCAACAAAGCAACTTTAGCTCATAATGAGTAAAGTAAGAACAACACAGAGAGATCTTAATTTACACATTCCTAAGCAAGAAGATAAAAATGATAAACCTAAGGATGACACTTTAATCACTTGCAATTTGCTAAACAACAGGTGATAACTTTTGTCATGCCTCCCCTCTCCTTTTCGTCTTTGTCTTCCTTTATTTCACTTCTACATAGTTTTACGAGTTTTAGAACCATTTCCTTCATTTCATTATAGGTCTATTTATAGAGGGTTTTCAGCTGTATATTGTCTCTCTTTGGTTCTTGGACATTTACAATGATCTATTAGCTTAAGCCCAAAGAATAAAGCATATTCGCTTATGTTGTACTATGATAGTACACTGCACAAGGGAGACAACATGACACTATGACAGAATTGCAGGAGCAGCAACAACAACGGTACATCAGCAGCAGGCCAAAAGCATATTTTTCAGAGTTTTGTCTTGTAGTGCTTCATCCTTATCCATTAATTTTCTCCTTTGTCTTGTAGCATTTCTTCCTTATCCATTCATTTTCTTCTCAAATTTCTGCCACGTTAGCATTAGCATTATGCTTGAGAATTCATACCAGCATCTTCTAGCTCAAAGCCTATTGGACGGTGTTCACAGATTCCTGGCGTGACTGTACTCGACACCTGAGCTAATTCTGCACAAGCATAAAACACATAAAATTGACAAAAGAGATTACCTAGTGTGCTTTATACTAAATTAACTAAAGTAACATAAATCATAAATAAATGACAATAATCAAGATATAAATTACCCTAAAATTTAAGTATAAAAGGATTATGTATCTCACATAAAGTAAGTTATCGATATGCAAACGATATTTATGCTCTTAGCTTTCTTAATCTTTGTTTGTTTTCTTCTAGGGAAGCTCTTTTGTATGTTGTGCTCATGTGTATCTATATGTTGTTAGCATTAGTGCCTTGAACATTTTCGTTGTACTAGTTATATAGCACTTCTTGTGCTCTTTCTATTTAATTTCTTTTGGCGTTTAAAAAAAACTAATATATCCGCTGAAATTTTTCTTTCTCGATAAATATGAGAAATCATAAAGAAAGAACAAAGAATGAAATTCTAAGTAACAAGTTTCACATTTGAGAGAACTTGTATAGCAAGAGTGAATTCGATTTCTAGCCAAAAGTTTTTTTATCCTCTTAAATTAGCATGATGAATGCCAACATGATGCCATGTAATTTTGATTTAATTGAAAAAATGTCCAAAACATCTTTAAAAAGTGTCCAAAACATCTGGATTACCTCTATTGAATCCATCAATGTTGCACTTAACTCAATATTACTTAGATCCAATTTATCTAAATAATTTTTAGAGCATGAGGAAGCCTGCACTTAACCTTTTTTTCTTTCTGAAGGCATGTCTATAAATGGTTCTAATATATTGGAAATAACATACCAGGAAGATTTCAAATCCCACATTGATTAAAAATAAAATCTTGAAAGAATTTATATAAAATGACATTCCTCATCTTACAAGTTAATTTTTAATTCAGGTTTATAAGGATGAGTTAGCCAAAAACTCTAATATGATATATGAGTCTATCGATTGGACCATGGATCGCCCACCGTTTAAATTCATGCATCAAGCCCAAAAAAACGCTGGATGTGAGAAGCTGTATTGGAAAGATCTTATCTTCTGCCATTTCAATCCATGCACCAAAGTCAAAATTTTATTTAATATATTTTGTATTATATATTTTTAAAATTTGTTTCTTACTCATATTTGTTTAAATAATTAAGAAGGTTATTTATGAATGTTTGTTTCACTAGAGTTTTATTTAAAAGTTCATAAATATGATACAATCTTTAGAAAAAAAATACAAAATTTTAAATAATAGAGAGGAAAAATTACAATAATTAAAGATATTGTATTTAGTGTTTTGTGCAGATATCAAATTATTCCATTTCATAACAATCACTATATATATTGTGGTGAACGTAATGGCAAAACCAACATCCGCAATTCAAAACCATAGTGAATACAAATAAATTGAGTTTTATGTGTTATGTAAAATAAAAAAATTATCTAATACAATTAATCAAAGATTTTTATCCAAATAATTTTCTTTTATCATTTTTTAGTGAAGACCAGAGGATTAAACAGAACGATTACTTTTAACCAATATGACAAAGCTATAGTGAGGTTTCGTGCAAGGTCAGGACTCCCATATCTAGGCGGAGAGAGTGATCCTAACCAATTCTCACAGGAGACAGATGACTGAGCAGACTCGAACACCTTGTAATATCCAACGTAGATGAGCTTGAGCTGATGGATGGGCCAGAGATATTGTTGATGAGCCCGATGTTGTAGTTGTTGACGATGTCTAGACAACAGTTGAAGATGTAAAGAGTCAGTATGACATGTAGATGGTGACCGAGACAGAGGTTCCCTATCATCCTAAAACGGAGATCTTGGCTGATATGGAGGTGACTCCTTGGGCTGATGCAAATATGACTTATTCAACGGATACAAAGGCTACTACTCAGGCGGATACGGAGGCAGATGCTACAGGTGATATAGAGGTTAGTCATTTGATTGATATAGAGGTTACTACTTTGGCTTCGATAGAGCCGTCTGTACACACGAATAGATGGTTTCCTAGAAGGCCTAGTAATCGTTTATGCTCACCAAATTTGCGGATCATGTGACATGGAAATGTGTGTGTGTGTGTGTGTATATATATATATATATATATATATATATATATATATATATATATATATATATATATATATATATATATATATATATATATATATATATATATATATATATATATATATATATATATATATATATATATATATATATATGTTTAACTTATTTTTATTTATTATTGTTACATTGAAAATAACTGATACCTTTTTACCTTGTTTGTTACAGGACTGACTGCCACTGAAGGTGCCTATCCACAAGGCGAAGCTAAAGAAGTTCTTAGATGCCCTGATGCCACAAAAGGTCAGGATGATTTTCAGGGATTGCAATCTCATTTCATTGGTGGACTGTTCACCGACCATGCTCGACACTGCACTATTGCCAGCCTCTTTTGAGCAATTACATAAGAAGACATCTTCCTTTCATGTTTCATTTAATGAGATGACGATTACCTTGGATGATGTCTCATCCCTGTTCGGACATTTCCAGTTAGTTTCTTCAACGCTCATGTCATTAATCAGGAGTTTGTATGTATTACTGCTATACATGATTTGGGGGTTACTGGGGTGGAGGTGACAAATGAGTTTAAGACTAACAAGGGTACTCACTTTCGCCTATCTTGGCTCTGGGATATGTATGTGGAGCTACATGCTACATCTTATAGGATATATTATCTTTGCAGATAAGTCCCGTGTATATATCAATGTGAGGTACATGTGGTTGTTTAGTAATCTTTACCATGTCAATTAGGCATGAGGGCATCCTGCATCAATTGTTCTATATGCTGCACTTGGCGAGGCGTCTGTCTTTGAGACTATGTGGCTTGTCGGTTATATGAGTTTACTTTTAGGTATAAAAATTTATTACTTATTAATTTAGTTCTTATTTATGACATTTATTGAATTGCATATGCATTTGTGCAATATTAGATCACTACTATGAAAAACACATATAACAACGGCTACGAAAGACCTATAATAACTGTTGAACAACCGTTCTTAGGTAGGGTGTAGTTATAAGTGGATTATTTAAAATCACTGTCTATTTCCCATAGTAGTAAACTAGATAGCGCGCTACACACAACCATGATTGTATTAAAAAAAACATTGTTATATGACTTTTAATTAAATAAAATAAATGCATTAGTAGAATAAGAACAAGAACAAGAACAAGAACAACAACAACAACAACAACAAAACAAGAACAACAACGAAAAGAGAAAGAAGAAGAAGAAGAACAACAACAACAACAAAACAACAACAAGAATAACAAGAATAACAATGACAACAATAACAAAAAAAAGAACAACAAGAACAATAACAACTAACATTTCTAACTTGAATCCATATTTTCCTTGTCTCATTCAAGTTGGAGAAGAGATGATGGAGTTCTGAAAATTGTAAATGAAAAAAAATGATATTTTTGGATTTTGCTTATAGAAGAAATGATATTTTTGAGCTTGGTTTAATGGAGAAATAGAGTGTCATAAATGAAATATGACGTTTGGAGGTAGAAGATAAAGTTCATCTAAGTTTGGAGTTCGTCTAAGTTTTAGGTTTCACGCGGATTACTATCGGTAGGTTCTTGAGCGTTGATATTCACTAAATGGACGGTAAATATTTGTTTAAGGACGGTGAAGAAACTA
Organism: Lathyrus sativus; assembly: GCA_963859935.3. Taxonomy (NCBI): domain Eukaryota; kingdom Viridiplantae; phylum Streptophyta; class Magnoliopsida; order Fabales; family Fabaceae; genus Lathyrus; species Lathyrus sativus. Next base: position 583,131,801 of record OZ012741.1, on the reverse strand, counting down.
AATAAACACGCTTCTATTTCCCCATGACCCAGAGTGACTTATAAACACGCTACATGCAACAACAATTGTATTAAACACCTGTTGTTGTATGTCTTTTAATAAAATATAAAATATGCAGCAATAGAACAATAACAACAAGAAGATTTGAACTCATGATCATGCGCTACATACAATAACAATTATATTAAACAACCGTTGTTATATGTCTTTTAATAAAATATAAAAAATGCACCAGTAGAACAACAATGACATCAAGATTCAAACTCATGATCATGCGCCACTTTTTACCATGGTTGAAACTTCCAACCGTGGTGAAAAGTGGCTTAAAAATGAAAATAAAAAGAAAGCGCCTAATCGAATAGATTCTACCATGAGGGATCCTTTAGACGTGGTAACATGAGCGTTGTTATATAGCCTTTTTGTAGTAGTGGATGTACGAGCATTTCCCTTCCATTTGTGAGAGACAGGTTTTTCTACCACTGCTGGCTCTGACAGAATAAAACAAGTTCTATTGTAACTTCTGTGTTGTATTAGAATACACTCTTGGTCTTTATATAGACTCACAAGTTTTAGCTATTCTAGGAAACTTTATAATTAGAAAATACTATTAATTTGCCCACTATCACTTGGCCTTCCAATTACAACAGACTCTTAAACTCTCCATTAACTTAATAGTAAAAACTCATTAACTATAACATTAAAGTTTATTCAACAAAACTCCTCTGTAAACTTAAATGTTTCTTCTATCCATCATGCCTATCAATTTCTTGCCTCTGTCGAAGATTTCTTTTGATAGTGGTTTTGTGAAAATGTCTGCTGCTTGATCTTTACTTGCTACATGCTTCAATTCGACATTTCCTTCCTTCACGTGTTCTCGAATGAAGTGGAAGCGAACGTCAATGTGTTTGCTCCTTTCATGATTTACTGGATTCTTTGCTAACTCAATTGCTGACCTGTTGTCAACTTGTATCGTTGTTGCACCTTTCTGTTCTAGCTCCATTTTACTCATCAATCTTCTGAGCCATATTGCATGACACACACACCAGGATGCTGCTACATATTCTGCTTCACATGTCGAAAGTGTTACTATTGGCTGCTTTTTAGAAAGCCAAGTGAATGCAGTATTTCCCATGAAGAACACATATCCAGAAGTGCTTTTTCGATCGTCTATGTCTCCGCACCAATCACTGTCAGAGTAACCAACCAACTTGTATTTGTCTGAATTTGAGTAGAACATCCCAAGCGATATTGTTCCTTGGATGTACCTCAAAATTCGCTTCAATGCCTTCCAATGTGTGTAAACTGGCTCCTCCATGAATCGACTTACAATACCTACACTTAATGAGAGATCTGGTCTTGTACATGTGAGATAGCGAAGACTTCCTACCAAACTTCGATATTTGCCTGCTTCGACACGTTCTCCTCCATCAAATTTCGATAACTTTGTTCCTGGTTCCATTGGCGTCGAAGTCGGATTACAACTTTCCATCTTATATCTTTTCAAGATTTCTTTTGCATATTTTTCTTGTGAGATGAAGATTCCTGTTTCGTCTTGTCGAACTTCCAGACCAAGAAAGAATCTCATCAGGCCTAAGCCTGTCATTTCAAATTCACGTGTCATTGTGCTTTTGAATTCTTCTATCATTTGATCATTACTTCCCAGAAAAATAAGATCATCGACATAAAGAGCAACAAGTAATACATCCCTTCCATTTTTCTTCACATAGAGGGCATGTTCGTACGGACATTGCTCGAACCCGTTCTCCTTGAAATATGTGTCGATACGTGTGTTCCATGCTCGCGGTGCTTGCTTCAGCCCATATAGCGCTTTCTTCAATTTCAGTACCTTCTTCTCTTCTCCAACTTTCATGTATCCGAGTGGTTGTTCAACATAGATTTCTTCTTCGAGTATTCCATTCAGAAAAGCTGTTTTGACATCCATTTGAAATATTGGCCATTTGAACTGAGCAGCTTGAGATATGAGTAGTCGAATTGTCTCCATTCTTGCGACCGGTGCAAATACTTCGTCATAATCAACTCCTGCTTTCTGTTTGTATCCCTTCGCAACAAGTCTCGCTTTGTATCGTTCTATTTCTCCTTGAGCGTTCATCTTTTTCTTGAATACCCACTTTACACCAATGGGTTGACTACCTTTTGGCAATTCAACTAGCTCCCAAGTGTTGTTGTGATTAATCGCCCTCATTTCTTCGTCCATGGCAGTTTTCCATTTCTTGTCTCGTACTGCTTCTTCAAAACTAATGTTTTCAGCGTCTGCCAAGAGACATACAAGGTGCACTTCACTTGTCGAATCATACAAATCTTGCAAACTTCGCATTCTAGGTTGTAGAGGTTCATCTTCGTTGTCAGAATCTTCAATGTTTGTCGAAATGTTTGGTGGTACGGCGACAGATGATTCTTCAACTTCGACAGTAGCTTCTGTCGAACTGTTCCAGTCCCACTTACTTGCTTCGTTTATTCGAACGTCTCTACTCACTATCACCTTCTTTCTTATGGGATCAAATAGCTTGTACCCTTTTGTTTTCTCATCATACCCAATGAGTATGTATTTCTTACTTTTGTCTTCAAGCTTCGTTCTTCTTTGATCTGGTACGTGTGCATAAGCCACACTTCCAAATACTTTGAGATGAGAAACTGTTGGCTTCTGTTCACTCCACGCTTCTTGTGGTGTTTTATCTTCTAACTTCGAATGTGGACATCGATTTTGAACGTAAATGGCACATTTTACAGCTTCTGCCCAAAATTCCTTTGGCATGTTCTTGCTTTTAAGCATTGAACGAACCATGTCAAGGACTGTTCGATTTTTCCTTTCAGCCACCCCATTTTGTTGGGGTGAGTATGCTGCAGTTAGAAATCTCCTTATACCCTGCTCTTCACAATACTTCATAAAGGATGTCAAAGTATATTCACCACCTCTATCTGATCAAACTGCTTTAATGTGTCTGTCGGTTTCCTTCTCTACCATTACTTTGAACCTTTTGAACACCTCGAATGCTTCAGACTTTTCTTTCAAGAAATAAACCCATGTCTTCCGTGAGTAATCGTCGATAAAGGAAATAAAGTATCTTTTGCTACTGAAAGATTCTGGCGTGATTGGCCCACATATGTCGGTGTGAATCAATTCAAGGATATGCTTAGCCTGATATTCTGCCTTCTTTTGAAATGAGGTTCTTGTTTGTTTGCTAAGTACACATTCTTCACAGAACTTTCCTTCATAATCCATATCTAGTAGTCCATGCACCATGTTCCTTTTCGCCAATCTCTTTAAGCCAGCGTGATGTAGATGACCAAAGCGTAGATGCCATAGTGACGCTTTGTCTTCTACATTTACTTGTAAACATTTTTCTCGAACGTTTATCAGATTCAGTTTGTACATTCGATTTCTCTCCATTTCGACACGAGCAATCAGATGTCCCAGCTTGTCCTTCAAATGCAGTATTCGTTCTTTCATAAGTATCGAATAACCTTTTTCTGTAAGTTGTCCCAAACTCAAGATGTTGGTTTTGAGATTTGGTACATAATAAACATCTTGAATTGATCCAATCAACCCATCTTTCTGCAAGTAACAGATCGTTCCCTTTCCTTCGACCTTCACTTTCGATGCATCTCCGAAAGACACATTTCCATCTTCAATCTTTCTCATTTCTTTGAACAAGTGTTTGTGACCACACATATGGTTACTTGCTCCTGAGTCAAGATACCAAACATTGTCATTTGTGTTGATCTCATTTTGAGCCATCAAGAGAAAACCTTCATTTGCTTCAGCTTCCAAAGTTAGATTGGTTGTTTCTTCTACCTTCTTTTCGATTCGACAGTCTTTTGCAAGATGTCCCACTTTATCACAGTTATAGCATTTGAATGAGTTGCAATCCTTCGCATAATGACCATATTTGCCACACTTGTAGCATTCAAAGTTTGAATGGTTCGATCTACCACCTCTTTGACCACGGCCTCTGCCACGCCAATTTTGTTGGATCGACTGTCCTCTCTCGAAATTGCTGCCTCTACCACTTTGACCACTGTCACGTCCTCCACGACCACGTCCTCTTCCTCGAAAATTTTGAGAAAATAGTACCTTTTCGTCTTTGATTTGCTCATTGGTTTGATTTGCGTCCTCTACTCCTTCTTCCTTCTTTTTCATCTTTCGTTGTTCGTGTGCTTCGAGGGAACCAGCGAGGTCTTCGACTGAGAGTGTCGAAAGGTCCTTCGACTCTTCTATTGCACACATAATATTCTCAAATTTATCTGTTAAAGATCTCAAAATCTTTTCGACAACTCGTGCATCAATTACGGTTTCGCCATTTCTGGTGAGTTGGTTCACCACCTTTTGTACACGCGTTATGTAGTCAGATACATTTTCTGACTCCTTCATCTGCATCCTCTCCAATTCTCCACGAAGAGTTTGGAGTCGAACTTGCTTTACTCGATCTGCTCCTTTGAACACTTTCTCTAGCGTGTCCCACGCTTCTTTCGACGTAGTCGAACTGGCAATCTTTTCGAATCCTGATTCATCAACAGCCCTAAACAGCATGTATAGTGCCGTTTTATCCTTCGATCGCGTCTCTTTCAACGCCTTGTTTTGAGTTGCCGTATATCCCCCAATATCTGTTGGTTCTTCAAACCCATCTTTGGTCACCTCCCACGCGTCTAGAGATCCGAGAAGTGCTTTCATTTGGATACTCCAGTTTTCGTAATTTAACTTTGTTAGCCGTGGCAACGGCATTTGATTCATCATGTTTGCCATTAGCTCTGATGCCAATTTGACAGAATAAAACAAGTTCTATTGTAACTTCTGTGCTGTATTAGAATACACTATTGGTCTTTATATAGACTCACAAGCTTTAGCTATTCTAGGAAACTTGATAATTAGAAAATACTATTAATTTGCCCACTATCACTTGGCCTTCCAATTACAACAGACTCTTAAACTCTCCATTAACTTAATAGTAAAAACTCATTAACTATAACATTAAAGTTTATTCAACAGGCTCCACAAGGGCCAAGAGATGAAAGGTCAGACACACACACCCAAGAGGTCTTATGGAGTACAAGAAGAGGATTAATGTGATGACTATAAACGATATCATCTACACACCATACACATACCATAGAGTGCATCAGAAGTTTGATGATACTTTCCTTTTTTCTTGTTATCTGAGATGGAAGGCCTTAGTGGCTAAACACTTACCTGAGAGGTGTTTGTGCCAATTTGAGTATGTCCAGGACATACCATGACCAATCCCTGATGTATCATCTGAGGGCGTTGATATATGGTTTGCGGGTCACGTTGTTAGCTCTGCTCATGCCATTGTAAATCATACAGTAGAGGTTCAATTCCCTGCATAGTGTGTGGATAGTTACTTAAAGCGGTACCTTAATGTATCACACCCTCACATCATATCACCAATTGAGCACGCAGATAGTGTTGAACCTTCCAATGATTGGGGACCTTATGATGACGTCCCACCACTTCCACCTGGGTGGATGACCATTAACATCTGCGGATGATAATAGTCATTATGGATAACCTCATGAGTTTGATAAATCCATATGGTGAGGTTTATAATTTGGAGCAACACACATAGCCTGTGGGCGACGTATGTAAATATTATTATTATTTTTGTATTATTTGTATTATTACTTAGACATTTGCACCATAAAATTCATTAGATAATATTTTGCTGCTTTCATTATTATAAGATTAACATAACTTAACATATTACAATTAACATAACTTAAGACGAACAATTACATAACTTAATAAAACAATAACAAATAATAAAACTTAGAAAGTACTAAATAAATTTGGACGTTTCATCTTGATTATGTCGTCGACAAATCTAAACATTATTGCATCAAACTCGATTGATCCCTTTGTTAGCATATGGTGATATGTTCTCTACCTAACCTTCAAATCTTCATCAGTCTTCAACTTAATATGGTCGTATGTCACATTTCCATCAGTATCAATCTATGGTGCATGAAACTCGATCTTACTCACCTTTATATTCTCGGTGTCAGACAACATATTATTCAATTTGGATCTCAGAAGAGCAAGATATGTTGTGTCCTACGGGAACCCAAAATCAACAGGAGATTTCACCCCGTTGAAATACACAACTGCCATAAACGATTAGTAAGACATTCTAAGATTTTTTTAACAACACATAATCCCTATTTATACAAATTTAGATTTATTTTGAACCACACACAACTGTCAGTGTAATCGCAATCATACAAAATTGTCGCCAAAATCTCAGTTATTAAAATTACACTACTGTATTTTTTGAAGTCATTCTAAAAGTCTGATAAATGCATAAACTTTTAAAAAAAATTGATTATTTTACACTACCAAAATTGTTAATGTTTTAAAAAAAATATCAATGTTGTTTTTTAAAAAAATCGATAAAATATTTTCACCCACCACTTAAAAAAAAAAAGAAACTGATATAATTTCGTACCAAACTTTTTAAATACACTACCGAATTCATACTAAAATTTTCACTTGCACTGCCTAATAATTTAAATATTTTAAGAAATTGTGGTGGTGCCAGATTTAAAGGTGGGTGGCAGCTAAAACTATCTATTAATCAATGATGCAACTTCCGTTTACAGCCCAACAAAGAAATGAATTCATCACTTCGGGCTTCAAAACAGTTATCTAGACCGTGCAAGGTTTCTCTCGAGAATTCCAGAATGTTTCAGAATTTTCAAGATAACAGCACCTTCGCGATAATACATGATTTTTCCTCATCTCCTTTATATACCCGCGCTTCTGAACGTTGTAATTCACACAAAACATTGTTATCATTTCGCACTCAATTCTCAATTTAGAGTTTTCAACTGTATCAAATTAACATGTCTTTGATTCCAAGTTTCTTTGGTGGCCGAAGAAGCAATGTATACGATCCATTCTCTCTCGATGTTTGGGATCCCTTTAAAGATTTTCCATTTCCAGGTTCTTCACTTTCTGCTTCATTCCCTCGGGAGAATTCTGCGTTTGTGAACACACGAGTGGACTGGAAGGAGACCCCGGAAGCACATGTTTTCAAGGCTGATCTTCCAGGGCTGAAGAAGGAGGAAGTGAAGGTTGAAATCGAAGATGACAGAGTTCTTCAGATAAGTGGAGAGAGGAACGTTGAGAAAGAGGACAAGAACGATGAATGGCATCGCGTGGAACGTAGTAGTGGAAAGTTCTTGAGGAGATTCAAATTACCTGAGAATGCTAAAATGGATCAAGTGAAAGCTTCCATGGAGAACGGTGTTCTTACCGTCACTGTTCCTAAGGAAGAGATCAAGAAGCCTGAAGTTAAATCCATAGAAATCTCTGGTTGAACTTAGACTGACCTCATGGTGATGTAATAAAATAGTAAAGAGGTGTTGTTCATTCTTCTGGTTGTTGTTTGTATTCATATTATAATGAATCATAATGAATGTTTAGTTGAATGAAAATTAAACAAGAGCTGCTATAAATAGAGCTTGCATAAAGAGCAGACGAAAAAATGCTTTAATCTTCAGCTTTAGCACAAATTTTAAATCTCAAACTCTAAATAACACTTTGATATTGAATGTTGTAAAATAAAGTAAGGTTGACTTCACCATTCACCTTCTCTTTGAATTTCCATAACAAAATAATTTGATCATGTAATACTTAATAATGTGAGTTTGTAGACAAATATGATTATATGAATTTGGTATTGAAAATTGATTGAAAATATGTTTCTCAGCCAAATGGCTTGATTAAAGTGAAAGAATCAACTGGTGAGAAAAACTCCCATGATTACAAATAATGGCCAATGAATTTTAATTTTTAATTTTTAAGAATTATTTTATAAGTTAATTTTCAAAACATGTTGACAATATATATATATATATATATATATATATATATATATATATATATATATATATATATATATATATATATATATATATATATATATATATATATATATATATATATATATATAAATTACAAATTTGTTGTATAAACAGTTTTGTAAAATTAGCCTACTAAATAAATTTTATTATTTTTAAATTTTAAAAATTAAAAACAGTTTTATAAAAAATCTAAATCCTTTTACTGTATATATTATTCAAGAAAGAATTTTATTTTTCTAGAAAGGATTAAACAATGTTTTTTTAAAATTGGATTAAATAAAAACAAAATTCAGTATAAATTATTTATAATAAAATTCAAACCATTTAAATAAATAAATAATTAATTAATTAAATATTCAATTTCATTAACCTAACTATACAAGTCTTCATGTAAGGTTTTTCTTCAAATTTTTTTGCCAACTAAAAATGCAATTTTACTCCCGTTCTTATAAAAAAAAATTCCACTAAAAATGCAATTTTATTCCCGTTCTTATAAAAAAAAAATTCCACTAAAAATGCAATTTTATTCCCATCATTTTTAGTTGGTAAAATTTTTGAAGAAAAACCTTATATGAAGACTTGTACAGTTAGGATGGGATTCATACAAGGATCTATCTGAATTAGGATAAGAACACAATATATAAGGATTTATCTACTTCCCAATGCCATAAGACTATATTCATCTCAAATTGCTATGTAATATATGATCTCCTTTTAATCCTCCTATCAATTTTTAGGTAAATATGTCTTATTTATCCTATCTAACTCTCAACAAAACTATCAATTAACCACTAACTAATTAATTATTTAATTAATAAGTAACAACTAGTAGACATATAATAATGTGTAAATTCAAATATATAAATTTCTAACATTTTTTTCCAATAGCTGTCAATAGAGGTGATAATTCAGTCCGGGATATTAGACATGTCTCTTTTGCTTTTACTTTTTGCAATATAAGTTTGGTTTTAGATATGAACCTTTTAATGTAGAGTTAAATATATTTTTATTTTCTATAAATATCTCACATTTTATACATACAATTTTAATCTTTGCTATTTTTTAAAATTTTAAAAACTATTTAATTATTTTTAAATTTTTAAATAATTTTTTTCATATGTGTTTAGATTACTATTCCTTACTAAATTATATAATTTTTTAAAATGAGAAAAATTAAATATAAATTTTTTAAATTTCAAAATATAATGATAAAAGTAATAAAAATTTTGACTTATAAATCAAATTTTGAATTTTTTTTTTGTTTTGAGAAGCTTTTTATAACGTTTTAAACATATCTGTAAAATAATCATTCAAAAATACATATTGGTTTAACAGTAGGGACTAAAACTACATGCATAATTATTTTGTAGGGACCAAAACACGCTATTTTTTACCGAGACCAAAACAAAAAATCATATTTAACCCTATAATATATATATATATATATATATATATATATATATATATATATATATATATATATATATATATATATATATATATATATATATATATATATATATATATATATATATATATATATATATATATATATATATATATATATATATATATATATATATATATATATATATATATATATATATATATATATATATATATATATATATATATATATTCTTCTCAACTCTATTTTTTTAGACTATTGCAGAAGCGATATTAATATAAATTTTTGTGTTAAATAGGTGTTGTGCCTGCAGGCCAGTTTTGTCTCGTCCTCATTTTAACATTCACTGTTTTTCAACTTTCCAAGCACAGGCCATCATTACCCTTGTTCGTACTATAGGTGTTCTTATTAATTTCAGATTTCATGTTATTTTCAATTTCAAACTCCTGCTTGTGACAAATCCCATCCCTTTTGAATTATGGGATGTTGGTATATAACTTACTGTCTTTTATGAAGATATTATCCAAGGCCACAACCATCATTCTAACATTATCCACATTTTTAAATATGACAAAACCATACTTTTTCCTTTCTCATTCCTTTTTGGAGGGAGAACAACTTCATCAAGAGTACCATAATTTTTGAAAACGTTAAACATCTTCTTCACATCATGTGAGTTTGGAAAACGAGTAAAGAAAAGTCTGATGTTACCTCCTCCGTAACTTTAACTTTTCCTTTAAAAGAGTCCCAACGAGAATTAGTTACTCATGGATGGTGATTTGGAGTCTTACGTGCAACTTTAGTCTAACCATCATAATCCAAATTTCTACCTCTTGATTGTACCACCATGAAAAACACATTATATTCTTTAAAAAAGAGAAAATGGTCAAAAACACTATAACAAAAAGTATGCAAATTAGGTCTCTAATCTAAAAGTTAGGACTTTAAACCTCATTGGTTTTTAGTTCATTGCTTGATGCTTGTTGAATAACAGTAAAGTATGAAAATAATGTATCAAATAGTCTATGTACCTTTAGTCTTTCCTATATATAACTCTAAATCAAATAACTATTGGACCTCCTTTATGGGTTGGTCAAGAACAATTTATTTAGTGAATTACTCTTTCTAGAAAATTGCAGAGTTGTTAAATTCGAGTACCGTTTATCCTCGATTGACAACGAATGAAATATACGCTTCATCATGCTTGAACTGAAGACGAATGATGATTTAAAGGTTATGTGGAGTATCTTTTACCGTTACTCAACAAAGGGTACGATTGAAGTGGATGCAACAATTGTAAGATCAACTAAAGATATTTTAAAGATGTTGTGACGTCCTAAACCACCACTTTTTAATTAAAGTAATGTTAAATGTATGTTAACATTAACTTTTATATATGTAGTGTTTATTTTGAAGTTAACTTATGTTATTTTTACATTATGCTGTCTTTGTTCTTGGTTGCTATGTGATGTTTTCTATAGATATTCTTTTGAGTAGGTGTGAGACTTTTTCTATCAACAACCATTCCCACTTCATCAACTGGAATATCAATACCATCTTCAAAAATTTCCCATAACTCATCATCAATACTTATGATGTGAGTGTACATCTTACTTTTTCACCATTCAAACTCTATAGAATCTCCACTGAAGGTTAGAGGTTTAGCAGTATAGTTTTTCTTCTCAGAAGCACTATAATCATAACTCATAGCATTGTTACCACCATTACCACCAGTACCCCTAGAGTTATCAGACATGTTTTTATCTCAGGATCTTTTTTGTACCATTGTTGAGTGTTTAGAGTCATGTCCTTGCTTTGATGCCTACTGAATGTGAGAAAAATACAAGAAGGGGGGTTGAATTGTGTTAGCCTTTTCTTTATTTTTTAAAAATCTCTTATTAGATTATGAATTCAAAGTCTAGAATCTGATAAAGAGTCAAGTGTTTGCAGCAGATAAAAACAAGTTTAGAGGTAGAGAGTGAAAGAAAAAGAGACACACAGTAAGTTTATACTGATTCCTCCGACTAAATGAGAGTAGTCCAGTCCCATTGCACTTCCAAGGGATTTTACTATAATTGCTACTGATTACGATTGCTCAAGCACACAAGCAAGATACTTCCAATGCTCAAACACACAAGTAAGAGACTTCAAATAATCAAACACACAAGCAAGAGACTTTCAATACTTAAGCACATAAGTAAGAGACTTATAATTCTTAAGCACACAAGCAAGATACTTCAGATGCTCAATCACACAAGCAAAAGAATTCTAACAATCTAACTTACAGATAAAAGATTGTTTGATTCTTACACTTGATATACAATAAGAGGTGTAATCAAAATGCAACTCAATAAGACTCTTAATACTTATGAATTTATAATTTTAAGTCAAACTTATGCTTTTGGTTTGATAGAGAAACAACTCTTTTGATTGTCAAGGATTGATTTTCTTTGTTCAAGTCTTCAGCTCCTTATATAGAGAGACAAAAAATAGTCTTGAAGAGAAGAGCTAGCACAAGTGAGACTTGGAGAAGCTTAGAAGTTGGAATGTTACTTGATACAGTTAATGTCGTTGAAAATACATTTGAATTCCCTTTGCTTCAAGAGGAATTATATGTTACATCCTAGCTGTCAGTGCAAATTTTTGTTTGGAACGTGACCAAAAGAAGAAAAGATGATCTTTGAGTCTAATAGTGACCTATCAAATTCTTCTTAATCCTCACGTTGACCTTCTTTAGAGTCTGAGAACTTCAGAAGAAGTTGACCTCTTCCAGAGTCTGACTTTCTTCAGAGTCTAGCCTTCAGAAGTTAACCTCCTTCAGAGTCTGGTTCTCAGGTTCTGATCCTTCGGATTTTGAATCTTTTAACTTCTCTTTAAATATTTATTTTCAATACCGGTACTAAGTTTATATCAAAAAATTTAGTATATGGTCTTGCAAACTTAAACATTTATTAGTATACCAAATTGTTCTATAAATACCTTGTTATCATCAAAACCATAGAGATATGGTACAAACCAATTTTGTTCCAACACATAACACCATTAATTGTAAAACCCTTGCCTTCCATGACAGAAGAAAAGCTCTTAGGGCCAATGTTCTAGGCCGCCCAAAGGGGAAAAAGAAGCATAAAGGTCCAACACTGAGAAACAACAGATTAAAGAGTTTGGATGGGCGAATTCAGAGTCATGCATTCTCTAGTCTTCTCCTCAAAAGACATATATCTACCATCCAAATCCATCTAACGAATATTTGTGTCTTACGCTCACATGCACATTTCAGTTACCAATAAACTCTCTGATTTAAAGGAGATGAGCACGTCATTTTTAGGTATTCTAACCTTGCAGATCAGTCCTTTTCCACTGCATCAAAACCTTGCTCTGCCGCAATACATCCTTAGGCGAACCCTTTCGATCATCATTTTGTTCTTAAATATAACAAAAGATTTGGCATGTGTAAGGAAAGACTAACATTTCATAAAATAACAAAAGTTGAATGATATATAAGTGAGAGAACTTATAAATCTAATGTCTTAAATATTTTAGATGATAATTTGATATGTGTGATTGTTGTTAATTCAATGTAGACACTCATTTAATGACTTATCAGAGTATTAGAGTTGATGATTCGACTTAGAGACCAACCCTTTATATCAAAAGTTGTATTGATAATGTGGTGGTCATACCACATCTCTCGTAAACAAGGTACGGAGTATTAATATATGTGAATGAATTTGTTTTAACAAAAATAAGTGATTAATTATTTTGCACTATCAGTGTAAAATATTTTATATTGTCAATGTATCACAATCATTCGTATATAATATTTTTGATGTGCTTAAAATAAAAGTTAAATCTTTTAAATAAATCAGCGATTTAGATTAACTGATAATATAAAAATTATTTATATTGTCGGTGTATATATAAATCTAAAATAAATAATCCATTATATATTTATCAACGATTCATTTGGCTATCCGTTAGTACTAAAATTAAGTTAATATTTTATCTCTAAAAAAAGTATTATAAATTATTGATTGTTAAGGATATATATATATATATATATATATATATATATATATATATATATATATATATATATATATATATATATATATATATATATATATATATATATATATATATATATATATATATATATATATATATATATATATATATATATATATATATATATATATATATATATATATATATATATATATATATATATATATATATATATATATATATATATATATATATATATATATATATATATATATATATATATATATATATATATATATATATATATATATATATATATATATATATATATATATATATATATATATATATATATATATACACCCTCTCTATGGTCACAACTAAATACTCAATAAATTGATTTTAGAAGCCTACGGATAGAAACTTTAAAGAATTTGGCAAAGAATAGATCCCAAAAATACATATCATTGTTACATTTTTATTTTATTTTAAATTAAATTAATTTTTATTAAAAATACCAGTATTCAACTAAAAGCCATAAATTTTAAGAATTTACTTTATTTTTATTCAACAAAAGATGGACTAGGATTTATTCAATAATAAATCATAGCCTGTCTTTTATTGGATATTAAAGAGCACTTTATTGTTAAATAACACTTTTATTGGTGAAGTGTTAAATCTATTTTCCATTCTGGCACTGTCTCTAGAATGGTTCCGATATTTCCATACCTGGTTGGTTACAAAAATGGTTTGATAAACAGAACTTTCTCGATAAAACAAGATTACTCCTCCATCTCCTTTAAATACCCTCAGCTTTTCAAAAATGTGATTCACGTTAAGCATCGATATCTAATCTATTCCTTCCAATTCTAAATTTACTGAGTTTTCAATTACCTCAAAAATGTCTTTGATTCCAAGTTTCTCTGATGGCCGAAGGAGCAACGTATACGATCCATTCTCCCTCGACGTTTGGGATCCCTTGAAGGATTTTCCATTTCCAAGTTCTGCATTTTCTTCTTCATTCCCTCGGGAGAATTCTGCTTTTGTGAGCACAAGAGTGGATTGGAAGGAGACCCCAGAAGCACATGTGTTCAAGGCTGATCTCCCTGGAATGAAGAAGGAGGAAGTGAAGGTTGAGATTGAAGATGATAAAGTTCTTCAGATAAGCGGAGAGAGGAACGTTGAGAAAGAAGACAAAAACGACCAATGGCATCGCGTTGAACGCGGCAGTGGAAAGTTCATGAGGAGATTCAGATTGCCTGAGAATGCCAAAATGGGTGAAGTGAAAGCTTCAATGGAGAACGGTGTTCTAACTGTGACTGTTCCAAAAGAACAAGTCAAGAAGCCTGATGTTAAGTCCATTGAAATTTCGAGCTGAACTCACAAACAAGTTCTATTACTGTGTTACTTTAAATTCGTACTTGTCTTATCTTTGTTGTAATGTTCACACTTTTTGTGGTTTGCCTGTAAGAGATCTATGATGATGATGTTAATGTATAAATAAATAACTAATTAGTTCTTGTTCTTGTTTCAATGAATGCTTAGTTATGCGAAAACTAAACAAAAATACATTTACATCATTAGTTCCTACTACTATTCTTATATCAGTTTCAATACTAGCCTAAGGCATACAATCATATAGCTATCATAAGGCTCGTATACACACTAGAGTTCTACTTCTATAATACTCCCCACAAGCTCTGAAGATCGTGGAGTGTTGCACTTCCCAAGAGATTTAGTGAGACTGAAATTTGAGCGGTGTTTGGAGGATCTGGATTATCTGCAGTCACAATTGATTACAGGATACTGCATTTAGTGCAAAATTGAGAAAGGTAATTACATATTTAGCTCACAAAATGCATTAACCGAAGGAGAATGTGTGATTTTTAATTAAATTCCGTGTTTAGAACATATTGGATCAACATCTACTCGACTATAAATAATTTGGAGATGCCATTCTAATTTTAAAATATGTTTCAATATAAAAAAATTATTAATAAATATTTTGACTGAAATTTAAATCATATAATTATTATTTTCGATTTTTCTTCTTCTTATAGAACTTGTTTATTTACGTAGTTTTTGTCATGTTTAGAGATTTTGGATCAATCGTAACATGGGATAATTTATAATCATAAAGAAATACAAATATTTACAATTTTATATTTTGAGATTATTTTTATAATTATGAGACAAATTATGTTGAAAATGTAATTGCACTTGTAGTGACATACTTTGAAATTTACTCATACAAATATATGAATAAGATGTTAATATTTCTCATTAAAAATATTTATAGAGTTTATTAAGAATTACTATAATATCATAAAGAAAGAAGAGTTAGTGAAAGATATTATAAAAGTTTTTAAATAATAAATTAGGCATTAAATTACAAATATTTTTAACCTAAACTTAATTTATTAAGTATTTAGTTTTAATGGCTTAAATCTATCAAATTAATTTATTATATATATAGTTATAAAATAAAATATAACAATAATTTTGAAAAGATTATATATATATATATATATATATATATATATATATATATATATATATATATATATATATATATATATATATATATATATATATATATATATATATATATAAACAATTGAGTTGATCTAATATAAAATTTTAAATATTTAATTACGAAGGTATGAGCTGATTGACCAACCCAAATTTACTATCATAATTACTTTTAACAATACAAAATAAAAAATTAAGAATATACCTATAATATATAAAACAATTATCTTTCTAAAATAATTAAAGGTGAATTGATATAGGATAAAGATCTAGATTATTTTGAACTAATATACCTATAATATATTAAACAATTATCTTTTTAAAATGATTAAAGGTGGATTGATGTAGGATTTAATTGAAATGTATTAAGTGTAAAAATTTTATATTGAGTTAATGATAGACGTTAGAAGTAAAAAAAAAAGAAGTTAATAATGTGTAAAGTAATCCCGTTGATGTAGGATAAAAACTTGCATTATTCTGAATTTTTGATAATAGGTTCCAAACCGTTCATCTTTACAAGTTATTTTTCTAAAATTGATAAATTAAATAAAAAAGTGTTGAGACCTCCTTCAAAAGTCTTAACTACTGAGTCGCTGAGCCACTTGGCAACATTTAATATTAGTTGGCAGAAGTAAAATATATAGAACTTATTTAATGTATTTGGAATTAAAATGATGAGGTCCAAAAATTGTTAAGGCCGTGTGTTATGACACTGCTTGCATAGACATAGGGCCGACACTAGTTATAACCCGCTCCCTCACAAAATATATATGAAATTCAATGTGTTTGATACCTAAATAAAAGATTAGATTGTGGGAAAGAAACACTGCACTCACAATGTCACTTAAGAATGTAGGTGATAAGAAGGAAATAACAAACTTAGTTAGCAATGACTCTACCCATAGAAGTTTTGAAGTGGTGTGTGTTAAGACTTGCTATTTAACATTTGTGCCATGCTACTTTTTGGAACTCCAAGAAAAAAGGTTAATTAGGCCCAAAGTAAAGACAAGATCTAGAAGTTGTTCTGCGGCCATTTGGATCATTTGCCAGGTTAGATTTACTTTAGGCTCTCAAGAAAAACTTGTATGTTGAGGGAGATGAAGATAGAAGCGGGCAAGGTGCTAGGGTTCCACTAAGGTATCTCAAATTATTTTTTACAATAGACCAATGTAACTCCAAAGGAGAAGACATAAATTGACATGTCTTATTCACATAGAATCAAATGTCTGATCTAGTTATGGTGGCATATTGAAGAGCACAAACATGAACCTATACAACGAGGATCAAAGAAAACATTAAAGTCATGTTTGGTCTTCTTGCAATTAGTCAACATGGAGTTGGTAGACCATTTGCATTGCTCATGTTCACTCAAGTTAGCAAGTCCTTGATGTATTTGGATTGTGTGAGTAGCAAGGAATCATTGTTTAGTGTTTTAACTTCTACCCCCTAGAAGTATTCGGGCCCACCTAATTTTTTAAAAAGAGTGTGGCATGAAGATAACTTATTAGATTGTGAACTAGAGTTGATGAGGAACCTTGATGAGTATTTCATTTACATACATTGGTGCATAAAGGGTTATGCTTTGATGAAAGTAGACAAACAATGAATGATCACATTGACTATGATAAATAACAAATAATGAATAATCACATCGGCTATGATAGAAAACAAATTGAATGAATTTCTCATACCATGCTCTTGGGGCTTTCTTGGGTCCATAAAGTGATTTATTTAGGTTGCATACTAAATTTTAATCTTGATGTGAAAAACTATGTGGTTGTGACATGTAAACTTTCCCTTGTAGGGGGATCCATTGAGAAAGACAATATTTGTGTCTATTCGTTGAAGATTCTACTTGTATGTGAGAGCTAATGTAAGTATAACCCTAATTGTAGTTGGCTTTAAAAATTGAGAAAAATTTCATTGAAGTCAAAGTCAAACTGTTGATATAGTATTGGCTACTAACCTTGCTTTGTACTTATTAATAGCCTCATTTAAATTTTCCTTCACTTTGAACATCCATTTATAGCCAACTGATTTTTTTGAGGTGGAAGATTGGTAAGTATCCAAGTTTAGTTTGATATATGTGCATCATATTCTACTTGAATTGTTTGATACCATTTAGGTTGAGATAATGTTTATTACTTAACATTAATTGGTTCCACATAAGAGAAAAAGATCTTTGGTTTTGAGTAACTTGTTGTTCAAACTACAGTAAAGCGGCAAGAAGCAAAAACTTAGTTTTGAAGGAATTTCCTCCGAGATTTATATCGTCTCCACAGGGATTAGTATGAACGATCTCGTTCAACGGTCTCTACATTTCTAAGCTTGTTATGCAAAAGTTTTGGTTAAAAGATTCACGGAACAATAAATAAAGGCAGAAAGTATAAAGACGGAAAATATAAAGTAAAGACTGAATTATAAACGAAACCTTGTTGGGGTTGGATCTCATCAATTGATAACACATGCATTCTTCTGATCATGTTAAAGACAACTCAATCAATCGTCTAATATCCTCACGTATCACCCACAACAGAGGTTATTTCTAACGCAATGTCGAGAGAACAACCGTATTGTCTCATTAGTGATGTCTCACGCAACAAAACCAACACAGAGCATTAAGAACTGATACTCACGCAAATGCTAAGCCTAAATCTATGTCTAGAGTTTAGGACCTAACAAGTAATCATCCTAGATCCAGATCTAAAGAGTATATGTCTATAGCGGTTCAAATCAAAGATAATCAGGTAAACAAAGACGACACTCATATCAGATAAATGATTGCTTCATATTAAACACAATGATCAGAATACGTACATATGCTAAACCCTTTTTACATGTATTCAACTAATCTGCCAAATGGATGTGAACATCGTTCTTCATCACTATTATCACGCATCCTTGCAATACCGTATTGATCCTACTCATGCTACTAACCAACACAATAAAATAGAAGATACAAATGAATATCAACTTACAAAACCATGTCAAAAGTTTGTTCATTGATAGATGAAATTCTAAGATTAAAGATTTGAAAAGAGTTTTGTCAAAACCCACAAATAAGCAATCGAAGATAATCAACAATAGAGAATCAAAGCTAGTTCATAAACATATATTAGATGAAATACATAAGGTATCAAAAGATTACATCCAAATCCCAACAAGAGATCAAAGATCTTACCTTTCCCCTCTTAGGGTTTGTATTTCTCTCTTTAAAATAAGCTTGAAATGAAGAGAGATAAAGTTCTAATGTAAAAAAAATAACATAATATTTTTAAAAAGCAAGAAAAGTACTTATATAATACATTCAGGATCTACCATGTTCGCACTGTAAACAGATCCTTCGCCTAGCGAACATCAAGTTAGGCACCTGAGGTGCCTCTGAACAGTTAAATCGTCCTTGAAAAATATCTGAAATTTGTTGCGCGAGCAATTCTTCACACTGCGAACTATCTCGCTACAAGTTCGCACAACAAGTTTCGGTCCCTTTCTCCTCTGAGTGAACAGTACCAAGTTCCCAGGGGTCTTCGCTGGCAAGTTCGCTGTGCGAAGTTGTTAATGAATTTTCTAGGGAAGTTCGCTAGGAGCTTCGCACGACAAACTTCATGATGTTTTCATGCTGTCTTGGTTTCCTTGTCAATGTTCTTGTGTCTTACTCTTCTTGTTTTGTGCCTATATCCTGCACAGTAGCATACAAATCAAAGCAACCAAGGCATTTTCAAACAATGAAGCATATCATCTAAAACATGAGTGATTCTAATCAATTTGTCCATAAAAAAGAATGAAAGATGACAACATTTGATAGAGCAATAAAGCAAATTGTGGCATATAACACCTGCTTTGGCTCTTGTGAGCATGGGATGATCATTTAAAAGAATATTTTCCTAAGGTGCATTGCTATGTATAGAACGTGAGAGGAACACATCTGACCAGCTGGTACTATTTTTTACCATTGGACAATGATCATTGAGTCTAACTATGCTGAGAGGTTGATCTTGAGAAGAACTAATAGATTCAAAGTTATTGATTTGAAGGATCAGTAGACTCTAGACTAGGTACAACAAATTATTAAGACAACTGAGTTATGCCTGTGAGGACACTCAGTGTTAGACTGTTGCTCAAACTTTATTTATGTCTCTCATTGGAAATTAAGCCTATTTTTTTAAGGCTCAACAGGTGAAAGACTATCTTGCATAACTTATGTAGTAGACCCAATTACACCAATGATTGTTTCAAGAGACCTATTATAATAAATTGATCTTAGACAATTGACAAGGTAAGGAATATTTTGGAACTACTGATAACTCACTATTTGTGAGATACTTAATAATTGATTTTATTTTGTTTTAGCGAGTTTTATTAGGTTAATTTACTTAGGTTTTACTTGAAGGTGATAAAAATACACAAGAAATAAGGGGTTGAATTATGTAAGATGATTATTTTACACTTTTGAATATCAACTTCAGGATCTGAACAAGATCAAAGTCTGATCATTGATGTTAATAGCAGCGGAAAGGAAAGAGCTCAAAAGCAATAAACATATCAACACACAAAGTTTATCCTGGTTCCTCTCCTAAACTGAGAGTAATTCAGCCCCCTTATCTCAACAATAGATTTTTACTATAATCAAATTGATTATACTTTGCTCAAGTAAACTAGCAAGAGACATCAACTGCTCAATCACACTAGAAAGAGACTTCCGCTCAAGCAACCTAGCAAGAGACTTATGCTCAAGAACATAAGCAAGAGACTTCACTGCTCAAGAAAACCAGCAAGAGACTTCCATTGCTCAAGAAAACTAGCATGAGACTTCCTATACTTTAAACAAACAATTTAGTAGAAAAGATAACAACTATACTTGATGTTTAATCAACGGTATAGAAGTTGTATAACTACTACAAAGGTTATTAATACTTAAGATTTCTAAGATATACAAAGATAAAAAATCTTAAGAACTTATGCAATAACATTTATAAAACTTTAACTCAAAGTTATGCTCGATGTTATCCTAATGTTGTGTTGCAACCTTCTTTCAAATCTTTAGCTCCCTTTTATAAAGGCAGAAAAATAATCGTTGGAAGGTGACTTTCATAAGAGTTCTTTGTTGAGAAGAAATCCAACAGAGACGTAGGAGGATGAAACCAGTTAAGATCATTGTCCATTGAGTAATAACATTGTCCATAACGTCTTTCTCATATTAGGCATCTACCAAAAGGTTGGGACAGACTTAAAAGGTCACATCACCTTTCCTTGAGACTCGCACAACTAACCCTAGTTGACTTTCTCCAGAATTTTGCTTTTGACAAGACTGGTTTGCTTTTGAGACTGAGTATGGATTAGAGGCTGAGCACCTTTAATTGAGGTTTTCAGAGTTTGAGTTGTTACTAGAGGTAGGGATACTATGATCATATTTTAATCCTTCAGAAGTTGTTATTCACGTTCAGAGTTATCAGATTATGATCCTTCAAAATCTGAGTCATTTTTCTTCTCTACATATACTTTTATCAGGGTTAATTCATAGTTGAATTTTAAGCTTATGATTATGCACACTTGAACATATGTTAGTATATCCAAGTATTCTTTAAATATTTTGTTATCATCAAAACCTAAGGGATATGAACAATTTTGTTCCAACAATCTCCCTTTTTTTTATGATGACAAACAAAGGTATTTAAAAAAATGGTTGGTCAATTTAACTAACTTGGCAACATTAGAGTCTGAGGTTTGTAAGCTCCCCCTAAGTCTAATAGTTCAAAAGTTGATTTTTGTAAGCTCTCCCTAACTCCTATCCAAGTTAATTAAACTCATCTTGATAACATAAATTAATGTTCAGATAAGAGAAATAACAATTAGGGTTTAGGTAAATAAAAGGGTTCAAAATACTTTTATCCTCTTAAATACTCCCATGAACTTCTCCCTCTTTTATCATCAATAAAAAGTGAATTAAGACATGTCAGCATAGAGAGAAAATAATATTTGGAATAAAAAATATGTGGGAAAATTTAAATTCTTATAAAAATGATAAAAACAACTTTTTCACTTCCCAACAGAGAGAGAAACGACTAGATTGGTTGAAATACTTTTTTGCCTCTCAAGACGGTCAGACACATGTCTCCTAGGAATTTCAACCATCATAAGTAACCATTGTAATAAAGAGCTAGAGTATCACGCATTAAAGATTATAGATGCTTGAACTTCCATAAGCAATGTAAGAGACACACAAGTTCCTCTATAAAAGCACAAGCTCAAAGTCTGAATTCCCACATCTTCATCAACATGAGTAGTCCTTCAGAGAAAACCAAGGTCATCGTGTTGACAAAAACCACTATGGAAAAGGGACCACCAACATGGTGGAGCACCAGCAGCTAACAAATGAAGAAGCCCAACCATGTGGTTCAACCACTGTCAGGGAAGCACTCAAGGTTAGGAAGGATTCTAAGAAGAAGAAGACACACAAGAAAAAGAAGAAGAAGAAGAAGAAGAAGAAGAAGAAGAAGAAGAAGAAGAAGAAGAAGAAGAAAGTGCCTAAGAAAATCGTATATTTTAACTTTGATGAAGATGAGGAGGAGCCAAATATAAAATGGAAGACTGCCTTCAGTGCAAGAGGATATTGTGATAATATAGATAAATTTATGTAGATCAATCCTCTTGTACTCTTCTTACAAATATTAATGAAATATCACTTTCACTTTGTTTACAATGATACTTCGTATATAGTTTTATTTCCATTTGAATGATCCAATTGTCAGAGAAGTTTCAAAACAATCCAACCAATAAAGCTCAAAGTGAACAAAATTATTTTTAATTTTATCAGTCGATATAAAGATTCCCAAAGAGTATAACTTAAAGTATAAATACATAAGCAAGATAAAGCTAAAAGAAAAACAGATACATAGAATAACAGCTAGAAGTTTAAGGAAATATTGACATAAGATAAAGTCAGTTAAAAAGATGAATAAAGAAAACATAAAACAGGTTCTAAACATAAGCCTATGGTTTCTTCAAAAGATCTAATACAACTTTTAGATTAGCAACTATAATGTCTTGTCTGGAATTCATAGACTTCGTCCTTTCATCTATTTCTGCTTGCTTGATAGCCATGGCCTATTGATTAGCAGCAACAGAGATTAGCCTTGCCTCCATAAGATCTTGTATTTTACTAAAAGAGGCATCATATTCTGAAGAAACTTTCTTAAGATCCTGAAGGACTGATATAACAGAAGTTATGAGAGAGTCCTGTTAAGTGCAAATTTTACCTATTTTTGTATATAAGTTTTGTTGCACTTAACATTACTTTATGTTAGAATCGTTCGAATAAACTCCGCTTTGTTTATAAATGCGTTTACTTTACGTTATAGTGTATATATTATGTTTTCCTGTAAATATCATTGAGTTTAATTGAATTTCATTCATTTTTGTAGGTAATAAAGCATTGATGTTGGAGCATTGTTAGATAGAGCATTGAATAAGCTTTCCAACGCTTCAAACCGGGCAAAAAACGGAGTTACGGTTAAAAAGTTATGGTCGAAACAAGTTGGTTTGCTGTCATGTTCGCCAAAGTTCGCCAGGCGAATGTTCGCCAGGCGAACAAAAGTTCGCCAGGCGAACAAAAGTTCGCCAGGCGAACCGAAAGTTCAAAAACGCGTGAAAAACACTGTTTTTACAGAAGCAAAAGTTGTATATGTTCGCCAGGCGAACGGGACTTCGCCAGGCGAATACTGGGACCCATTTTTGTCTATTTAAGTGATTTTTCAGCATTTTTTAGGTTATGTTGTTTGGGAACTTTTTACCCCAACTTCATCAAACACATTCTTGAGTAGATTTAGCTTAGAAACAACATTGAAGGGTGCATCTTGACGATCCGGAGTCGAATCCACTTCAATCGGAGTTGACAGACCGTGAGATTTGTGTTCTTCTTCCTTACTCTCTATGTATTTTTCATTTGTTGGGGTTTTGTATGTAAGTTTATCTTGATTGTATGTATATTTATGAATCTTTGTATAAAATCTCTTTTACAACTCTTTATCGATGGTTATCTTGATTTTTTACTTAATGGGTTTGGATTGTGATAGACATATACTGTTCGAACTCGATCTTAGATGAACATCTATTAGATTCTAAATGCTAGAGATAGATTTAGGACTAATATTCACGTGGGTATCGATTCTTAATGCTCCGTGTTGTCGATTTGTGTGAGAGATCAACAATGAGACGATACGGTTGATCTCTCGACTTTGTGTTAGAGATAAACTCTGTTGTGAGCGATACGTGATGATATTGACGAGTGAATTAGGTTGCGTGCATTTGATCCATATATTTTTTAGTACATGATGGGTAGAACGAAATACAACTCCTGACGAGTTTTCTCATTTCTTAAGAATGTACTTATTTTATTGTTTTATGTTTTTCCTTTTGAATTTTTATTCCAAACCATTCAAACCTAAGCTTAGAGACGTAGAGATTGTCGAATGGCATTCTTTCCCTCACACTGATCCCTATGGAGACGATAAATCCCGGAGGAAATTCTTCCGAAAATAATATTTTTGCCTGCTGCTTTACCGCTTCAACAAAATGGCGCATTTGCCGGGGATTGGTTTTGATATTGAGTTGCATTGCGATAGTTTCTATATTTCTAAGCTTTGCACATAATTGTATATATATATATATATATATATATATATATATATATATATATATATATATATATATATATATATATATATATATATATATATATATATATATATATATATATATATATATATATATATATATATATATATATATATATATATATATATATATATATATATATATATATATATATATATATATATATATATATATATATATATATATATATATATATATATATATATATATATATATATATATATATATATATATATATATATATATATATATATATATATATATATGCTTGTATAGATACTTGTTTTGCTTTTGTCTTCTATTATGTTTGTTTAAGTGTTGTATATATTTTGTTCTCGTAACATTTGTTCAAGTGGTTGGTTAGGACACTTGCTTTTGGTTTGCGCGGTGAGACATCACATGGCATGAAGGAAGGAAGTTACTAGCTAAGCACAATAAAGGCGTCGAGCTTACGACGTAAAACAAGCATGTTTTTTCCATTTGTGTTTCGTTATTACTTTTTCCTTCTAGCTTAGGTAGTGTGGTGAACATTCATTAAACAAGTTGTTCTCGGATTATTCGTAAAATTCTCAAATCTTCACTTTACAACTTGTTTAATCCATTTTCACCCGGTATTTTATTGTTGTTTGGACTCAAATTTTTGTTTGGTAGCTTGAGGTATTTGAGGTGATTTTCCAAGTTTGAGTGTTTCAACTTGCGAATGCGTGGTAATGATAGTGTTTAAAGTTTTGTACACGTTCAAGGTATGTGTTTATCGCTTTCTAGGCTTTAGCATATTCATGATACTTAGACTTTTTACAATTTCCATGCCATTCATTCTTTTGTATACTTGTTCATTTTGTGAATCACTTTAGTTCCCACCTTTTTGTGAGGAAGCCTTTCGTTGTTCATATATGCTCGGAGTACCAATATTCTTGTTTTAACTGGATTTTATTATGCTTAATCTTTTGTTTGTGTTGATTATATGAAAGCATGAAAAGGATTAAGGCACTTGTTTCATTTTGAGCACAACTACCTAGCCAAATAGTCAATTCACCTTGTGAGTGTGTGATCATTTGTAACCCCTTTGAGCCTTTGGTCATTATCCATGTTGTTTGAGTTTTATTCTTGTCTATGAGTATCAAATTCATTTTTTGTGTGGATCTTGATTGTTGTTTTTTCTTGAGCCCTCAACTTTGTGTTGTTGTATGAATTTTTACCTTGCCTTAGAAAGTAGGGAGTATTCACATGATGATGTGGTTGAATTCAAGTTGGGGAGATGATGATCGTTCACTTGTGTTGTTGATTGCTATGAGGTTGAAAAATAGAAAAGAAAAGAAAAATGAGAAAAATATGAAAAAGAAAAGAAAAATTGAAAAAGCTTAGAAAAAGATAAACAAAAAGAGTAGAATAATGTTGTGCTAATAAGTTCTATGTGTTTGGTATAACACTTGGGATTTTGGAAGAAGTTTGATTGGAATTTTAGTGTTTGAAACTTTGTGAGTTTATCACTCCCTTAGGTTTAGGCAAGTTTTTATTTCGATTAGCTTTAGGAATTATCCCTTGTTTGTTCACCCGACTACATAACAACCCTGAAAGTCCTTTTGATTCTTGCTTTTATGTTTTCAACATGATTTTTGGATGATTGCATAATTTAGTCTTTTGTTTGCAAGATTATTGTGTGAGTGAAAAAAGCCCTCATTTTGTGTTTTTCATCTACCGATGATTGTTTTTGCTAGGTGTGATTCACGTTTGAGCTTGTGTTGTTTTAGAATGTTTGGCATGACTTTTGTATTTAGCATTTGTTTCGTGATTATGTTATCGTTGAAGTTTAGTGGTAAGTATTCACTTTGCCTGTATCAATTTTTGATTGAACCATTGCATTTGTTTCCCGTTTGTCAAAACTTGTTGTTACGTGATTTCTTGGATTTCGCTTTTGTTCCTTTAGTTGTCGACTTTGTTTGAGGACAAACAATTAGGTAAGTTGGGGAGAGTTGTTAAGTGCAAATTTTACCTATTTTTGTATATAAGTTTTGTTGCACTTAACGTTACTTTATGTTAGAATCGTTCGAATAAACCCCACTTTGTTTATAAATGCGTTTACTTTACGTTATAGTGTATATATTATGTTTTCCTGTAAATATCATTGAGTTTAATTGAATTTCATTCATTTTTGTAGGTAATAAAGCATTGATGTTGGAGCATTGTTAGATAGAGCATTGAATAAGCTTTCCAACGCTTCGAACCGGGCAAAAAACGGAGTTACGGTTAAAAAGTTATGGTCGAAACAAGTTGGTTTGCTGTCATGTTCGCCAAAGTTCGCCAGGCGAATGTTCGCCAGGCGAACCGAAAGTTCAAAAACGCGTGAAAAACACTGTTTTTACAGAAGCAAAAGTTGTATATATTCGCCAGGCGAACGGGACTTCGCCAGGCGAATACTGGGACCCATTTTTGTCTATTTAAGTGATTTTTCAGCATTTTTTAGGTTATGTTGTTTGGGAACTTTTTACCCCAACTTCATCAAACACATTCTTAAGTAGATTTAGCTTAGAAACAACATTGGAGGGTGCATCTTGACGATCCGGAGTCGAATCCACTTCAATCGGAGTTGACAGACCGTGAGATTTGTGTTCTTCTTCCTTACTCTCTATGTATTTTTCATTTGTTGGGGTTTTGTATGTAAGTTTATCTTGATTGTATGTATATTTATGGATCTTTGTATAAAATCTCTTTTACAACTCTTTATCGATGGTTATCTTGATTTTTTACTTAATGGGTTTGGATTGTGATAGACATATACTGTTCGAACTCGATCTTAGATGAACATCTATTAGATTCTAAATGCTAGAGATAGATTTAGGACTAATATTCACGTGGGTATCGATTCTTAATGCTCCGTGTTATCGATTTGTGTGAGAGATCAACAATGAGACGATACGGTTGATCTCTCGACTTTGTGTTAGAGATAAACTCTGTTGTGAGCGATACGTGATGATATTGACGAGTGAATTAGGTTGTGTGCATTTGATCCATATATTTTTTAGTACATGATGGGTAGAACGAAATACAACTCCTGACGAGTTTTCTCATTTCTTAAGAATTTACTTATTTTCTTGTTTTATGTTTTTCCTTTTGAATTTTTATTCCAAACCATTCAAACCCAAGCTTAGAGACGTAGAGATTGTCGAATGGAATTCTTTCCCTCACACTGATCCCTGTGGAGACGATAAATCCCAGAGGAAATTCTTCCGAAAATAATATTTTTGCTTGCTGCTTTACCGCTTCAACAAGTCCCACTTAGCAACATAAGTTATTGGGTCAGAAGTAGTGGTTCTCTTATCAACGAGATTCTTTATTTTATTAATAAAAATAGTTTTGATTTCTTCTGAGTTGGCTTGGATAAAGGATGGAACAGTTTATGTGTTAGTTTGAGAATGGGAAGATGAATAACCAAAAGGTGGATTCTCATGGATAGTCAATGTCAGAGAAGTTTCTGGATGAAGTAGGACAAAAAAGATTTGTTCATATTCAAATTGAGGTTCAAAACTAGTTTGAACATGATATTGATCCTGAACAATTTATTCAGTCTCAATATGAAGTTCAGAAGCAACTTGAACTTGGATTTGAATATGAACTGGACTAGGTTCTTTCTGAGGAGTGGTTTTAGGTGATGTTTGAGGTGTAGGTTGAGTTTCTAGTGAGGGTATAGGTTCAGGTTGAAAGATGGTTACATATTCAGCTTCATCTTGAATAGATGAATTATTCTATTCAGAAGCAGAACATGCTTGGTCGTTTGGCAGATCTTGAAGGGAGAAAGTATGAAGAGGGATGGCTTGGATGGGTTTGATAACAACAGGTGACGGGGTCACAGTTTTGAGGCCAAGACGAGCAATGAATCCAGCTTCATCAACTTCTGACTCAGAGCTAAAAGATTCCCCACTAGAGACATTTATGGGTGGTTCAAACATAATGCTCAGAGGTGATGTTTGTTCAGAAGCAAAGAATAAGTTTAATTGATTCTAAACATTAGTGGATTCACCACCAGGTGATGAGTTGTGTTTTAGAGATGGGTTGGTTCAGGGACTTTTTGAGGGTGTTGGTGATAAGTGATTTAGGGTGGAATAATTAAAACTATCTTTCGAGATAGAGTTTAGATTTATACCTGTTATATAAATTTCCAAAGCATCTAAAGTAGATTGACCTTTTCAACAATAGCTTCTTATGTAACTTCTTCAGCTACATTAGAAGCTTCAATTTCATCAGTCTTTAACTCAACAATGACTTCAGTAGCTTGGACCTCAGCAATCTCCATAACAACCCTATCAACAACCGCTTCTTCTAATAAAGCATCACAAGTTACATGATGCTTCTCTGCATGTTCCAACAATACGGAGGTTAACAATTGAGCTCCTTTGAAAGCAGAATCTATAACATTTTTCTAAGTAGCGGAATCCACTACTAAAAAATCGTTTTAGTGACAGAAAATTTTCAATCACTCTAGTGACCGAATTAGCCACCAAAAATTGACATCTTGTTAGTAAAATTTTAAAGACAAAAATACTATCTAGGTCCTTTAAGTTATTTTAAAATATCAAGTTAGTGCTTTAAGCTTTTTTTGTAACGCTTTGGTCATTTATGTTAAGTAACGTTTGCGTCGTTGACCTTTTTAAAAATCTCTGTTACAATAAATTGCAAACTCATATACCATTTGAACTGATTTTTCACACTGATCACGAATATGCAATCAAATTTATCAAACAAGTTACAATTCATAAGAATCAGGGGAAAAGTAGACAAATACATAATGGAAAATCATTCGTTCCAACCAAAATACACAATCAAATGCAAAACTAATTACATGTTCGTGAGCAGCGCGAAAAACCAGTTCAAATGTTATATGAGTTTGCAATTTATTATAACAGAGATTTTTAAAAAGGTCAACGACGCAAACGTTACTTAACATAAAGGACCAAAGAGTCACCAAAAATACTTAAAGGACTAACTTCATATTTTAAAATAATTTCAAGAACTAAAATAATATTTTTGCCAATTTTAAGAGTCACTAAATCGGTCAGAAACTAAAATTAGCCATCGAATTAGCAACTCAGATTTAGTGATCATAACTCTAAGTCTCAAACAATCGTTTTTTATATAAATTAATTCATAAAAAAAATTTGTGACCGAAATTTGGGTCACTAATAATTTTTTGTTTTTTTTCTTATTAAGTTACTTCCCTCCCAATTTTCTCCTTTTTTTACTTTTATTTTTTAGTCAAAATTTCACAATCATATTATTTTAACAAATAAAACATATATTTATAGAAATAATTAACTCATTAGAATTTATTAATTTAAATAAAATATAATTTTAATGATAATTAGTGTAAAAAAATTTAAATAATATTTAAATTTTGTATTTCATTAATATTATATACATTTTAAATATAAATTCAACAATTAAAATGAAGTGGCGTGGTGGTCACGTGGAAACCTCTCAAAGGAAAGTGCATTGATTCGGTTCCAACTTAAGCCAAAACTTTTGTTTTATTTTAAGTTTTTAAATAATTGAAAATGGTCACAAAAATCGGTCACTAATTCCTGTCGCTAAAATCGGCCACTAATGTCGGCCACTAAATCCGTCGCTAAAGGTTGGCGACTTGCACTTTTCCCACCGAAATTTGATAGTCACGTTATTGGTCACTAAACGTTATAGTAACCAATTTTTAGGCTTTTTCGGTCACTAAACGTGAATTTTTTAGTAGTGATTTGTAACCTTCTTCCTTCTGACCAAGGATACCTCGACATCCTCCTCTTCCTCTTCCTCTTCCTCTTCGATTTCACACAACTTCCTTAACTTTCATTTTCTTACAGTTCATCAGTTGAGACAAAGGAAAAAGATATTTTCTAAGGAGTTCTTCCATTTCTCATCTTAGTGGGCATTAAAACAGTGGATGCAACAACCTCTTCAGCCTCATTCTCAATCTCCATCAAATGCATAAATTTCTTCTTAGAAGGCTTATGAACTTCCTTCTGAGTATCTAAAGCAACCTATTTTGTCTTCTTAGAAGATTTGTACACCTCAGCAGATTCATTGGGCAAGTCTTTTTATCTCAGAACCACACCTTCTTTAAATGCCTGTTGAATGAATAATCTGATTACCTTATGATTGTCTCGCTTGATAATGACAGAATAGTCCTCAAGATAATCAGGAAAGTCCACCACATCACTTTTCTTCAGAATCTTCACATTTTCTAGAACAGAAGCAGACAGAATGTTCACATGGATCTCCTCCAAGTCCTCATTATTTGAAGTAGTTTTAAGGGCATCAATCAAACGAATTTGATAAAACAGACTAGAAAAAAGTATAGCATAGGGGAAATTCTTCTTATGGTGCTTTGTGTTGTCCTTAATGGCCTCACAAAGATGATGAAAGACGTAGGCAGGAAGATTTATCTTATCTTCATTTTCCAAGTAAAAGATGAAGTGCTTTTAATCCTAAGATATTTGATCAATGGTTCCTTCTCTAGGGATCAGACAACTAATAACAATTTTAAACAGAAGTTTTAAATTCCTTTTCATGTTCTTGACCTTTCCAAAGTCCGAAGAACACAAATCTTCATAGTGCTCAAAAAAATGACTTTTATTGGCTCCAGCTTCAAGATTATTCTCTTTTGTGTTCAAGATGAATCTTCCTTGATTTGTAACTTTTAGAAGCTTGGCAATAGTCTTATGAGTGATGGTCACATCAACACCCATCACAACTGACCTAATCTCCAATTCTTCAAACTTCTTCAGACCCATTTCCCCTATACTTTTCCCTTTCAAGGATTTTTCATTTCGTACCATCAAATCTTGTTCCATTGACACTGACAGTTCATCATAAACTTCATCCATAACCTAGAAATATCTTACAAGATGAGGTTAAGTTAGTCCATTCAGCATATCAAAAACCAAAGACTATTTTTAGACTCTGGAGAAACTTCATATGTCATACCCATTATGATTGGAGTAAAAATCAATGATTTTTTCCACTAACAACTTCTAATCATAGTAGCTTCTAAACATCATCAGATTCTGCTTCTATAACTAGGTGAAAAAAGATATGATGGTTTCATCAAGGTTCCAATCCTCGGATTATAAGGTTCTTGATGATACCCAAGACCTTCTCCTTTACTTCTACTTACACCAGAGATCATGAAGGCAAGTTTGGTTCTATTAAAGCCAAATATGACAAACTCTTGAAGAGTAAATTCAAACTTATCAAGAGGTTTGTCAGACATATCTTTTGTTAAAGAAATTTTGTATCTTTCAGGTTTTCAAACTTTTCTTTAGAGGAATTTAGTTCATCTCTTGTAAGACCATATTGCTTCTTTATAATTGCCATATGCCTAGCTTTCTGCTGGAATCTTTCCATAAGATCTTAACATAAAGTAATTAAATCATATTTAGAGAGTTTAGAAAATAACTTTTATGTATCCTTTGAATCTGAGTCAGAACCAATTTCTGATTATGAATCTGAGAATGTTGAAGCAACCAAGGCTAGGTTGACTTCTTAAGTTTCTTCTTTGACATCAAGTTCATCCCATAGACTTTGATTTCTTGATTGGTTATTCATCTTCATTGAGTTCTAACTCGTGAATCTGGAGATTACTTATCATACTTTGAAGACTGATTTTGTTCAGGTCTTTTGCTTCCTGAATAGATGTTGTAACACCTTTTTCTACCCCACAAATTAAATGGCAAAATATTCACATTTATCAGAGTCTAATATTAAACTCAATAAAAACTACCTCAAAGGGCGTACATTTCCCAATAAATCAATATAGGAATTCAATATATAAAATGGCGTCAGTTTCATATTCAACATCATCATAATTATCAGGAAACATCAAAGGTCATAATATCATAATTTACACTAAATTATCTCATAAATGCAAATGCAACAAGACTCATGCATGTGGTACCAATCATCACAGCTTGATGGACACTGGGCCATCCATCCTCCATAGATCCTCATTAATAGGATTGATTCTACTCGAGAACCGGAGCACATCAAAATACTTCACATCTGCACAATGGGACTGAAGCCAAAGAAATCAAGGTCCTAAACCGAAGTCCGGATGCACATGAATGCATGATGCACACGTCAATAATCATCCTCATAATAACATCATAGGTGCATCATCATTCATCAAAATCATCATAATCAAAATCATCATCATATATCATGTCATCATAGCATCATCAAAACTCATCATCATTACATCATAGGAATCATCATATAATCGTGTACTAATCACATAGAAATCACAATCATACTCATATTAATTCGTCAAAGAAATCACCGCATAAAAACATCAAAGCATCACTACACAAAATAAGAATTCACGAAACTCTGCTACGTTTGCTAGCAAGTTCGTTGTGCGAGTCTGGGGCGAGTTTATTCGTTGTGTGAAGGATTCTTCGTTGTGCGAACACGCGATTACAGCAAAACACTGTTACGCACTAGAACCTAAAATCAACCCAAAAGTCCAACGATTTCCTTCTCCGATGCCCCTAAATCATTCCTAAGGTATTACGGCGATAAAGGCACAAACTCTACGACTTATTAGGCCAATCCTGTATCATATTCATGCTCTAATTCCCATAATTTTCTTACAACTATACCACGATCATTAGAATTTCTCACAATCTAATTACCCTACAGGGTTTAAACCTTAACGACAGATTTTGGCCACGAAGGCCTACTTTCCCTCAAACCCAAATCGACCTCAATCCTATCAGATCATCAGTTTAAATCCCTAATGGTAAAAACCTCAATAATATATTTTGGCCACGAAGGCCTAATTCCCTTTATCTCAAAATCAGCCTCAAACCCTTTAAACCCTTAAATCAGCTTTAAAGACATTGAAATCACATATTGAAAACAATGAAGGCAATACTCCCCATACCTTAATTGCCGACTCTAAGTCTTCTCCTTGATTCTCAGAAACCTTGCGAAGCTTTTGCCTCAATCCTCTTCCTTAGAGCTCTGGCCTCTATTTCTTCCATTTTCACGGTCTTACAAGAATGAATCCTAATTCCCTCAAAAATCCCTTTTTGTTAAACCTAACTTTAGGCCTATAAATTGGGCTTTTCCAATATTACCCTCACTAACTCCTCCTTAATTGTCCAATTTTCCCTTACTTAACTTATATTTATTTAAATTAATAATAATACCAATATATTCATATTATATACTATTATTTAAATAAATAACCCAAAAATCCATAATTCTCAATATTTCACACCAACCACCGAAAATCACCAAAAATACGAATATTTATATTTAAATAAATTAAATAAGTATTCCAATAAATTTGGGGTGTTACAACTCTCCCCCACTTAAAAGAATTTTCGCCATTGAAAATTACCTCAAGGAAACAGAGTCGGGTACGACTCCCTCATCTGATCTTCACACTCCCAAGTCCAATTTTCTCCAGCTGGTCCTCCCCAAACTACCTTCACCAAGGAAATCTGTTTACCTCGAGTTGCTTCACTTTTCGTTCATCAATCCGAACTGGCAATGCCTCAATAGTCAAATCATCTCTCACTTGTACATCATCCATCTGAATTGAATGCGATGGATCTGGAATGTACTTCCTCAACTGAGACACATGAAACACATCATGCAAATTCGCTAGTGACGGCGGTAAAGCAATCTGATATGCTACTTCCCCCACCCTCTGTGAAATCTGATACGGACCAACAAAATGCGATGGGAGCTTTCGAGACTTCAAAGCTCGACCAATACCAGTTACCGACGTAACTCTCAAAAACACATGATCTCCCTCTTGGAATTCAAGTGCTTTCCTCCTCTTATCATGGTAACTTTTCTGACGACTCTGCGACACTTTCATCTTTTCTTGGATCATCTTGATCTTTCTAGTCGTCTCTTGCACAATCTCAGATTCGAGTACAACACTCTCGTCTGACTCATACCAACACAAAGGAGTCTTACACCTCCTACCATACAAATCCTCATATGGTGCCATTCCGATACTAGAATGGTAACTGTTATTGTAGGTAAACTCAATCAATGGAAAAAGACTATCCCACGATCCACCTCGATCCAACACACAAGCTCTCAGCAAATCCTCTAACGAATGGATAATTCTCTCTGTCTGTCCATCCGTTTGCAGATGAAAGGCAGAACTCAACCTCAAATTAGTACCCAAAGCTGTCTGCAAAATCTCCCAGAACCTCGATGTAAATCTCGGGTCTCTATCAGACACAATATTTGAAGGAATACCATGCAGTTTCACAATCTGATCAATATATAATTCGGCAAGCTTCTGTAACGAATAATTGATCCTCATCGATATAAAATGATCCGATTTGGTCAATTTATCAACAATCACCCAAATTGAATTATATCCCTTCAAAGTCTTCGGTGAACCTGTCACAAAATCCATAGAAATGATATCCCATTTCCATTCTAGAATATTCAATGGTTGCATCAGACCTGATGGTCTCTGATCTTCAATCTTTGACTTCTGACAAGTCAAACAAGCATACACAAACTCTGCAATTTCCTTCTTCATACTTGGCCACCAAAACAATTTCTTCAAATCTTGATACATCTTTGTGGCACTAGGATGAATACTTAACCCACTTCTGTGACCTTCCTCAAGAATGCTATTCTTGATTTCTGGCACATCAGGAACACACAGTCTATCTCGAAACCTCATCACACCATTCTCATCGATCCGAAAATCACCCCCTTTACTTTGATTGATTAACGTGAGACAATCCACCAAACTTAAATCAGATTTTTGACCTTCTCTGATTTCTTGGAGAATACTACTGGTCAACTTCAGCATACCCAACTTCACACTGTTATGAGTCTCTTCACAAACCAAACTCATATCTTTGAATTTCTCAATCAGTCCTAACTCTCGAACCATAAGCATTGACATATGTAAGGACTTCCTACTCAATGCATCAGCCACAACATTAGCCTTACCAGGATGGTAACTCAATTCAAAATCATAATCCTTCAGAAGTTCAAGCCATCTTCTCTGTCTCATGTCCAACTCTTTCTGACCAAACAAATACTTCAAGCTCTTGTGATCACTGAACACTTCGAACCTAGTCCCAAAAAGATAATGTCTCCAAACCTTCAACACAAACACCACCACATCCAACTCTAAGTCATGCGTAGGATAATTCCTTTTATGAACTTTCAGTTGTCTGGAAGCATAAGCAACAACCTGACCATTCTGCATCAGTACGCCACCAAGAGAGACATTGGACAATGAAACTGGTTAAGATCATTATCTGTTGAGTAATAGCATTGTCCATATCGTCTTTCTCATACTAGGCATCTACCAAAAGGTTGAGGAAGACTTAAGATGTCACATCACCTTTCCTTAATCCTTGCACAATGAAACCCTGGTTGACATTCTCCAAAATTTGGCTATTGACAGGACTGTCATGCTTTTTAGATAGGGTACGGATTAGAGGCTAAGCACCTTTACTTAGGTCTTCAGAGTCTGAGTTCTCACCGAAGGCAGGGATACCATGACCATATTTTGATCCTTTAGAAGTTGATATTCATGTTCTGAGTTATCAGATTCTGATCCTTCAAAATCTGAGTCATTCTGCTTTTCTACATATGCTTTTATTTGGGTTAATCCAGAGTTTAATTTTAAGCCTATGATCCTACACGCTTGAATATATGCTAGTATACCCAATTTTTCTTTAAGTATTTTGTTATCATCAAAACCCAAGGGATATGAACAATTTTGTTCCAACATCATTGTTTATAGTTTTATTAGCATAGACCGCACTAGGGGATTTCTTTTGTGAGTTTTATGTGCTTTTTACTTGTATAGGACTTGGATGGTGATAAGTGTCGCATGGCAGGAAGGCAGATGCAATTTAACCTCATTTGTTAGTAGTCCTTAGAGCAATAAGATGTTGTAAGAAGTGAAGGCTCTCAATATTAGGGAAAATGTAGCATAAGTCTGAAGAAGGAAGCACTAGTTAAGTTAGAAATTTGGATGGATAAGTTCAAACACTATAGGACAAAACCTATAAAATATGTTGGATGCTAAAGTTTACACGTTGTTTGTCTGCCTGTGCAGTAGGCCTGCCGCGGGACGTGTTGTCCCCTGCACGATGAATTATACTATCTAGTACTAGTACGAGATGATAAGGAGAAGAAATATGCTAATTTTCATGGGTCATAGCAATGAATAATCACAAGGTCCATATTCCAATGCTCAAAGGAAACCCTGAGAATTATGGGATATAAAAGGACCACCTTGAAGAAATGAGATAAAGGTTAAAAAATTGAGAGAATTGAGAAATAACATAGAAAAATATCTCGTTAAGAGAAGGAGAATTTTGAAACAAAAATGACTAGATCATTTCATCCTTTCTCTCTTGAAGAAGTGATGATCTGTCAGACGTGACAAAACTCGTCTCCTACTGATTGAAAGATTGTAAGGATTAGAAGTGTTACACTTAGGTTTTCATTTTATTTTCATTTGTGTATAGAAATGTTAACATTAAAACTTGTGTTATTGTATTTCTTTTGCTCATCATGAGATAAACTCTTTATGTAGAGAACTTTTAAGTTTAATGAAAAGTAATACTATTTGTTATGGTGTGATTTGAAGTGATACTTTTTATCATGTGAAATAATAATACAAATCTATTTCTCTGCTTGATCACCTTAGAAATAGGTAAAATTTGGCTAATGATTGAGAGATCTATAAAGTAGTAAATTTCATGGTAAATATGGTTGAAAATAGTAGGATAAACATATTCACTTGATTAATCACTTTAGACATAAAGGACTACAACCATATGAAAAACCAGAGGTTAAACAAGACATGCTTTAACTTTATTGTGATACCTAGAGATTTGTTCCCCTAAATTAATGCATGTGTTTTGATGTTGTAGACATACACCATTAAATCACTTTCTGCCTCATTTGTCATGACAAATCTTATCAGCAACATACGAGATTTAAAAACTCACTAAATGGATCATTGCCCAACATTCCTCTCACTATTGAATTACCTTTTTCACTCTTATAAATTACAACTCAACCTAAATCTATGACAACCAACTACTATTGTTATATTTTTCTCATGGCTATTCACAAAGTTTTATATAGAGAATCAACTTAATATATTACAATCTTTATGGAAGCGGAACTCTTAATTTTATATCACTTGCTACTATTTGACTGTGTATACTTGCACATATAAATATCACAATAATGTTTTGGCGCTGTTGTCGGGGATTGTGTCAATATTCCTTTGATTCTCTAAAATTCTTATGAAAAGTACATTTTACTGCCCCACCTGCTCCTCATCACTTCTAGCCTGCTCTATTCTAAACAGCTCATTTGTATATACCTTTTTCAAGAATTCAAACCTAGCATGAGTCCCTCTAGTTTTTTCCAACTCCTTCATGACAGCCTTAACGTCAACTCCCAGATAGTCTACCATCAACTCAAATTCCTCATATTTGTTAATCATCCCATTATCTAAAATTTTCCCCTAATTGGAAGATGTAGTGGACACGACATATCATCGAGTGTGACAGACATTTCACCAAGTGGTACCCGAGATGATGAGATCTCAGTA
Source organism: Lathyrus sativus (assembly GCA_963859935.3). Taxonomy (NCBI): domain Eukaryota; kingdom Viridiplantae; phylum Streptophyta; class Magnoliopsida; order Fabales; family Fabaceae; genus Lathyrus; species Lathyrus sativus. Next base: position 583,093,660 of record OZ012741.1, on the reverse strand, counting down.
TGCCATCTCTCCACAAATGCATTAAGCATCACGTGGTTCGTTGTAACATATTCGGTCTTGCATAAGTCCTTCATCCTAGATAGGGACAAAACAACTTGAAACCATTTATCGTTAGGCTGATACAAGCCATAACCTTCCGCCCATGGTTAATGAATTTCAGCTGATCACGGTTTTGCAGAAAAATAAATCATCGTCAAAAACTTGTAATATAATGATAAACATAACTTTAAAAGAATGAATTTAACTAATTTTACCTCTTTGTCCTAGATATGTCTGGCCGTATGGTCTGGGTAAAGAGGCAATTGTGACAACTCTAATGGACCTCCTCCAAATACTGAGGTGAAATTGGCTCATCATTCTCATCATCTTGAGGTTGCATTGGCTCATCAGCCTGAGGTCCCTCCGGTGCCTGGGGTGGAGCTGGTGCCTCATGTACCTCCGGTGACTCGCGTACCTTTGTCGCCTAAATAGGTGAAACATGTCGCCTATGGGAAGATGCATCTTCAGTTCTTGAGAATCCAAACGTTGAAAATTACAGAGATATATCTTTGGAATTTTCTATAACTTTCAGTTTTATCAATGGCGCTAATTCAGACCACCAAACCCCTAAAAATAATGCATTGATCGTTATTTTTAACCATGAAACACATTTCTCATAATGTATCAACTATCAAACATGCACAAACTATGTATTTCAATACCTAATCATCAACTTCTAAAACTTTATACAAAAACTAAAAAAAAATTACAATAATAAAAAACTTACAAGAAGTGAAGAATCTTTGAAATTGATGTAGTTGAATGAGATCTTTGATGTCGTTTGATGATGATTGAAGAAGTTTTAGAGTTGCTTGAATGATTTTAAGAGAGTTTTATAGAAAACTTTGATTTTTTAACAATTAAGAAAGAATAAAGGGTTCTAGCGTTGTATAAGCAGTGTTTGGTGATGCATCTCCGTAATGTTTACGAAGATGCATCTCCGTAATTTTTTAATATTAAGTCAAACTTCTATTGACTTAGGATGTGTTCAGAGGTGCATCTTCAGAACCTAGAAGTATTTTTGTATTTTCATGTGGTGCTTTTGTAATACATAAGGTGCATTAAGAAATTTCACTCATTTTTGTTGAGAAAGTTTGGACTTCTATGAATCAAAATAAAAGCTAAGAGCAAAATGACTAATTGAGATAAATGTGTTTTTACTATTTCCAAATAATTATATCTTTAATCTTTATATTTCATCTCTAATTTGTTCTTCATCATATCATATTCTAAGTTAATTAAGATAAGTCATTTATCATTAAGTAAATCACGTGACAAGATAAAAAGAAGTAAAACGACTGCCACATGTAAAAAAAACTAACATTGAGATTACCATTAATTTTAGGGAAGAACTTCTCAACCCATAGATGAATATTGTATATTCCACCAATCAATTAATGACATTTCATTTTTTATTTAATAGTTAAAATTTTGAAAATTTTCAATGCACTCTACTTTATGTGTAATTTTATCCAACTCTTTAAATTGGGTAAATAAGAATTTGCCTTATTTCTATTTGTAGCCCTAACACTTCACCTATTCGCTGAAGGTTGTGCAAGTGTGACATGTGAAAACTTTTGTGAAGGAGTCATGACATAGCATAAATTTTAGGAAAACTACCCTTCACATCTTTGGATTTTAATGCAGGAGTGGACTAGTGGAGTACGGTTACGTGGAGGTGACATGTTGATTCCTCAATTACTCAAAAATTGTAATTCCAGTTACAAGGCTTACAGCCCAATACTCCGGGCTACAAAGCCCAACTCTATTTTCTTTTGGAAAGAAAAACCGAGCCTATATACTGCTGAACGCTTTTAAAACAATATCTAAAGTAAATTCTATATCTGTCTAGAATGTTTCAGAATTTTCAAGACAGTGGTAAAATCAAATCAATAAACAGAAGTTTCTCCAACATACAACACTACTCTTCCATTTCTTTAAATATCACAAGGACTTTAGAGAATGTGATTCACACCAAGTAGTATCGATATATATTCGCATTGAATTCTCACTTTTCAGAGTTCTCAACTATAACAAAAATGTCTTTGGTTCCAAGTTTCTTTGGCGGCCGAAGGAGCAACGTATACGATCCATTCTCCCTCGATGTTTGGGATTTTCCACTTTCTGCTTCATTCCCTCAGGAGAATTCTGCTTTTGTGAGCACACGAGTGGACTGGAAGGAGACACCAGAAGCACACGTGTTCAAGGCTGATCTTCCTGGGCTGAAGAAGGAGGAAGTGAAGGTTGAGATTGAAGATGACAGAGTCCTTCAGATAAGCGGAGAGAGGAACGTTGAGAAAGAAGATAAGAACGATCAATGGCATCGGGTTGAACGCAGCAGTGGAAAATTCATGAGGAGATTCAGATTGCCTGAGAATGCAAAAATTGAAGAAGTGAAAGCTTCCATTGAGAATGGTATTCTAACTGTCACCATTCCAAAAGAAGAACAAGTTAAGAAGCCTGATGTAAAGTCCATTGAAATCTCTGGTTGAACTCGCACATAACATGCTTGTCTTGGTTGTGTTAGTTACGTTTTTGTGATTTGCGTGTAAGAGATCTAAGAAGATGTAATTTTAATGTTAATAAATAAATAATTTGTTTTTCAATGCCTACTTATTTTTACAACATTTTAATCTTGCTCCTAGATAAAGAATCAAGCGTAGTTCTGCATAGAAAAATTCAGATTTTTGTCTATGGTTAGCCACCGTAAAAAATTCATTCTCATTTCATCAAAAATTGAGTTACATTACATCTTGTAGTCAAGCTCGTGAATGATCACACCTCTTACATGGTTGTGACATGTAAATTTCTTCTTGTAGGCATCCATTGGAGAGACCATTTTATTGAAGTCAAAGTCAAACGGTTTGTGGTAGCATTTGGCTATTAGTCTTGCTTTGTATTCGTTGATAGCCCCATCTGAGTTTTCTTTCTCTTTGAACGCTTATTTACACTCAACTTGTTTTCTATGAGATGGCTGTGTCCAAATTTTTTTTATTTTTATAAATGCATTATATTCTACTTGCATTGCTTGATGAGATTTACTTTGAGATCATACTTGACATTTACTTGATTTAACATGAGAGAGAAAGGTCATAGAGACATCTTGTGAGCATGGAATGATCAATTTAGAAGATTTTTCTAAGGGGCACAACAAAAGAGACATATCTCACCAGCTGGAATTTAGATGTGTTAGGCGGTTGATGTTAGACAATTGACAGGGTAACAGATATGTTTGGAACTACAAAGAGACTTGGTTTTGCATGAGCTATCAATTTGAAACAGAGTCGGAAACGGGAAGAAGATGTTTTTAACTTTTACTACAAATAATACATTCTTTACTGCAATTGTAGAAGAGATTGTTTTGAAATCTTTTAAATTTTGAGACATTCTTTAAATATTTTCAAACGTGAAGAAAATTTGTTTAGGGCATAGGTTCAAATTTATGATCTATTTATTATTAAAGTCGCACATTCTTTTTTAATTTATTTTTAATATAAAACAAATTTTATTTATAAATCATAATATATAACAAATTTTAACATTCTTTTTTATGTTATTTCAGTTAATCGTTTTCTGTTTTGTAGCATATTGTTTGAAGAAGTGGTGTTAGAAAGAGAAAAAGAGGAAAAATGAGAGAATAGAAATAATTTGAAGAAAAGAAGAGGATTTTGGGCACATAGTGGTCGCGATACAGCTACATTGCGATCCCAATAAACTCATCGTGATCCTGATAGAGACGTTGTACGGAGAGACTTTGAAAAATCAGACTCTTGGATCAAACAGTTATGTATTGCGATCGCGATATATACAAAGTGGTCGTGATTGGTCTGTAAAAAGTGCCTGTAAAAAGGCCATCTGAAGCAACTTTTCAGTACCACAACATTGGCAACACTCCTTCTACTCCTAAGCTCTCTCAATATCACTTTCATTTCTAATTTATTTGCATTACACCCATTGTCCTTTTGTTCAGAGAAATGGCACCAAAGAGAAATTGTGTTTCTCGTGCAACATCAACTGCACCCCAGCTCAAGATGAACCGATATTTCCATTACCAGCGTCTCTTGCAAGCTCATGCCAACAAGTATCTTAAAGTAGTGAATTACAAAGTGGTGTGCGAGAGAGCATTTGATCGTCAAAATTTGGTGGGGTTTGAAGCGTTGGTGGAAATGTTGGAAGAGCAGTGATGAGATTTAACAACTTGACTCAAGACAACAACAAATCTATTGTATTGAAATTTTTTCTAATGGCGCTTTTCATCCTCACAATGACTTCACTTTTTATGTCCGAGATAAATATATCAAATATAGTCCTTCTATGATTAATGTTTTACTTAATTTACAACCTCCAAGTGGGTGGAATATTTCAAATGCACGATTCTTCAAAGTGTGCATACTAACTAGGCCTATGCAATAATGATAAGCATATTAGTAATAATTGCTTTTGCGTTTATTAGAGTATTGTTGCGTTTGCCATCTTGCATTTGAAAGTCATATTTCCCAAAAATACTTCTTTTGGCATATGAAGACTCCACATTCTGACCGTGCTTAATAATTGGCTAGAAGATGAATAAGGGGGAGGGGAGTTGTGGCAACTTTTTAACGTGGCATACGACCAGTTTGACCTAGCCATTTCCATAATGCTATACTCTCACTCTTGCTCATGCCATTGTATCTTCACATGTCTTCATATGTTGCTTGGGATAAATATAGTTTGGTAAGATGGTGCTCTTGTTCACAAATACATAAAAAGAAAATCCCATTGATAAATGATACACTCGTATTACATTTGGTAACTAAGAACTAGAAAATGGTTATTACAGTTGATAACTTAGACTAGAAAATGGTTATTATATTTGGAACTTAGGACTAGAAAAAATAAACCTGTCGAATGGCTTCAAGAGTAAATGCAAAGACTAGCGGAAAAAGTCCTCCCTGCTTTGCATGAAGGTGTAAATCATCCATCCTCCAAACAAGGATAATAAATCAGTTCTAAGTTTGCCTTGTTGTGATTGAAGTTTAAGTTTTATTTTAATAAAGAGAAAGGTTACCTCTCTAACATGAAACTTGCATCCTCAATTGTCTATCAGTAAAAACCATAAAACCAAATTCAGCACTACAGATGTGACACATATTTCTCTTACCTGAAAAGAGTGTGTCAGCTGCCTAGATAATACATTCTCAATCTCATCACCAATTTCAAACGTAGCATTAAGAAATTGCATGTAACTTGTGGAATCTCATATAAACCAACAAATTGTTCACATTCATTAAGAGAAACTAGAGCAGAAACATACAGAAACCACATCACAAACAATAGTTTTCCAGGGCCATTTCGGACCCAATATCAATTACATACTTAAAATCCACCGCGAAGGCGCAAAACAAGGTGAAGAGTAGACTCCTTCTGAATGTTGTAGTCAGCAAGAGTCCTTCCATCCTCCAATTGCTTCCCAGCAAAGATCAATCTCTGCTGATCTGGTGGGATTCCCTCCTTGTCCTGTATTTTTGTCTTCACGTTATCAATTGTGTCTGAACTTTCTACCTCCAAGGTAATGGTCTTTCCGGTCAAAGTCTTCACAAAGATCTGCATACCTCCCCTCAGACGAAGGACAAGGTGAAGGGTGGACTCTTTCTGAATGTTGTAATCAGCCAAAGTTCGGCCATCTTCAAGCTGCTTTCCAGCAAAAATCAACCTCTGCTGGTCTGGAGGGATACCCTCCTTGTCCTGTATCTTGGCCTTCACATTGTCAATTGTGTCTGAGCTCTCTACCTCCAACGTAATTGTCTTGCCAGTAAGGGTTTTCACAAAAATCTGCATACCACCGCGAAGTCTCAAAACAAGATGAAGAGTTGACTCCTTCTGGATGTTGTAATCAGCCAGGGTTCGGCCATCTTCGAGCTGCTTTCCAGCAAAAATCAACCTTTGCTGATCTGGTGGAATGCCCTCTTTGTCCTGTATCTTGGCCTTCACATTGTCTATGGTGTCTGAGCTCTCTACCTCCAAAGTAATTGTCTTGCCGGTAAGGGTCTTCACAAAAATCTGCATACCACCACGAAGTCGCAACACAAGATGGAGGGTGGATTCTTTCTGGATGTTGTAATCAGCCAAAGTTCTGCCATCTTCGAGCTGTTTGCCAGCAAAGATGAGCCTCTGTTGGTCGGGTGGTATGCCCTCTTTGTCCTGGATCTTGGCCTTGACATTGTCAATGGTGTCAGAGCTCTCCACTTCGAGGGTAATGGTCTTTCCTGTGAGGGTCTTGACAAAGATTTGCATACCACCACGGAGACGGAGTACCAAATGGAGGGTGGATTCCTTCTGGATGTTGTAATCTGCTAATGTTCTGCCATCTTCAAGCTGTTTGCCGGCAAAGATGAGCCTCTGCTGGTCTGGTGGAATCCCCTCTTTATCCTGGATCTTGGCCTTGACATTGTCAATGGTATCAGAGCTCTCCACCTCAAGGGTGATGGTCTTTCCAGTGAGAGTCTTCACAAAGATTTGCATCCCACCACGGAGACGGAGCACCAAATGGAGAGTTGATTCCTTCTGTATGTTATAATCAGCAAGGGTACGCCCATCCTCTAGTTGCTTACCAGCAAAAATGAGACGCTGCTGGTCTGGAGGGATCCCTTCCTTATCTTGAATCTTTGTCTTAACATTGTCTATGGTATCTGAACTCTCAACTTCGAGAGTGATGGTCTTGCCAGTGAGGGTCTTCACGAAAATTTGCATCTAATTTATCAGAAACAAATCAATCAATCACAAATTTTTATTTACATTATCTATAAAGATCACTACAACACAGAAAGACGACATGTAACAAACAAAAGAAGAATCAAATCAACCAATATAACCACTTCTATTTACAGGAAACATCTTACAAACTTCATCAAGTTCCCCTAATCAATCAATAAACAATTTGGGTAACAATACACATATACAGAACAAAAATCCAGACAAAACTAGAGTCTTGATGCATATATAAATTGCATACTAACTAAGACATATAATCTTCTGCTATGAGAAATTTAGTATGGAAACCCTAAAAACAGATATGAACGTCCTTCGATCATAAAAAAAAGTGAAAGAAATTTGTCAATTAATCAAAGAAAAGCTTCGCAATGATACGATTATCGATAAAGTAAAATGAAATAAGCAATAAGATCAAAATCATATCTAACATATTCAACAATCGATTAAAAAATAAGACAAAACCCTAATCAACAATCGATTAAAAATAAGAGGAAACCCTAATAATGAAGTCTGATAAACAAAATCAAAGTCAAAATTGATCCGATAATTATCCAAACGAGAGAACACAGAAACCCAAATTATCGAAATCTTTGTGAGAAAAAGATGAACGTATAAGATACCTTGATTCAGTGTGCTAGGGGTTTCTCTTCTCTGCAACGAAATGAAAGTTTGTATGAATATATGAATGTTACGTAACGGGGCTTTCGAATTTATAGCTGAAATGGTTCGAGGTTGCGTAAAAGTAACGGCAGCTCTTCCAATTACATCGTGACACGTGGACAATTTTGAGCTATTAACTTTTTTGACACGAGAACGTTTGGTATCAGAGTCATCTTCGGCAACAGATAAGATGATATGCATTCCCATCCAAACACGTCTGGGATATGTTGGCTTATTTGGTGGGAATTAAAAAATCTCTAAAAATAATACTCAATGTCTTAAAATTGGATATTTGAACATCAATATATCTGTAAAAGAAATTGTCAATATTTTATAATTCATATGGAACATAAAAATTCGATAGAAAATTATAGTTATATGTTTATCAATCAAATGTAAAATATAGTTATTTGTTTATCATCAAATGTTGTGAAAATTTTTAATAAAAACAATATTAGTTTTAGTAATCATACTTTGTTTAATCTTGTTATGAATCAATATTTTTATAGGGTGTAAATAACAACCCTCTAAAAATTGGATAAATTGAACCATCAAAATGTTTGTCTAAGCTGTTGTCTCAACAGGTGCCCTCCAAACATCACTCAACTTCTGATTCAGCAACTATATTTTTAAGTCAAGGTTCATAAATCATAATCATAATACAAGCTGGAAAATACATCCACCTCCCTCAAAATCTATTAAAAAGACACCGACATCCCTTCTAGATATGGATTAATATCTTTTGAGCTTACATTTTAATAGAATTCAAAGGTGAGTGTAATTTTCCCTTATACATATTTCAGTTTTTGATCCATTGTTTATTATAGTACAAAAATAGATTTACAATTACAAAGTCAGTGGTTTGCAGTACCACCAATATGTAAACATAAATTAAACCATGTACTCTAATGAATTCTTTTAATTGGACCTATCGCTAATAGTTGGAAGAAACAAGCCATCAAATGTTATTCAAAACACCTGGATTATAGATACCAACCAACATTTCTGTTGGAGCAGTTCTAGTTTCTGCAAGGTTTCACAAAATAAATAAATAAAACAAAATACTTTGATTGGAGATTCCATATAATATTCTTTATTAGGCAGTTTGGCCAAATCAAAATCAGCACATCATATAAGATTCTAAAAAACCAATGAATTTGTCATATTCAGTTCAGTTTGAGCCAATATGACAATCACAAAATATACTTTCTTTTCTTTTAGATAAATAAATGATATGATATTGATACATAGTTATGTACAACTAACTAAAAACAACATTAACAAATCAATGCTTACTCTCTCTACATTATGGATTCTTCTGACAATATAGTCAACAATGAATATTTTGCCTTGATTGAGATTCTGCCATCTTCTACACACAGCTTTGCACCAGTGACAACCCAATATCCAGGTGGATCCTCTGGACCCCTTACCTTTTCCTTTGTGTCAACAAAGCTAAGCATCTTGCGAGCCCTTGTAGGCACAGGTGGACCCTCATTATAAATTGCCGAGTTTATGTCAACTTTAGTTTGTTTCTCAGGTGACTGCAACTCTTTGCTAAGCTTTGAACTCATCAATGCTGAGAAAAATCCTGACTTTCTAGATGAGGTTGAAGGACCGTCCCATTCTGACCTGCGAATTTTCGCAGTAGCGACGTTTGAGAATCCAAGCCTTAAGAAAAGAACTTTCTTCATTCCCATTAACTTAACCTCAAACCAAGCCTTTGTCACAATAGCTGTGGACTCATCCATTCTTGAGCTGTTGTGTTGTACAGGTGCTGTGTAGACATGAGAAAACATGCTCCACTTCACTGGTTCGTAGTAGCCTTTGTCGTCAGGTTCGTCGATAGGATCATAACTGTGATCTTCTGAAATTTCAAGGACACCTGGAACCTCTGAAAGATGCTGGAGATGGATTGATAGGTGGTCATTTTTCTTTCCTTCTAAGTATAATCGAATACCTGTTACAGGCCGGTTTCCAGACTCAACCTGCTTATTGAAAAAATGTCTAATATGAGTTGTCTAGAGCTAACTAATCCCTACATTAATTGTCTTCTTCCCGATAAAACCTTACATTTAAATAAAGTTTGAAAATTTTGTAACATAATATTATTGAAGGTACGATCCAAAATTTTGTCCTTTTTAAAATGATCATAGGCAATTAGAGCACAGGTAAAGTCGGGGGCAAGTTTTTAAACTTCTTCTGACTATTAAAGAGTAACGGAACTTGAAAGATAAAATTACCTTCACAGTATTAACATAAAGTTTGGGTCCCATGAGAGTGAACTGAAGTGATGGAGATGCATTCCGTTTATATTTATGATCGAATACAAGAGGCAGATCACCATACATTGGCGCCCATTGTCGTGGCAACTGAAACTCTAGAAATTGATGAAGTTCTTCTATTGGAGGTTTATCTGTTTGAAACAGAAAACTTTTAAACAGATGTACCAACAAAGAATAAAACTCCAGAAGAAAAATAATAATAATTCGGCAGAGGGAAACTTAAGTTGCAGGTATTTTACTCACATCTAAGATACAAATTCACCGCGTGACTTAAAAATCCATTTCCTGGAACAGAATTCAGTAGTGAAGTAATAGGCACCAAAGACATTGATATGACATTAGGAGATTGTGATATGGTTGAGAGCCATTTGTTATAAGGTTGACCTAAATCAATACCTCCTCTTCGAACTGAAATGCTTACTATATCCTGAAAAAGAAATTCATATAGTAAGTTCAAGATTTATTAGATGCAAAATCGCTACAAGGTGCACCTGATATAGTAAACTTGTAAAAACATAACAAAAAAGGAAAGGAAAAAAAATACTAACGTCATTCTTGGAGTGACTTTTTACAACTGGCCTGCCAACAAGCAATGGAGGTTTGTGCCTGTTCTGTCCCCTCAGCTTCGCATGATCATCCTGCAAACACGATCGAAGATATGTTTAAGTAAGTTAAAACCTTTTAGATTTCCATTTCCATATTTTAAACTTTGTGTTCTATTAAGACAGGCGTAATATTTATTTAATTCATATTACCCTTGGTTGTCCTGATATTGCCGCAAAATTAACATTAGAACTTTGATTTGAATCTGCAGAAAATCTCTCATCGGCTAATTGCTTAAGCAATTTCTGCAGTTCCGTCGGCTGAACATCTGAATTTTTTGACTGCTTGATATGAACCACATCTTTGCCTCCCATCTTTACCCCAACAACCACATGAGTACCATAGTTTTCAATGAACCTGAAGAGTCATGTTTAGTTTGAAACACTGTTTAGTTTTCAATGAACCAAAGTTATGCAGTATTCCATTACCACTATTAACAAAAAAAGAGTAAAGAATAACAATACTTATACTTACTCAGCAAGAGCAGCCGGATTCCACGAAGAAGGCACTTCTTTTTTCACGTTTTCAGAAAGGGAAATGTTGGTTCTATCTAATTCAACGGTATACAACGTTATAAACCATCCATCAAACGCAATGCTTTTAGTTGACGCCGCATCCCTAGACCAACATTTTCTCATGTCAAGCATTTTGTTGAATTGGCCGGACGGAATCTTTCCGGACAAAGATAGTTGTCTGTTGAAATGCTCAGACATCTACAATAGTCCAAATTCACTAAAATTCAGTCTTTCTCATTTTTATCATATCCAATAACACATGTTCAGTCTTCAAAAGTCAAATTGTTAAAACCAATTTCAGATACATAAATTCAAATACAAAAGAAACATTCGCAACAATTTCCAAGTGGAAACAAGTGATCAAAGAATTCAATTACAGCAATAGTATCAATTAAAGCCTTTCTCTACATATCAAATCTATCCCAAAAAAAAATCATGATATTCAAGATGAATCATATTTAGTAATTCAATTCAACTCTTCAAATAACAAAAACAAAGAATCTAGACAAGTGAGATGTCTTGGGTTCAAACCCTTGACCCAACACATGATGTCTCTGCACAGTTATCAACTGAGCTGATTAAGTGAGACTGTTTCCTAGTCAATTTTATTTCAATCAAATAGTTGAAAAAAGAACAAGCCTATATAATCATAGGAAATTGAATCAAAATTATTGCAATCCAGAAACGTTGTGATTGTGATGACCTACCTGATTGAAAGTAAGAACATCAGAACGAAACCTGGTGCAATCACCTTTATCAGACTTGATAGACAAAGGAACGTTAGGGACAACAACACCAGAAGGAAACACAAGGTCTCTGGTATGTGAACTACTATTTGGAATTTGGATCAACCTCTTTGACTTGCAAGCAGAGAATTTGATATCGTTGCATAGATCATATCCTTGACCAATAACACTGACAGCTTTCTCAGCTGCAAATTGAGGATCCAACCCTGCATTTCCATAGCTATAGCTATTAGTTTTAACATTGAAACCCATAGGTACAAGGGTTTAATTTTCTCCACAAAGAATGAATGAATGAATGATAATAACGAGAAGAAGAAGAAGTGTATATATTATCATGTTTGAAGGGGTCCATAACGCGGGTTATTTTTTAACTTGTTATTGTTGTTTTTTTTCGAGAAGTAAAAAGGACGGTTAAATTTTGTATTTTCGAAGAAAGATATATGTATTATTTTGAAAGGGTTAATTCAAAGAAAGATTAATTGGAGGTTGAATTGAAGATTGTGACAAACAAGTTGACAAGTGAATGGGAACGAGGAAGGGGAGAGAGAGTGAGGAATAAGGCGGCTTGCGTGTTTGTAATATTGTCCACGTGGCAATATAGCGTGGTAATAAGTAACGTATTTATATGGTTCTTAATTTGACCACTTATTTCAAGTGGATGGAAGAACTGGTCATACTCATACATCCTTTGCGGTTCCACGTGATATTCTTTCTATAGTGTCTTGTTAGCCAATTAAGGAAATTCTTCGCATACAACACATAACACACTAAATAGTGGAGTGAGGTTCTCATGAACCGGTTATGCCATGAGAGTTGCCTATAAGGCGCACATGTCTCTTATAACTAATGCTTCTATATCTGTTGTAATATCTGTTGTAAGAGATTGGGGCATTTTTTAGGGTGTATATGGCGGACAATTTTAAATTTGTTATCGTTAATCTATAGTTAAATAGGGTCTCTTAAAAATTTTATAATCGTTAAATTATAGTTAGATATGACTTATATAATTGATTTTTCATGACTAGATTACGACTAATCTACATAGGGCCTTCGAAAAAATTGAGATGGCGTTGCTCTAAGGTGTAGAACAAAGTGATACCTTCATAAGTCGTGTATTTAGCTTGGAGAATTTTCCAAAACAGATTAACTACAAAAGACAATTTTGTTAGGAGAGGTGTTATTGGTCAATGATTAATGCAATGTGTTGGAGGATGTGGAATTGTTGAGTCGATGTCTCATTTATTTTTCGAATGTTCGGTATTCGCATCGGTCTAGTATGTTGTTTGCATGTGGCTAAATGTATATATGGTTTTGCACAATGAATGTTGCTTACACTTAAAGTAGTTTGAAGGATTGATTGGTGGAGGTAGGTTTCAAATAAGGTTGGAGTGGTTTGGTTCATGTGTGTGTGGATTATATGAAGAGCAAAGAGCGAAAAATTATTCAAAAGTAAAGATTAGTGTTGAAAAATTGGTTGAGAAGGTGAAAATTTACACGTGGAATTGGTTGAAATTTAAATAAAAAATCATGGAGTACAATCTAACCCTAACACTGTGGTACTTGAATACAAGGGCTTGCCTTGGAAGCATAAGAATCTAATTTTGGTTATTGCTTCTTGTTTGCTACTCCTGTTTGTGTTTTGCAACAAGGTTCGGGTTATTATATATCAGTTTTGTGTTGTTGGTTTTCTGTTGTTGTTTGTTTTTGTCTTGCAGCACGTTTAGGGTGTTTTAAATTGAGATCGACTGTTAATTATAACCTTGCTGGGTTGGTTGGCATTTGGCCGAAAACTTATTGCAGCTTCTGTCAACCATTCGCATCGTATGTGGAGCAATTGAAGTTTTTCTTAGTGGAATATTATATGGGGTCGGCAGCAGCGGTTTATAAGTCTTCTGTAATCTGTATTGGTGCAAATTTATCTCGTGTAGGTTGTTTTTCCGATTCACCTTTTTTGGTCGTCTTCGTCGCTGAATTGGTTGGACATTTGTGATGTGAGCCTGTTTCATGGTGTGATTTTGCTTGTTTTTTTTGTCACAGGATGTTGTTTTTTTGTCTTGAACCAGTTGCTGGCTTGTTGTCTTTTTTTTTAGTAAGGCTTCTTTAGTTGTAACAGTGGGGATCCATTACCATGTTATATTCTGGAACATTTCCATGTAATGTCATGCCTTTTTGCCTAACATGCCTCATGCTAGTGTTTTTACTTTAATATAAATCCTTTTGCTTCTTCAAGAAAAAATACAGTACATCCTCCGATCATTATTTTAAACAAATTTGACTTTTTTTGTTCATTCAACAATTGATGTATCTAATACATATATAACCTTTTTGCTTATAATAGTTACCAGAGAATGTATTTGATTATATAACATTATTGATTTGAACTAGAAATAGTTTATTTCAATAGAACATGTTTTCATGATAGTATTCGTGTCTACAATTATCTTTTTGTATTTTCATTTATATTAAGTACAAGGTGTAGACCGTGTCATTCTTGTTCAATTTAATATTGGTCCTTTATACATTTATTCTATTATCTAGCATGTGCAAATTTCATTCAGGTTAATCATGTCCTTCAACATGATTTATAGAATACTTACTAATCATTTTTATAACCATCTACATCTAAAGTCTATAGTGGTTCCAGGTTGAAGAGTGATATACATCATTATCACCTTGAAAATAACTTATGAAACTTGCATAATTTTCTTTGTAGTATTATCGTGGTAGGTCATTCCAATATAAACATTACTCATGATATGTGTACATATGTGAAGATTTGATAAATCTTTATCCATGATCTGTTGGTGACAGGTAATGTAACTCTCTCAGGGTTTATTTCTTTCAGTGTGATAGTTCTTTGAATGATGGCACTACAACTAGCATCAAGATTGATGGTCTCCTGATCTGTGTACCCAATTTTCTTCATGAGAATGTCCTTTATAAACTTAGCATAAGTTGGCATTTGTTCAAGAGCTTCAGAGAATGGAATATTTATCTGCAAACAACTAAATATATCCAAAAACCTTGCATAATGTCTTGCATTGTCTTTCTTGGTAGGAGCATATGGATAAGGTAGGTGTTGTACTAGAAAACTCTTCATTTTCCCTTTCTCCTCTTGAGATTTTTGGGTTTTTCTCTTCTTTTCCTCACTCTTTTTCTTTTCTAACTCATCTTTTTCAATTTTTTCATTTTCAACTAATTCTCCCTCTTTATTATTTTTTTACTTCAATCTCATCTTTTTTCCCTCTCTTTCTATCAAAACTTCCTCTTCTTCAACATCATCACGAATGTCTTTGCTAATTTCTATACCACTCAGAGTTAGAATGGATTTACAATGTTTCTTCAGATTATCTTGAGTATTTGCAGAAAAGTTCCTTTTTGTGGATCAGTTAATTACTTAGCTATTTGACCAACTTGGGTTTCAAGATTCTTAATGGCTCCATCAGTGCTCTTTTGATTTTCCATGAAAATTTGCATAAACCAGTTATGAGTATCCTCCATCTTTGGGTTTTTATCTTGTGACTGAGGATTTTGATTATAATTATGATATGGACTTTGTCTATTGGAAGGTCTTGCTTCTTATCTCCACCCTTGGCCATATTGTGCATTGTTCCATCTTTGTTGATAACCATAATCATTTTGATGCGGTGCTTTCCTCTGTTGATATTGATTTTGATTTCCCATGTAATTCACCTCTTCATTTTTCGGAGGACAATACCCCGTGGGATGATCTCTATTGCAAAGTTCACAGTATGATACTTATTGATTTTTGTTTGAGACTCCTTGTATCTCTTTGAGTTGTTGCAGAAGCTTTGACATTTGCTTTGTAAGTTCCTCCACTTGTTGAGATAACAATTTATTTTATGTCAAAATTGCATCATTTGTTCCCAATTCCATGATTCCAGCTTTCTTTTGTAAATGCCCTATATTGTGTTGAACTTTGTGATCATTGAGTGCCATTCGATCAATAATAGCTAATGCATCTTCTTCACTCTTAGACATTAAAGAACCACTTGCCGTTACATCCAAAAAAAAAGTTTTGGTTGCGGTTGAAGTCCATTGCGGAAGATGTGAATTTGAGTAAGATCATCAAAACCATGGTTAAGACATCTTATCAATATTGACTTGTATCACTCTCGTGCTTCACAAAGGGATTCGCTTGAACCTTGAGAAAACACAGAAATTCTGGTTTTGGCCTCCATAAATTTGTTGTATAGAAAGAACCTATCAAGAAATATATCCTCAAGTGCATTCCAATCTGTCATAGTCTAAGTTGGTTGATCAAGGTATCACTTTTATTTTTCCATCAACGAACGAGGAAACAATCTCATGAACACTTGTTCTTCTTCTGCTTCAGGAGCTCCAAGTGTACCGATAATCTCATAGAACTTGGTAAGGTGAGTATATGGATCTTTATGGTTAATCTTGGTAAAAGGATTTTCATACAAGATTTGTAGCAATTCGGTCTTCATTTATGGATTTCTCGCATTTTGTGAAGGTCTGACAATATGAGCATTTCTTCTTGGGTTGTTGACACACGACTTCTTACAACTTCTGAAGGGTCAGCCATGGCTTCTTCAATAACAAGATTTCTTGAAGAAGTAGAACTAGAAGTTCCTTCACGTTGGTTTCTTTGCTTGACTAGCTGTTTTCTCTTTGTTGTTTTGCTATTGAGTTTCCAAGTTGTTCTTTCAATCTCAGGATAAAAAAGAAGTTGATCTTTCTGTAAACTTTCTCGCAAAAACAAAGTTCTTAAATGCTAACCAAACAAATTAACAAACACGAGAGATAATAGAATAGTTTATAACAGTACAAAATTACTCAAAATAATACAAAATGTTGTTATGCTTGCAATATCTAAACGCCAATCCCTAACAGAGATTAGTGTGATATCACCGATGTTCCATAATTAATACTATTTTAAGGAAGGGTTCAAAAGGATTTTCGATTGTGAAAAGAAACATTCGCTATAAAATGTAACAACGGTAAATGTTTTGGCAATTAACGGATAAAGAAACATGTCAGAATTATATTTCATTAACCTTTTTCTTATGTTTTCAACCAATCTAGTATATGAACTGAACATCGGTATATGAACTCATTATAGTCTAACTGGTGTTGTGGATTTTAGCGTATTTTTAATTGATGATCTCTCAACCTATTAAGTAATACAATAACACTAAGAGTTGATACAAGTGAATATCAAACCCCAAATCTATGTCTAAACTTTGATCTTTGATAAATGATAATCTTAGGTCAAGGTTTGAAAGATATTTCTCAATAATAATTCAAACCATAGAAGAAAACATGAAAACAAATATACATCTATATTGATTTATAACTAGTTCGTATAACAAGGATAAAAAGAAATACATACGAGTATGGTTAATTGCATCTAATATGGACACAAAGAATTTAGCTACACATCATCATCGTAGCTTGGTTCACAAGAAACGAAAAGAGATGAATGAGCATTAATAATGATTTCCCGAAGATTAATGATGCGTATCCAGCTTCGATTCTTAGATTTCTGAGTTCTCTTGAGTTTTTGGTGCATTTTGTGCCCAAAGTTGGTGTCTAATCCTCTCAAAATAAAGTGAGAGAGTATTTATACAAGTCAGGAAAAGCAGATCGCGCTTAGCACAACTAGAGCAAATCATCTTAAGTGGTGCTTAACACAATTATATCGCGCTTCGCGCGACTGCTACTGGTTTGGAGCATTGTATGGCGCTTTGACTGTGCTTAGCCCTACCTGCAGGCATGCTTTTATCCAAAGTTGCATGTAGAAGTCCTTCTTTTTCCTTTTGACTCCCAAAGCTCCTCTAATGCAACCAAAACTACAAAATGAGTTGCAAAAGGATCAATCTTCACAATATTTACATGATGAAACTAAAAAGTTATATTTATACATAAGTTGGGGGATTGACTTGCAAATTAATGAATTAAGCTAATAAGTGCCACAAAATGCTACGGGTTTTGGACATTGGATGGCGTTTTGACCGCGCTTAGTCTCACCTGCAGAGATGTTTTTGTTGGTGCAAAGATAGAATAAATGATGAAAATAGGGAAATATTCTATTAAAGAGAATGACGGCAGAAGAAACAGGATTAAGAGTTACAATGATTGTCACCCTATTTATAGGCTAAAACTAGGGTTACTAGAATAAGATAAAATACTGAAATGCCCTCTAACAAACTTATGGGCTTAAGAAAATAATATAATAAAATATGAATTATTACTAATACCATCCCTTAATTCATATTCCATCAAAACTTGTAACACCAATTCCATCCCTTAATCTGAGAAATTGATCAGTCTTGATAGCTTTCGTCAGAACATCTGCCAACTGCTTCTGAGTGCTGCAGTGTACAACTTCTAACACTCCACTCTGAACTTGATGTCTCAGAAAATGATACTTGGTCTCAATATGCTTGCTTCTCCCATGCAGCACTGGGTTTCTGGCAAGGTTGATTGCAGACTTGTTGTCAATCATCAACTTCAGAGGTTTGTCTACCTTAATCTTCAGATCCTGCAACAGATTCAGAATCCACACAGCTTGGCATGCAGTAACAGCACCTGCAATGTATTCAGCTTCACAGGTTGACAACGCCACAACAGGTTGCTTCTTGGAACACCAAGAAATGGGACCTCCCAGAAATTTGAACAAGTACCCAGATGTACTTCTTCTGTCAACTCTGTCTCCACACCAATCCGAGTCTGAATAACTCAGAAGTTCTGACTCATTATTTCCTCCAGAGGGAAATAACACTCCATACTTCAGAGTTCCTTTGATATACCTCAGAATCCTAACAACAGCTTGGTAATGGGACCACTTAGGTTTACTCATGAACCTACTAACCATCCCAACTGAGTAGCAAATATCAGGTCTGGTATTGCACAGATACCTCAGAGAACCAACCAACTGTTTGAAGGTTGTAGCATCCACATCCTTTCCTTCAGAGTCTGAATCCAGTTTCTGATTTGTATCAGAAGGTGTGACAGCCATCTTACAATTCTTCAGATCAAATCTCTTCAGAAGTTCTAATTCATACTTGAGCTGATGCAAAATGATACCTTTCTCAGAATATCTGAACTCCATCCCTAGAAAGTATGTCATTTTGCCTAGATCAGTCATTTCAAATTCATTCATTAGAACTTTCTTGAACTTGACTATCTCCTGTTCAGAACTTCCAGTCAATAGTATATCATCAACATATAAAAATACCAGAGTCATATTGCCTTCAGAAGTATGCTGAACATAGACACCGTACTCCATCTCACATTTCTGAAAGCCTTGCTTCTTGAAAAATGAATCAATCTTCTGATTCCAAGCTCTGGGCGCTTGTTTCAATCCATATAGAGCTTTGTATAATCTGTACACCATCCCTTCCTGATTCTTTTTCACAAATCTAGGAGGTTGTGACACGTAAACTTCTTCTTCTAATGGACCATTCAGAAATGCAGATTTTACATCTAAATGCATCAGAGGCCAATTCCTGTTAGCAGCTATTGCAATCACCATTCTGATTGTTTCATGTCTTGCTACAGGTGCAAACACTTCAGAATAATCCAGCCCAGGTTTCTGTAGAAATCCTCTGGCTACCAACCTTGCTTTATGTTTGCCAATTGAGCCATCTAGCTTTAACTTCTGCTTGAAAACCCATCTGACGCTGATGGCTTTCTTGTCTTTTGGAAGTTCTGTCAGCTTCCAAGTCTTGTTTCTCTCTATAGCATCAAGTTCTTCTTTCATGGCCTTCAGCCAGAGCTTCTGCTTAAGAGCCTCCTCTGTACTTATAGGTTCAGAGTCTACTAACATGGCACACTGAATAACTTCTCCTTCAGAGTCTACTTCAGTGTCTTGCAGCATGTCAAATTTTGCAAATCTTCTGGGAACGCTTCTGATTCTTTGTGGTCTCTGAACTTGTTCAGAGTCTTGAGCTTCAGAGTTTCTAGCTTCAGATGATTGACCTCCAGAGCTTTGACCATCTTCAGAGTCTGGCATATTTCCAGAGTCTGAATTGCCACCAAGATCTGGATTGCCATCAGAGTCTGAATCATCAGAGTCTGGGTCATCTGGGTCACCTTCATCTTCTGAGTCTTCTTCAGAGTTTGAATCAGTATCAGAGTCAGAGTCAATATCAGGGTTTACTTCAACTTCAGAAATTCTTAACTCTGGCCTTTCTTCAGAGGTTCTAACATCAGAATCAGATTGAGACTTATCCCAATTCCAAACTTCTGATTCCTTCACAATCACATCTCTGCTGAATTCAATTTTATTGGTTTCTGGACAATAGAGCTTGTATGCACCTGTACTGTGGTACCCTATCAGAATCATCACTTTGCTTCTATCATCCAGCTTCTGTCTTCTGGCTTCTGGAACATGTTTATAGCAAACAGAACCAAATACCTTCAGATGACTAACACTTTGCTTGTCTCCAGTCCACTTCTGCATAGGAACTATTTCCTTCAACTTCTTCGTAGGACATCTGTTGAGTACATACGTTGCAGTGGCAACAGCTTCTCCCCAGAGCTTCTGAGGAAGCTTCTTCTCCTTTAGCATGCTTCTCACCATATCAAGCAAAGTACGGTTTCTTCTTTCAGCAAGACCATTGTGTTGAGGGGTATAAGGAGCAGTAACCTCATGCTCAATTCCATTCTCCTCACAGAACTTCTGGAACTCTTTGGAGTTATACTCACCTCCACCATCAGTTCTAAGAATCTTCAACTTCTGACCACTCTGATTCTCAGCCTTCATTCTGAACTTCTTGAATTCATCAAACACCTCGTGTTTGAACTTAATAAGGGATACCCATGTCATTCTTGTGAATTCATCAACAAACAACACAAAGTATTTATTTTCTCCAATTGATGCTACTGGAAATGGACCACACACATCAGAGTGTACAACTCCCAAGGCATGTTTTGCTCTTGGAGCAACTTCTGATGCAAATGGCAATCTTGGTTGTTTTCCTTCCATGCAAACTTTGCATGACTTCTCAGGCTTCTTAATTGCAGGAATTCCATGTACCAGCTTCTTTGAATTCAGATGTTTTAGGCTTCTGAAATTCAAATGACCAAATCTTCTGTGCCACAGCTCACTCTCCTTCTCAGCACATGTTGCACTAAGACATTCTGAGTCTGCAGTTCTGACATTCACCTTGAATGTTCTATTCCTTCCCTGTTCTGACTCCATAATCAACTTCTGATTGCAGTCATACAGCTTCAGAAGATTATCCTTCATGGTAACTGAGAAACCTTTCTCAATTAATTGTCCCACACTCATCAGATTGCTTCTGATGCCAGGTACATACCACACATTCTGAATCAATGCTATTTTCCCATTGTTCAGAGTCACTCTGACATTTCCCATACCTTCTGCATTAAGATATTTGTCATCAGCACATCTGATCTTTGTTCTCTTTTCAGAGTCAAAGTCAACCAGCCATTTCTTGTTTCCAGTAAGATGATTTGAACAGCCAGTGTCCATATACCACCAGTCTGTCAGATCATCAGATTCAGAGGCCATCAATAGCACAGATTCGTCATCAGAACTTCTGGCTATATTTGCTTCTTCTGATTTCTTCTCCTTGTTTGACCAACAATCTCTAGCAAAGTGACCAAACTTCTTACAACAGTAACATTGGATCTTCTTCTTGTCATACTTCTCTTTTCCCTTCTGAGCATTCTTTTGTCTATCAGAGGTTGAGGTTTTTGACTTCTGACCACCATCAGATCTTCTCTTGGCTTCTGACTGCTTCTGATACCTCCTATCAGAAATTGCTTTCAGAGCCTGCTGCTCTACTTCCCTTTCAGAAGTTCTCTCAGTCAAACGCAACTCTTGCGCTTCTAAACTGCTCTGCAGCTCTTCAATTCTCATTGTGCTCAGATCTTTGGAATGTTCTATTGCTACCACAATGTAATCAAATTGAGGAGTAAGGGATCTCAATACTTTCTCCATGATTGTTTCTTCAGAAAGAGTTTCTCCACATGCCTTCATCTCATTAGTGATCAGAATCACTCTGGAGATGTATTCAGAAACTTTCTCATTATTCTTCATGTTGAGATTCTCATATTGCTTTCTCAAAGGACTGAAGCTTCACCTTCTTCACTGATGTGTCACCACCATAACATCTCACCAGAGTGTCCCATGCAGCCTTTGCTGTTGTAGAGTCTGCAATCTTCTCAAACACGTTTACATCCACACATTGATGAATGAAGAACAATGATTTCTGATCCTTCTTCCTTACTTCCTTCTGCGCGTTTTTCTGTTCATCGGTTGCATCTGCTGCTACTGGAACATAACCATCAGTGACAAGATCTAGAACATCTTGAGCACCAAATAGTACACGCATTTGGATCATCCAACGATTCCAATTTTTACCATCAAATACTGGAAGTTTGGTGTTCATGTTTCCGTTTCCGTTCATCTTCTACTTTGCACAATACACTCAGATTTCTCACACAGTGTTTCCCAACCCACAGAATAAAATTCTGATCAGATTTTGTTCAAGATTCAACACGAATTTAAGAATCAA